>OW240912.1:406176138-406210186 GCA_933207985.1 Pelobates cultripes | reverse complement strand
GCCTACAGATCAGGGTAATAAGGCATGGGTGGTGAGATAGCCTATAGATCTGGGTAGACTATAGATCAGGGTAGTGAGGCATGGGGGGCAGAGATAGCCTATAGATCAGGGTAGTGAGGCATGGGGGGTGAGATAGCCTACAGATCAGGGTAGTGAGGCATGGGGGGAGATGCCCGGCTAGACGGGAAGTAAGGCATGGGGGGGCAGCTTACAGATCATGTATGTGAGGGATGGGGGCAGCCTACAGATCAGGCAAGTGAGGCATTGGGGGGGCAGCGTACAGATCAGGTAAGTGAGGCATGAGGGGGCAGCCTACAGATCAGATAAGTGAGGGATGGGGAGACAGCCTACAGATCAGGGAATAGCAGGATAGCCTACAGATGAGGTGGAGGGGATGTGGGGAGAGATAGCCTGCTGTGATCAGGGAAGCGAAAATAATGCAGAGAGCTCAGCGGTGACTGTGGGGTGTAAGGGAGGCATGGGGGGCAGAGACAGCCTACAGATGAGGTGTTTTAGGGTTGGGGGATAGCCTGCCAGCCAGGGAAAAGCAGGCACCGTGGGCAGAGGAGAGCCTGCCAGTGGATCAGGTGGGTGAGGCACGTGGGATGAGATACCTACAGATCAGGTGGGCGAGAGAGATGGGAGGAAGATAGCCCACAGGACGCGGGTGTAAGTGAGAGATGGGGAGATATCTTCAGCAGATCAGGAAGGGAGGGATGGGGGGCAAGAGATGGCGCCATGGCGACCAGTGCTGGAGATGGGCTGATACCCACAGACCAGCGGTAAGCGGAGAGATGGTGGTAAGTGAGAGATGGGGGGGAAGATAGCCTACAGATCAGGTAAGTGAGAGATGGGAGGAGATAGCCTATAGATCAGGGAAGTGAGTCATGGGGAGGGGGAGAGATAGCCTACAGATCAGGTAAGTGAGAGATGGGGGGGAGAGAGCACAAAGGTAAAGTAGGAGAAGGAGCAGAAAGGGACAACAAGGAGCACAAAGGTAAAGTAGGAGAAGGAGCAGAAAGGGTCTGCAAGGAGCAGAAAGGGATCAGAAAGAGAAAGGAGCAGAAGGGGGAGCAAAATAAGCAGAAAGTAGCAGAAAGGTAAAAAAGCAGAAGGAGCCAAGGAGGAAAGAAGACAGTGTCAGAAGAAAAAGAAGACTGTGTCAAATGAAGGAGAAGAAAAGGAGATTGGAGCAGGAAGGAAAAGTGAAGTGAACCCTTCACTTTATTCTAAACACCACATCATAAGGATTTGGTACCTGGGCATGGCAGGGAAACTTTGGACCTTCTCATCTCCCCAGGTAAAAAAAATATCAGTGTTAATGTGTTCACTTTTATTTACTGAGTGTCAGGAAGCACAGAGTGCTGATGGTGAGGGGTGTCGCTGATTGGATAGAGCGGTCAGCTGGCACTCTAAGCCAATCAGTAGCTCCCCATTCATAAAAAAGTAAAACATTTTTATGAACCGGAACTAGCGATTGGCTTAGAGCGTCAACTGACCACTCTAGCCAATCTGTAGCACCCATGCCTGACGTCAGTCTGCACTTCCTGACACTGTTTCAGAAGCCGAATATCACTGAGCGACCTGGGGATCTGGAGCTGGAAGAAGCCTTTGGGGTTAAACCATTTGAGAGCGGTTTAACCCTTTAAAGGAAAAAGAGCACCCAGGGGATTCCTGGCATCATAGCATTTTAATTTAGATGAAGTTGTTATGGTGGCCAAAATGTTCCTATAATTTGCTTAAAGGAACACTGTAGTGTCAGGAATACAAACATGTATTCCTGACACCATAGTTGTGAAAACGCTATTCACCCTGGCTTTATGTGATAATGACTATGCTCACTGTCAAAAAGGGACCAAGCATGGATATCATTACAATTATGCCCCCCACCCCCCGGAAAAATTCCTGTGGGCGCCCATGAGTATCATTACTGCAACATGGCTAAGGATTGGCATATGATTAAGACATGGGTACCTTGCTATTTAAGACTCTAAGCTAGACAAAGCACTAAGGCAGCGACTACACTAATAAGCATTATTACCTAGAGGATTTGCAGTCTGGTGGCTTCTAGAAAGATTTTGATGCCTTTTAGGCAAAATTGGTGAAATTGATTGGGGTATATCCAAGGTCAGGGAATATTTGGCATTAAACTAGACATAGCTTCAGTGTTGTTATGTGGCCTTGTAATTAGAAATATGTAACAGGTTGAACTCAATGGACTTTTGCCTTTTTACAATCCCAGTACCTATCTTACTGTGTAGATTTTATCAGACACATAGATAAGAACTTTAGCTCCAGAAGATGTGTGAATGCATTGGGTTGATAAGAATAATGTGTATAATATAGAAATGCAGATTAAAAGAAAATATTAGTTGTTTTGAAAGATAGTAACTGCAATAAGTGATCTGAGCGATATAGTCCTAGCAGCGTTATGGCATAGTGGTGTATTCTGGTTTTGTGCTGCCCTAGGCATGACAAAACTCAGTCACCCCTCACCCCCTTCTAAATTTCACTTCCTGTTAAAAACCAACACGCTCATTGCCTGACAGACACACGCCTTCACTGATGCATACACTGACATACACTTACTGACAGATAATGTCATTGTCACACACACTGTCACTGAAACATACACACTCACTGACAGACACGCACATTCACATTCACTGACAGACACACACATACACTGACAGACACACTAACTGACACAAGCATTCACTGACAGATACACATACAGATTCGCTGACAAGACACATACAAACACACTGACTGACAGATGCACACTCACTCAGTACCAGACACACACACTGTGACACACATCTACTCACTGACAGACACACACTGGCAAACACACATGCACACTCACTGACAGACACATATACACTCAGTGTCAGACACACACATTCGCAAACAGACATACACATTGACTGACAGATACATACTCTCAGTGATAGACACGCATACGCACACTGACAGACATACACATTCACTAACAGACACACACTCTCACTAACAGACACACACACACACACTCTCACTAACAGAGACACACACTCACTAACAGACACACACACTCACTAATAGACAAAGACAAACATGCTCACAGACACACACACAATCACTAACATACACTCTCACTAACAGACACACTAACACACATACACTAACACACTCACTAACAGACATGCACACTCTCACTAACAGACACACACCCTCACACTAACAGACACACTACCACACTCACCAACAGACACACACAATAACACACCCACTAACAGACAGACACACTCTCACTAACAAACACACACACACACTAACACTCACTAACACACACACACTAACAGACACACACACTCTCACTAACAGACACACACTCTCACTAACAGATACACTAGCAAACACACACTAACACACTCACATTTTTTTTGCTTACATTTTGGTGTTATTTTGGTGGATTCAGTGGGGTTGGCAGGGCAATGCTGGTGGTCTGGCCGATGGTCGGAAAGGCAGGCACAAATATCGCATGCACCTTAGAGATGCCGGAGCTGGAGTGACGTCATCACTGCAGGGCGCGCGAGAGAGCTGAGCAGGAAAGAGTGCTCACTCGACCTCGCCTCCCACATTAGTGCATGCAGCTTCTGGGGGTCCCTGAAGTGGCCAAGAGGCTGACATGGCAAAAGGTAGAGAGGGCTCTGCCCGTAAGATGAGATCTAGCCATATAAGCTCTTTTATACAAAGTGCATAGCTAGATAGCCCGCGAGCTTACAATCTAAATTTTTGAAATTTTGAAGTGATTGCTAAATAAGCAAACAGAGAGTTGCAGCTATTGGTAGAATATAGAGGGAATGAAGAGGTAACAGAGTGAGAATTCTAAACAGCTGGAGGAGCATGCTATAAATTTAGGGGGAACCTGGGTGGGCGGGAGGAGGGACAGGTGGGTGGGTTGTAAGGACATGACAGGTGTGGTTCTCAATCAAATGTTACTCATAGAGAGCGGCTCATTGGTACAGCGGGGCGATTTGCCACGCAGGTGCACTAGCTTTGTAATGCTTACCTATGTGGGTCCAGAATCCACAATCAGTCCAGGGATCAATCAAATGAACTGAGCCCAAATGGTGATTAGGATACTACTGCTGCTCATTGTCTTTATGATTTTATTGAAGATACATCACAATGACGTTGCAGAAGTTCCACTGAGTAATTTGTAGGTACGTAGTGGGCATTGGATAGCATCCCCTTCATTCCCCATAAAACCATAACTTACCCCTTCAAATAACGACAGACAACTTATTGGAGAAAACAGGCCACAGCATTTATTAACACAACCAAATACTGTATGACTCCTTTAACATATAACGAAATAATAAATATCATAAATTAACATAAACAATTTGCATATAGTCATACAGTAGCCAAAGAAACCATCCTTGCCAATCTAACTTCCCCAAGGCTCTCACCTCCCCCTCTCTGCATAATAAAAACATCTTCCTTTTCAGGGCTCCCCACCAGCCGGTTTTCCGCTCAGTGGGGCCCAACCATAATGCTCCCCACCGGTCGACTTACAACCCAGTGGGGACACGTCCAACCTGGCACCTCCTCCAGGTTCACCATAAGAGACAGGGGGAGGATGAGACCTGGCCATTATCCCCCTTTTTCATCTAATCTACCAAACCATCCCTTATTTGGCAAGGACACACCCCCGCCTCGCTGTGACAACCCCCCGGGCCGAAGGCAGCAAAAGGAGGGTGGGCGGGAAACTTGTTGCAGGCCCGGCTCCTAAGTGGCACTGAGGTCAGTCTGATCTGTCACCACCCACTTCCTCACATCTCACACTCCCACATGTAGCATATAGCCAATCATGCAACATCCATCCCACACTCATACATGTGCCCCTGTCCGCTAAGCTGCGCACTCTCCCTGGGGCCTAAACAGGTTGAGTGGATATGGGCTGTACCTGTACCGGTGATGTTTCCCTATATGGTCAATTGTTCGGTTTTAAGTTACGTAGAATTAATGTGTCATGGTTTAGAACTGTTTTGGCTTCTTGCACCCTCACCCTTTTTTATATTCCATAGAATTTCCTTATCTCCGACTGGTGATTCAATATTTTGGAATCGTTTGGGAGACTTTGTATTTAATTCAAGAGAGAGGGTTTGTATTTCAGCTTGATGGAAGATCTAACTGAACTATTAACAAAGGTTACTATGTTTATATAAGCTACCTTGGCCTAAATATTGAAGTTAACTTTGAAATTTTGCGTAAAAAAATAAATCGGGGTTAATCACTAAACTGTGAAATGTTGTGAAATCAAAGTGAATTTGAAGTCAATATAAATCTTTTTTATGAATATAGTTGAACTAGAAGCATTGTTAATATAGAGATTTAGCCAATTTAGCTATTCTTGATTTGAAACCAACTTTGAATTCACTTAAATTTCTCAACAATTTTCTCTTTAAGGTATCACCATGTCAACGTTATCCCATAAAATAAAATATTTAAAGTCACTTATAATTTGTGTATAAATTTATCTTTTTTTCATGCAATGTTATTTTCTTTCACATTTATATTAGAGATTCAGTAACTCTTATCATAATCCGGCTAAATCCTGGCACAGGCAAGGCACGCATTGCATTGGATCTTAGATATAAAAGACAACTCTAGGGCAAAATTCTAAAAGTCGAGCAGCCAGCAGGAATATTTAATTAGTTTCCATGGTGACCACTACGTTCTTAGAGCTATGCCCCAGAATGACTCTTTGTACATAACCACCATTTGTTTCTCCTCCTCATTCATTTCCTATGTTCCATCTCATCCATTAATTATGTCAGATCCAAGATATTTTCTGAGATGATAAACACATATATTTGTTAAATATAGTGAATAATGAACTATTCAGAGTAATTAATTAAAGTGTGACATCAAGGTGAATTCAATGTTACCCAATGTTCAATGTTACCCTGTGGAACAAGAGCAGCTTAGTGAAAAGAGGCCTTGACAGAGACGGGCGTAGGGGGAAGATCCCCTGGGATTGGGGGTTGGATATGTAAGGGGCTGTCCTAGAATAAATAGGCATCCATTTTAGAAAAAACACACTTTTAATCTGCTTACCTGGACTAATTTGTCCCTCCCTTTTTAGTTGGGTGTCTGCAGGTGCTTAGTTCCTGTCTGGTCACAGCGGCCGGGCTAGAGTGCAAGTGCGGCAAAACTCCAATTGTGACTGTCAGATGGACAGCTACTAGAGGCAATTAAACTTTGCATTCCTGCAAAACGTCAATGTTCTACATGGCAGGGTTAAAACGAGGTGGGCAAGGCTCCCAGATCACTTACCGTATATACTTGAGTATAAGACGACCCGAATATAAGTCGAGGTCCCTAATTTTACCCCCAAAAAACTGGGAAAACTTATTGACTTGAGTATAAGACTAGGGTGGGAAATGCAGTAGCTACTGGTAAATTTCTAAATAAAATTAGATCCCAATAAAATTATATTAATTGAATATTTATATTTATTTATTTACATTACATATTTGTGTGTGTGTGTGTTTGTGTGTAGTGTGTGTATATAATGAATGCAGAATGTGTGTGTTTGTGTGAATGCAGTGTGTGTATATAATGCAGTGTGTGTGTATATAATGAATGCAGTGTGTGTTTGTATGAATGCAGTGTGTGTATATAATGCAGTGTGTGTTTGTATGAATGCAGTGTGTGTATATCATGCAGTGTGTGTGTATATAATGAATGCAGTGTGTGTTTGTATGAATGCAGTGTGTGTATATAATACAGAGTGTGTGTTTGTATGAGAGTGTGTGTGTGTGTGTGTGTGTTTGTATGAGTGTGTGTGTATATAATGCAGTGTGTGTGTATATAATGGAGAGTGTGTGTATATAATGCAGAGTGTGTGCATTATATACACACACTGCATTATATACACACACACTTCATTCATTATATATACACACACACACACACTCATACAAACACACACTCTGCATTATATACAAACACACACTCATAAAAACACACACTCTGCATTATATACACACACACTATGTGTGTATGTAATGCAGAGTGTGTGTGTTTGTGTAGTGTGTGTAAACTGGGTGGGGGGAGGCCTTTTAATTATTTTAATATATATATATATATATATTAATAATATTTTAATATATATATATATATATATATATATTAATATTATTTTAATATTTATTATTATTATTTTAATATTATTTTATTTATTTTTTGTTTGTTGCCTGGCCAGGGAGGGGGGCTATGTGAATCCCTGGTGGTCCAGTGGCATTGGCTGTTCAGTGGGGGGGCTGGTACCGAGCTGTTACTTACCTTTACAGCAGCTCCTGTCAGCTCCCTTCACCTCCGTGCAGCTCCTCTGTCAGCTCTGTTCTGCTCACACTGTAAGTCTCGCGGTCTGCGTGCCACGCGAATCGTTGCCACGGTAACCTGTGGCAATGCTCTGACAGCCGCGGGTGTCGCAAGATTTACACTGTGAGCAGAACGGAGCTGACAGGGGAGCCGCACGGAGGTGAAGGGAGCTGACAGGAGCTGCTGTAAAGGTAACAGCTCGCTGCCAGCCCCCAACAGGACCGCCTGGCTTGTAATGAGCCTGGCGGTCCTGGTCTGTATTATGGCAATGTAAGTTTCCATAATACAGACCTTGACTCAAGTATAAGACGAGTGGGGCTTTTTCAGCACAAAAAATGTGCCGTAAAACTCGTCTTATACTCGAGTATATACAGTAATTGAGATGAAGTGGTCAGGGTGCCTATAGTGTCACTTCAGCAGACGTGCTAATTTAAAAGATTCGTCAGAATGCATTTCCTGTTTATTGTTAAAGGAATCAAATCTGAAAATTTCAGTTCAGAATCCTTTTTCGGGTGTGTATTAAAATAATTTTTAGTCTGACCATTCAGGGGTTTTTTTAGGTTTAAATTTTCTGAATCAATTAGTTCGAAGATTAAAAGGAATTTTATTTGGATGAATCGATACATTTGTGCACATGTCTATTATTTGATAGTGGTGATGGTGGAGTATAAAATGTTTATACATAATGCTCCGATAAGGAAATTTTTCTAAGGAATTTTTTTTTTAGAAAACTATTGGAGTTGATAAGCAGTGATACAGTTAGTGACGCAAATAGCAATGTATATTGTATTTGACCTCACCACACATGGAGAGGCATAGAAAATATTATACACTGCTCAAAAAAATAAAGGGAACACTTAAACAACACAATGTAACTCCAAGTCAATCACACTTCTGTAGGCCGTAGGAGGGCAACAACCCAGCAGCAGGGCCGCTACCTCCGTCTTTGTGCAAGGAGGAATAGGAGGAGCACTGCCAGAGCCCTGCAAAATGACCTCCAGCAGGACACAATTGTGCATGTGTCTGCTCAAACTGTCAGAAACAGACTCCATGAGGGTGGTATGAGGGCCCGAAGTCCACAGGTAGGGGTTGTGCTTACAGCCCAACACCGTGCAGGACGTTTGGCATTTGCCAGAGAACACCAAGATTGGCAAATTTGCCACTGGCGCCCTGCGCTCTTCACAGATGAAAGCAAGTTCACACTGAGCACGTGTGACAGACGTGACAGAGTCTGGAGACGCCGTGGAGAAGGTTCTGCTGCCTGCAACATCCTCTAGCATGACCGGTTTGGCAGTAGGTCAGCAATGGTGTGGGGTGGCATTTCTTTGGGGGGACGCACAGCCCTCCATGTGCTCGCCAGAGGTAGCCTGACTGCCATTAGGTACCGAGATGAGATCCTCAGACCCCTTGTGAGGCCATACGCTGGTGCGGTTGGCCCTGGGTTCCTCCTAATGCAAGACAATGCTAGATCTCATGTGGCTGGAGTGTGTCAGCAGTTCCTGCAAGACAAAGGCATTGATGCTATGGACTGGCCCGCCCCTTCCCCAGACCTGAATCCAATTGAGCACATCTGGGACATCATGTCTCGCTCCATCCACCAACGTCACGTTGCACCACACACTGTCCAGGAGTTGGCAGATGCTTTAGTCCAGGTCTGGGAGGAGATCCTTCAGGAGACCATCCGCCACCTCATCAGGAGCATGCACAGGCATTGTAGGGAGGTCATGCAGGCACATGGAGGCCACACTCTCTACGGAGCCTCATTTTGACTTGTTTTAAGGACATTACATCAAACTTGGATCAGCATGTAATGTGTTTTTCCACTTTAATTTTGAGTGTGACTCCAAATCCAGACCTCCATGGGTTGAAAATTGTGATTTCCATTTTTAATTTTTGTGTGATTTTGTTGTCAGCACATTCAACTATGTAAAGAACAAAGTATTTCAGAAGAATATTTAATTCATTCAGATCTAGGATGTGTTATTTTTGTGTTCCCTTTATTTTTTTGAGCAGTGTAGATGAAGATGAGTTTTGTTTTATATTGTAAGCATCACAAAAAAATACATTAAAAGGGCAAGATAGAAAATTCTGATGCACACAGAGGTCTCCATGTTATGCAAGTTAATACTCTGCTGGCAGGTAAATTATGCATGGATCCCATGTTAGTCCATAGTTGTTAAATTCCACCATTAGATGGCAGAATACCAGGGGTGTTGCTTATATATTTCACTGAGAGCACACTTACATAGACACAGAGACATGAATCTGGAGTTCTACAATCACACCATAATGAATCTTGATAAAAGAAATATGTAATGTGTAGGATTATACCACATTAAAAATATCCCAAATTATTTTTAAAAATGTCCTCGCAGGCAAAAGAAAAAGCAAAATAATGGGCGAACACAAGCCAGAGATAATCGGGCAAGGGAGAGATAAATTGTGTTATGTTAGGAAATAACTTGGGGGGACAATTTGCCTTTTTTTTTCCCATTACATTGTACACACAGGAAAACTGACACTGTACACTGACACAGGAACACTGACACTGTACACTGTCACAGGAATACTGACATTGTACACTGACACAGGCATGCGGACAGTGTACACTGATACAGGAAAACTGACACTGTACACTGACACAGGAACAGTGACACTGTACACTACCACAGGAATACTGACACTCTACACAAAGGAATACTGACACAGTACACACAGGAATAATGACACTGTACACTGACACTTGAATACTGACACTGTACACAGGAAAACTGACACTGTACACACAGGTATACTGACACTGTACACTGACAGGAATACTGACACTGTACAAACAGAAATACTGACACTGTACACTGACACAGGAACACTGACACAGTACACACAGAAACAACTATGTACACACTAACTGACATTGTACACACAGATACTGATATAAACACATACTGACACTATGTATACAGAAACATTTATATACACACATTATGACATTGTACACACTGGGACACTGATATACACACATACTGACACTAAACACAAGAAAACTAATATAAACATACTGACACTGTATACAGGAACACTGATATATACACATGTTGACATGGTATACACAGGAGCATTAATTTACACACATGCTGGCACTGTACTAGTGGCGTAGCTAGAGCTTTTGCCGCCCGGGGCCGCCCCTATGTCAACACACGTCATGTCCGGTGCAGTCACGACGTCTGTGGCTGCACCAGACATACCTCTTTTAAAAATTCTTTTTTTTTGGTCGTGCAAATGTGGTGGAAATTACAATGCCACAAAGACTGGTGCAGACATTTTCACATTCACAGGTGATCACATGGCTTCAAAGGCATTGCACTTTTTATTATCTGAATAGTTAATCAGGATTTTCTCATAAGCTTCACAATATCATGAGGAATACAGCAGCTTGGTATTACAATGTTATTTAGAGTAGTGGTAAAAGCTATGCTTGGATCATTGCGGTTTAAGACCTAACCTGAGTACGTATGGCTTAAAGTTCGTCCCTGCCCGTGTTAGCAATTATCATTTTGAGGCAATTAAAGCAAAAATTTCTACTACCTCCACCATCCTCTTGGTTCGGTAGCGGCTTGTTACCAGGTATTTTCTGTAAAGAGGTGAGTAGCGTCTGAGGGAGAGGAGTTCTCTGCGCAAGATGGTCTTTGTTAAGCGGCCATGCCGCTGGCTATCGGGGCGTGGATTAAGAGCGCTAGGTCTGGGTTTGGGGCTTAACGCTGTGGTTAGTGCGCTATGTGGTAAGAGAATAATGTGCAACTCCAGTTGTTATGGAGTGAGTATGACTTAGCCAGTGGACAGTGAGTTGGCGCAGGGAAGGGGAAGCCAGTCACGAGCGACATCCAACGCCTCTAGCCCTTTTCTAACTTTTTAAAGATATACACCCAATGAATACATGCACGAAAAATTATCTTTCTCTGTAGTAAAAAAAAAAGACAAGAAAAAGAGAATGAAAAGATAATGTTGGGGTCCCGTTTTCCCCTATTTTTACAGTCTTACTGTTCAATGAGCAGTAGGAGATATGTGGACATCCATTGTCTGGCTTTGCATCAAACCTCACTTTCAAATAAATATAAAAGTGAATATTTGCTGTCTCAGTCTTTATAAAAGACATTAATATATTTAATCAGATTTTAATTCTCTCTGTTTTATGTAACTTACACCCGCCAAGGATCAATAAAATGTCCTGGGAGCAGTGTGAGCTAATGGACTCTGTCTGCTCCTTATCTGGAGTCAGTGATAAGGGACCATGGGACTATTTATCAAGGCTGCGCGATAAGGCCAGTGTGGGAGGATTGATACATAGAGAAAGAAGGACAATTCAAAACACTTACAGGCAGAGAAATCGACTAAAGTGAGAATAAAAATGGAAGTTCAAATTTTAGGTCTTAAAGGCTGAACTTTAAGCAAAGCTGAGAATTATTTCACTTTGGATATTTTCCTCACATTAAATTCATCTATTGGTCTAACAATATACCTTTCCTTGAAGCATTTACCAATAGCGTATATCCAATCAGAGGCGGCTCTAGACTTTATGAGGCCTTAGGCGAAACTCAAACATGAGGCCCCACTAACAGAGTTGAGCGGAAACCTGGATGTTCGGGTTCGGCCGAACTTCGAAAAAAAGTCCAGGTTCAGGATCGAACTTGACCCCGAATCCAAACCCCATTGAAGTCAATGGGCACCCAAACTTTTGGGCACAAAAATGGCTCTAAAAAGTCATGGAAAGGGCTAGAGGGCTGCAAAAGGAAGTAAAATGGGGGTAAGAGTAGGACAAGTGCCCTGCAAACAAATGTGGATAGGGAAATCACTTAAAATAACATAAACTAAGCAGCCGCTTAGTAGATAACTCCCTAATTCCCACGGTATCAGGGAGCTATCTACCAAAAGGCTGAAAGACCTAAATTGGTCTTTCAGCCATATTTACTAATACTAAGTAAAGATTACTTAGTATTAGTAAATTCAGCCCCTACTCGCTATACCGCGAGTAGGGGCATGTCTAGTAAGCAGTGAGCAGCCTGTGAGGGAGGACCTACTGTCCTCCCCCCCGCCCCCACCCCTGAGCGGTGGGTGGGGGCCATAAATAAAAATTGGGGGGTAAGACCTAGTGTCTTCCCCCCGGATCCCACCCTTGTGTGGTGGGTGGGAGCCATAAATAAAAATTGGGGGGGGGACCTAATGTCCTCTCACTCGGCCCCCACCCCTAAGCGGTGGATGGCGGCCATAAATAAAAATGGGGCGGGGTTGACTTGACTTAATGTCCTCCCCCTCCCCCGGCCCCCACCCCTTTTTTCTAAACTCTTCTTTTCTCAGCCCCAAAAAAGGCCAAATAAAAATCCATAATAACCGACGCACTTAAAAAAAAAAAAAAGAGCACAAAAAATAATAATCCATCGCAGACTGAGTGCTCTGACAGGTAAATGAAGAGACTGTCAGGTAAGTCTCTACATTTACCCTCTCTCTGATTGGTGGATTAAGTAACCAATCAGAGAGTTATGAGTCAAATTACACAGAGTGGGAAAATTCCAAAGAACTTTCCCACGCTATGTAAAATGACACAGAGCACTCTGATTGGTGGATTTCAAACCA
Organism: Pelobates cultripes; assembly: GCA_933207985.1. Classification (NCBI taxonomy): domain Eukaryota; kingdom Metazoa; phylum Chordata; class Amphibia; order Anura; family Pelobatidae; genus Pelobates; species Pelobates cultripes. The sequence continues at coordinate 406,197,181 of OW240912.1, read as the reverse complement.
ACCAATCAGAGTGCTGTGACAGGTAAATGTAGAGACTTACCTGTCAGTCCCTTCATTTACCTGTCAGAGCACTCTTCTGATTGGATGACTTAAACCCACCATTCAGAGTGCTCTGAGCCTAATTGCAGGGCGGGGCAAGGCTTTATAAGTCTTCCCCCGCCCTGCAGAGCTCAGTCTGCGTGGAGCCCGTGCCGGGTGAAGATAGATTTTTTTTTTGGGGGGGACCCCTAGTCACATGGGAGGGGGGATTACATTTTTTTTAGGGCCTCCACCCGCTGCTCAGGTGTGGGGGCCGAGGGGGGGAGGACAATAGGTCCCCCCCATTGGTATTTAGGGCCCCATCTGCCGCTCAGGGGTAGGGGCCAAGGGGGAGGACATTAGGTCCCCCCCTTATTACGATTTAGGGCCCCCACCCGCCGCTTAGGGGTGGGGGCCAGGAGGGAGAACATTAGGTTCCCCCCTTATTCCAATTTAGGGCCCCCACCTGCCACTTAGTAGTGGGGGCCAGGGGGAGGACATTAGGCCCCTTATTAGTATTTAGGGACCCCCTAATTCCCACGGTATCAGGGAGCTATCTACCCACCCGCCGCTCAGGGATGGGGGCCCGGGGGGAGGACAATAGGTTCCCCCCCCATTATTTTACATTAGGGCCCTCACCCGCCGCTCAGGGGTGGGACCTTTATTTTTTTTTAACAGTGAGCAGCCTATGGGGGAACCCTGAGCGGTGGGTGGGGGCACTAAATAAGAATAAGCGGGGGGACCTAATGTTTTCCCCCCGGCCCCCACCCCTGAGCGGCAGGTGGGGATCCTCCCCCACAGGCTGCTCAATGCTTACTAGACATGCCCCTACTCGCGGTATAGCGAGTAGGGGCTGAATTTACTAATACTAAGTAATCTTTACTTAGTATTAGTAAATATGGCTGAAAGACCAATTTAGGTCTTTCAGCCTTTTGGTAGATAGCTCCCTGATACCGTGGGAATTAGGGGGTCCCTAAATACTAATAAGGGGGGACCTAATGTCCTCCCCCTGGCCCCCTACTCGAGGTATAGCGAGTAGGGGCATAATTTACTAATATTAAGTAATCTTTACTTAGTATTAGTAAATTTGGCTGAAAGACCAATTTAGGTCTCTCGGCCTTTTAGTAGATAGCTCCCTGATACCGTGGGAATTAGGGAGTTATCTACTTATTCATTCCTGTCATTACATTGACAGGCTAAGTAACTTACATTTTATATGAATGTGTGTTACTTGATTGTTGTAAGTGTTGCAAATGCTTACAGCTGAATCCTGGCTATGTTTGTATACTTTTTATTTAAAATTGTATACAATGTAACATTCTTCTTCTTTCACTGGGTAAGTATATTAGTACTTAGGCAATACTGTGCTTCGGAACTTCGTCACTTTGACACTTCGGAACTTCGGCAACTTCGGCACTTCGGAACTTCGACACTTCAGAAATTCGGTAATTTATGAACTTCGAGACCTCGGCAATTCGGACATTCGGACATTCGGAAGTACCTGAATATCAGAGTTGCCTGAAATTCGTCCGAATTCATATTCGGACTGAAACTAATTGCACATGTCTACCATAAAATCAGGCTGTGTGGTCGGTCTATTTCAGGGGTGTAAAACATACTAAAAATAACAAATGAATTGTTTGTGCGTACGTTGATCCCATGTATCTTGTTCGTACATTCAAACGGCGGCCACCCAGCCGACCGCTTAAAATGTTAGTGCTATTGCGGTTTTTGGAGGTGTGAACAGAGGTTACTGGGGCTAACAAGTGGCACACTCCACATATGGGTGGTCTGGTGTTCAGTGATTTGTTCGGTTGTCGAGCAGAATACTATTAAGATGAGAGGTGAATGCAATTTACTGAACAACCATGTGAACATGTGAAGAGCTGGATAATCCAGGGACACTGGGATCTGTCACACACACGCAATATAAGTACAACCATACGAAATAACAGGGGGAATGATACAGACAGCCCATAGAAGGAATAAAGTGTAATGTCCAAAAGTTCATTCCACTACACAGGTTAATAAATGAACACCAATTCTCACTTCTGAAGAAGTAAAGCAGGAAAGAGAATAAAAATAATTAGAATACACAGTTTTGTTTTTGTTTGTTAATGTTGTTGGTTTGTTTAAATACTGTTTGGGTAAGTGAATTCTCCACAGACACGGTCACTGCTTGTTCCCCAGTTTATCCCTGGTGGATCCTTATGGTTTGATCAAAGTGCTGTGTATCTGATCACACAATGTGTGTCTGTCAGTGTGCTCCTTTTGGCACTGCTGAGCAGAGATCACACTCTCACACATTTGCTCACTGGGTTAGGAATCTCCCAGCACCCCTCCCTCTGGCTGTGCTGCAATTTAATGTGAATGAGAGGAGGAGGCGAGTGCAGGCTGGTTTATTGTGCTGTAACCAAAGCATAGACACAGCAGCACTCAGAGCTGGGAACATGCAGTCTACAGGAGGCTGAGTGGGGCTTCCATAACTGAGCGGAGGGTTTTGACAGTGGAGAGGACAATTCTATAACAGTAGAGTGGAGGATTCCACAACACTGGAGTGAAAGATTCTATACAGTAGAGTGGAGCCTTCTATGACAGTGGAGAGGACACTTCCATTATATTGGAGTAGAGGCTACTGTGTGAGCTGCCTGGTTGGTTGAAATAACCTTTCTCCTGCATGGTAAGTTTATGGTGGCAGTAATGGGGTAGGATGTTAAAAGTGCTTTAATCTAGAGGATTGATGAGTCCTGGGTCTGGCTATTACAGGGTTAAACATGTGGACACCTGCTGTAATCTTACTGACTTTTGTTAGATATTTTTTCTCTCTCTATGTACATCACATGGAATACCCCTACACATGCTTTGTCATGCAGTGTTACTGTGCAATGTGCAGAAATCCCATTATTTTGTGTGTGTGTTTTTATAATATGTCTGTTTTAAAGAGCTTGCAAGCTAGTGACCCATTACTTATTGGACCAGCCTTCCCCGAGCTGAGAAATTATGGTGAATTTGGTGATTATCATTATTATACTTTATTACTTTATCATTATTATACTTTATTGTTATTATTTATAGAGCACCGTCAAATTCCGCAGCGCTTTACAATGGGTGGACGAACAGACATGTAGTTGTAACCAGACAAGTTGGACACACAGGAACAGAGGGATTGAGGGCCCTGCTCAATGAGCTTACATGCTAGAGGGAGTGAGGTAAAGTGACACAAAGGTAGGGATAGTATTAGACTAGCGACAGTTGTAGAAGAGGAATCAGTCAGGAGCTATTAACAGTTTAATTGATACGCTTTTATGAAGAAGTGGGTTTTTAACGATTTTTTGAAGGAGTGGAGACTGGGTGAGCATCTAAAGGAGGAGGGAAGTGAGTTCCACAGGAACGGTGCAGCCCTCGAGAAATCTTGAAGGTGAGCATCAGAGGTGGGAGTACGGACAGAAGATAGACGTAAGTCTTCAGCAGATCGTAAGGGCCTAGACGGGACATACTTGTGTATAAGGGAGGATAGATAGGTGGGAGCAGCATTATGTAGAGATTTGAAAGCAAGAACCAGCATTTTAAATTGAGCTCTATATTTTATAGGTAGCCAATGTAGGGACTGACAGAAGGGTGAGGCATGGGAGGTGCGGGCGGACAGGAAGATTAGCCTCGCCCCCGCATTCATTAATGACTGTAACGGCGCAAGTTGGGAGTACGTAAGACCACTGAGAAGCGGATTACAGTAGTCAAGGGAAGAAAGGACAGTGGAATGGACCAACACCTTAGTCGTATCTGGCGTTAAGTAGGGTCGGATGCGTGCAATTTTTTTGAGATGGAAGTTACTTTATAACTTTCACTCGTGTGCTTATTGATGTGACAATTCTGCAGTTCCAAGATGTTCTGCAGCAGCTGTGATCTCATGTTTTACATGACACCTCCATTCTTTCTTGTGTCACATTGCCAGCAATATGTATACATCTCTCCTGAAATTGTATTGAGTGACCAATTGATTTGACAGTTATAGTGCCCCTAGTGGTAACTGGTATGTTAGCGCAATGAGATTTGTTTACAGAAGTGCCATGAAAGTGATGTTTTCCATTTTGATAGATTTTTTTTCATGCAGTATTTCATTTGGAGAACTAACCACTGAGCTGCATTTATCCTGATAAAAGTGCCCATGTTGACAATTGCCCACTGGTCTCATTCCCTGCCCAGGACAATAAATGAAGAGTCTGTGTGTGCCCACCCACTGCGTGCCATTCTAGACTAACTGGGTTCATTCATTAAACGAATGACATCAGGAGTGGGAGTGGGCGGTAATTACTGTCACTGTGCCCTCGTGTTACTTGGTAATGATGGAGCAAGTCGTTCGTTTATTTGTTTGGTTTTTCCAAAAGGATCTATATTAACACAAAGTTAACCCCAAAGTGCAAAATTCACAAACTGGGGGTTTATTAACGTCCTAGCCTTGGGGGTGATTACGGTAAATGGCCAGCTTCCCACTCAGATAAATTTATGTAGAACAAACTGGTCACTGGTATAAATAAAAGAGCCATTAAATAAATAATTTAGGTAATCATCACTCACCATATGAAACACACTGTGATCTGTCAATGTTTAATGGCAAACAGGCACTAAGTAACAAAGTATAACAATATAACCCTTAGTCTGATTAACTCACTTTTATTGGAGATTAATACACACATGTCTCATGGTTCCATTGGAGATTAATCTGCTAATTCTAATTAGAAAATAAAACACAGGAGAGAGGGTTCACTCACGATTATGGATAGATAGATAGATAGATAGATAGATACAGAGAGAGATAGATAGATAGATAGATACAGAGAGAGATAGATAGATAGATAGATAGATAGATAGATAGATACAGAGAGAGATAGATAGACAGACAGATTGAACGCAATGTACTTGTTAAGCACCATCTGTGCTGCGGCTCATTAAAGTGGTTATGGTGCTACGCTCACATTTGGTTCATTGTTCTGAAAGAGGTTTACTAAACCCTGGGCTCATTCCCAGCTTCTCGACTCTCCTGAAACCAATTCAATAATGTGGAAGATTCACTTTACAGAACCATCCAACATTCCACAGCAGAAACAGGCTGGGAGTGATGGGATAACCTGATCCCCAGCGCTTATAGCCTGATATTTCCATCCAAGGATGGACAGTTTTAGATAAATAACACGTATGTGAATACTCAGCATTATACAAGCAGCTGCTGAAAGTGTTATTAGATCTTTCCACGGTGGGCCCCCAAAGACACACAGAACCATAACCACTACAATTAGCAGTGAGTGTCCCTTTAAGTACAACGCATTATCTACCTGTTTGTCTTATTTACTAGAAATAAACTTTATGAAGGGAATAACACATTCTCCTTGCAAAAGAAAAAAAAAAACACATTTTGTTTAATTTAGCCATGGCTGTCCTTAATTTAAAAATGATTTTCCTTTAAATGCTCATCACAGAATATTCATTGTTATTTTCGTATTCGTTCCGTTATATACAGATGGTTTCTTGATGAACAATGAGTTGTTACATCCAATTTCAATGAAACACATTAAGATTTGTTTGTGTATTGTAAATATTATCAATTTGTATTACGCCAACATTTGTTAAGGGTTTGTATTTACCTAAATAAATACACAAAATAACATAAACTGAATTTCAAAGATAAGGGACACATCTGTTCATTGAAACACTATTAAAACGAGGAAGTCAGAACTTAATTCATTTTTCCCTAAATAAATGGCTTAATTCCCTTGCTCTGTAATTATCAAGTCATAGCTTTATTCTTACAGAATGACAATAAAAAAATGTTCGATAAACAGAATTATAATGCGTGTTCGTTGTGACTTATATCATGCCTCTAAACTGTTTGTAATGTTTACGGTGCTCAAGCATGGCACTGACTTGTTCTTTCCATACTTGCTGCCGAATCCATATAATAAACTCCGTAATTAAGCTCATTATTATTATTATTATTATCGCCATTTATATAGCGCCAACAGATTCCGTAGCGCTTTACAATATTATGAGAGGGGGGATTTAACTATAAATAGGACAATTACAAGAAAACTTACAGGAACGCTAGGTTGAGGAGGACCCTGCTCAAACAAGCTTACAGTCTATAGGAGGTGGGGTATAAAACACAATAGGACAGGATTGTCAGCTTGGACCATGCTGAGTTGATGTTTCACATCGAAAAGCATCTTGAAACATGTTTCTATGAACATGAATTGAATTTATTGCAGCTGAAGTTTATGGATGTCCCAGAGGGCTTAGCTCCTCAAAACTCAGCAGTGTTGCCTATGCACTGAGACAGTATTTCATTTGATAATATAAGCTATATCTGATGAATTTTGCTGTCGTTTAGTCTCAATACCCTATCTCTTTAAGTGAGGAGAGTTGAACCCAGTAGACTTTAATTAAGTTTTGTTTTTTTTTGCTGCAGAGTCCCAGAATCCAGATAATTGTTTCGCAATAAAATATTTTTTTCCTGCGAACGAACTTTATTAAAATTTCCATAGTTGATCAATTTTCTAAAATAGCAGAAAATGAAAAATGTAAAAAAAAAATAATAATAATTTATGGCAATTGTTAAACAAAATAAAAAATTAAAATTCAAAACTCATCACATGCTAAAGAAAGTAATCTGTAATCCTCTAACTATTGGGAAATTTAACTCCCAAGGTCAATTGACAACCATAGAAGTTTCTCACAATAAACCCCCCGGTCACTTCCCTGTTGATAGCTTAAGAGGAATTTCCCAATTTTGAATAAGCAACTAATCTACCCAGTGAATTGGGTTCAGTTTCCAGCTTAGGTAATGCAGGTGTATTGACCCAGCATTCAAAAATTTGCTTCATAAATGAACGAGTATCTTTCAAGGAAAACATTTGTTAAAGGATCACGATAGTGTCAGGAAAACAAATCGGTTTTCCTGACACTATAGTACCCTCAGGGTGCCCCCACCTTCAGGGTCCCCCTCCCGTGGTGCTTCAGTTACTCACCTTCTTCCACCGCCGTGCTCCCCTACCTCTCCTCCCCCGCCGACATCACTGGAGCAGAATGCGCATGCACGGCAGTGCAGCGCGCGCATTCAAAGTGTTCATAGGAAAGCATTTTTCAATGCTTTCCTATGGACGCTCTGCGTGATGAAGGCATAATATGCCTCCAGCGTCACAGATGCGCCTCTAGTGGCTACTAGAGGCTGTCTTAACCCCAAATGTCTTAACCCCAAATGTAAACATAGCAGTTTCTCTGAAACTGCTATGTTTACAGTAGGCAGGGTTAACCCTAGAGGGACCTGGCACCCAGACCACTTCATTGAGCTGAAGTGGTCTGGGTGACTATAGTGTCCCTTTAAACTTCCTCATACTTCAACTATTAAACATTATGTGAGGATCCTTCATTTTATAGATCTTTCTAACTCCTTCATTAGTGAGTTTGTTATAAAATATATGTTCATTTTAATAACTTTCGGAACACATTCATGGTTCTCAAAGGAGCAGATTAGAGACTGATTCCTCTTGGGTGGTAGATCGTCTGAGTTCCTTACATAGAATTAGTAAATACACAGAAAATAACAGAAAAAAACTTAAGGAGATACCTGCAAATATAAACCATATTAAAAGATAGCTTTTGGGTTTGTTTTTTCATTAATTTAATTAAAGCTTTTTAAATCGCTCAAATCCTGCAATAAATCTTACAGGTTCAGAAAAAGGAACATAAATAGGTAAATGATTGAAGCGAAAGTTGTGAGGTTCTCCGACAGTACCGAAAAAAGGCAGTAATGCAATCACAGACCAGGAACACTAAAGCATTAGACATGCAAACCTGCAGAAATGTTTTACTTACCTCTCTGCCTCCTGCGACATCATGGATTTATGGCTACACTGGCGCAGGTGCCCTTCCCAAAATATGAATCTTCACCTATCTTTCTTTTAACCCACCTTTTGCATTTCTTTCCCCTTTTATTGTATCTTACCCCCATTTTTAAAATGTTTGTGTTTTACACTCCCCTTTGTGTGTCTCGTTCCCCCCACAGTCCCTGTTTGTGTCTCTTTCTCCCCCAACTTCTTTGTGTGTCTTCCCCCAGCCCCCTTGTTTGTTTCTTTCTCCCTCCCCCAACTTATTTTGTGTCTTTCTCCCCCTTCCCAACCTCTTTGTGTCTCTATCTTCTCCCCCCCGCCCCCCCCAGCTCCTGCATGTGGCTTTCTCCGTGAGATCATCTCATTCTACCCCCCACCCTCCTTATGTTTGTACCGGCCCTACCTTCCTCCACCATGGTCCAATTCTGATGGGCATGCTCAGCAAGTGCTGCACTGATCCAAGCTTATACACAGGAAAGCATTCGATTCAAAGGATGAGCAAACATGCTTTACACTTTTCATGCTTATTCGTCCTTGATAATAGAGTGATATTAGGGCAAATAAAGCCATTTTAGAACAGTTTGACCTCTTACATGGGTTCACCAAGCGCTGCTCCCCACCTACTCTACATCCCCTCTTGCTTAGGAGCTTCCTTATCTGTGCTGGGCTAATAACTGCAGTCTAGGACATATTGTAAGAACTTTAATTATTACATGTGTGCACTATTCACAATTGTATTATAGTACCTTCATAAGTCATCACAAATTTTAATTGTCTTAAAGACACAGGGCACCCTTTTTAAAATGTTATTTCTAGAACTTTGGCTAAGAGCATCATCTGATCACTCCCTGCAACTCCAGTCTCATCTCACTGAGCAGTGGTAGAGCCAGGGAGTGCCAGCCAATCAACTCTAAAAAAGGGGTGACAGAGCCAGTCTGTCTGGTGAGAGACCTGTTAGAGAGGTTTGTGTCATGTGATATTCTTGTGAGACTTCACGTTTTGAATTCTAGGTATAAAGCATCCAAAAATGCTTTCAAATTATAAGTTATGTATGTAATAATAATGTCTACATATTGTAAAAACAGTTGCCTGGTTACAAGCAAGCTTTTGTTGCAACCTGCACAAAAACCCTGCAATGTGCCTGGAGCCCTTTTTTTTAACTGCTGCCTTGTAACTCTTTCAATATCGTTCCTTGAATGCACCAGGTGAGGGGTATGTCATTCAGAGTGTCTCTGTGAGAGGGACTCCCCGAAACTCAGTTATTTAGAATTAGTTGAAGATTACTACTGGAGCAGAAGGGAAGTAACATTAGTTTTAATTTTAACAAAATTAATTTTGCATTAAAAGTAAAAAGGGGTAACCTTTTTTCAGGCATGCTTCCTCAATATCAGTCTTTTAGTCAAATTCTTCTAATACTAAACATCTATTTAATAAATATTATTCATGTAGACATTTCCTATACAATTATATTAATGTCTAAATTTAAATTGCCACAGAAGCGGCACTGTTTGTATGATATGCACCCACTGAATGTATGTACTACGTGTTGAAACAACTGTTTCCTACATTGTATAACTTGTAAAGATTTTTACGGTGTAATTCCTGGAATTATCTTCTGTAAAACAGTCAAAATTAAGTTTCACTCTATAAAGAGTTTTGTAGGAAAGAAATTTTACTGTAAACCACTGCATAAAATTCTGGAAATTTTTTGTCGTCAGTATTAGAAACATTTATATATATATTTATTTTTAATTTTAATGACAAATTAATAGTTTTCAGCTACAGATGGCTGTCTGCAGAGGGTTAAATGGTTGAAATATCAGTTTATTGTAAACCAATGTTAAACAATCCAAGAGCAATGAATGGAAAGAGAGACGGCATTGTTATTCTAAGAAATCCGCTGATCAGCTTGAAAATGAAAACATTCGTTTCAGTTTAGTAAATATCCTCCATGGGGAAAATCTGTGATTATAAGAGGGGTCAGCTGCTTAGTGACACAAAAAAACAGGACTGTCTTAGGAAATCTATGGCAGTTGTCACATATGCCTCCAGAATTTGATGTAATCTCCAAATTGATCTCTCTAGCATCCAAATACTGTATAGTGTTATATTGTCACAGATGACCAATTGGTGCTATGCGATATGTGTGGTTTAATCTAGTGTGCAAGGTTTAGTTTAGACTGCGTGACCTCCCAATAGGAGTTATCACAGGAAGTCATATATAAGTTGGGGGATAATGTATGGAAAACATGTAAATAACTACTGTCACGCAGTGATGTAAGCACAGATCTAAGGGGTGTATAAATTGGGAAGGTCGGAACAGTTTAAGCATTTAGTTCTTTGAGAGCTTAAGAGGTAGTGCCTTATCTTACAGTTCATACGGACACTTAGCACACAGAAAGAGGTATGTACGTGAATGTGTGTGATTATAATTGTGAACATATATAGCTACAAAAAAAATAGTCAAATTGTTATATAGTGTAATAATGTATTACAATGTATATGTATGATGGTATATACGTACGTAATGCACATTTATATGCGTGTTGATATTTACATATTAATGATTATATTTAAAAATTTTATTACATACATGTTGGTATGTTGTGGGGAATGTATCTATGATGTATGCGTGGCCATATATGTAGGAATTTCTATACAGCAGTGATATGATACAGAAATGCTGTTACAGATCATTGTATTAGGCCACGTTCAGCCTTGGGAACCATGTTTCAGCCCGGTGTAAAGTGCAGTGTGTGCGCATGCACGTGCAATATATGTGATGTTGTGCGACACTGTAAAAAGGTAAAACAGCGAGTCAGGTGAGCAGGCAGGTAGAGGTACATTGTAAACGATCAGGGAAGGAGTCTGCCCGTCAGCAGATAATGGGAGTTTGTTCAGTTTGTAGAATTGTTAGTTTTTATGTTGCTTTGATTTACCGGCTCATTCTGCCTCTATTTGTGTGCTGTAAAAAAAATGCATATTGTGAGATCATATATAATGCAGACACGAAGGTGAACGTAATACTAAAGGAATTTATAAATATGATTATTACATCTCTTCTTTCAGAGTACATGCCCTGACTATCACTAATTCATAGCCCCTTTCAACTTCTGTCTCTACTGGCGTGTCTCTGGCCCTTTCATCAATACTTCTCACTCGCTGATTGTCCTCCAAATCTCTTCTTCTCTATCAATCAATTTTTCTTTATCTCACTCCCCTCTCTCTATCTCTACATCTGTGCCACTCTCTCTGTCCCTTTCTCCATCATACCATTTTCTAACTCACAATGTCTCTCACTCCTGGTTACCAATCTGTCTCCATTCATTTCTCCCCATGTCTATCCCCCTCATAAAACTTATTTTCTCTCCATTGCTACTATAAGTTTCTTTTTCTCTATTTCTACCATTCGTTTCTTTCTCTCCATTTCTAACGCTATCGTAAACTCCTATTTTGTGTCTCCCAATCTCTACCTGTCCTCCTCTTTCATTCTGTTTGTGCCCATCTCTAATTCTCTCCATCGCTCCTTTTCCATGTCCATCATTTTCTCCCTCGTTTCTTTCCCATTGTGACCAACCAATATCCCTCAATTGTTCTCGTTCTCAAGCTATTTATTCCATTTCTCCCTCTTACTCCAAAATGCACATCTAAAACCCCACTGTCCTCCTGTCTTCTTAACTTTAACCCACTCTCTCCCTCTCCATTTTATCTCTCTACCCTTCTCTCACCCTTTTCCATACACCCCCTTTTATCAGCAATTTACTCTTCTGTAATATCAATTATTCTGTTATTTATCACTATTTAGTTTTCCTAATCATTAATATTAAAATAGATTTTGCAGTAACATGAGGATCCTTTAGACCTTGTTTAAAGGACGCACCCACGATGTGTTCTTAGGATCACTGGGATAAAATGTCACCAAAGGCAAAGCAATGCATAGAATTTTATTTAGCGCCGTATCTATTACAGGTGGAATCAGGTACAGAATTACCTAGCAAGGAAGTAGAAAAAAACAAAACATTGTTGAAATGAAAGAAGCTTTTTAATTCTATTGCTTCACTTTCCGACTGCAATGACATTCGAGCGAGTAGCTCGGAAAGATTTGTAAACGAAAGTTTGCATTTGTAAAACCTCGGTAAGCACTCAGTATAACTGGAACTGTTCCCAGATCCTGCACACTGAGAATGCTGAGTGATACACTGTCTACTTGCAATCAGGGTATGCAGTATCCCCAATGGAATTATGGAACATTTAAACTCGTTGTTTGAGGCGTCCAGAAACCAGTCTAATGGTTTCTCAGTATGGCTATTAAGCCGGGATAATTCATGATTCACTATTACGGAATGTGTTCTGGGATTAGCTGCTGCTGTATGTGCAGTCACTGGATTGTAGTGTCGTATTTAAAAAAGATTACTCACTACAAACATTGAAATTAAACACATAAACAAGCATGCGGTATTATATCTTTAGCTGTTGCTACGTGTTCTGCAAATACATGTTCTATTTTAACTGCTGTATGCTTTCTTTCAAGTAACACGCAAACGTAAAAACGTAATATGTTTATTTTCGATGTTAGAATGTCCCTTGTTCTATTTAATTTACTGCTCCCCTCCCTCCCTTACCTTTTAAATGAAGAAAAAATAAATTAAACTTACCTGTTATCCAGTGTATCTCAGAGAGAAACATTGGGGGCATAGCGGACAATGTGCAGTAATCGCCAAGAAGCGCCGATCTAATGCTCCTCATAAAGCATGTTGTGTTGTTAATGAACATGAAGGTTCAAGGCAAATTGAAGTTCTAAAGTGTATCAATTGAACTGTTAATAGCTCCTGACTGATTCCTCTTCTGCAACTGTCACTAGTCTAATACTATCCTTTCCTTTTTGTGTCATTTTATCCCACTCCCTCTAGCATGTAAGCTTATTGAGCAGGGAATTTGATGGCGCTATAATAAATAATAACATAATAATAATAATAATAATAATAAAGTGCCTCTAGTGGCTCTCAGTTTGATGAAGATCAGCAACATTTCAGCTCCATTATCAAGCTATCAATATAACAAAACACAACCATATTCATAGAGTAGAATTGTTTGCCAGTAGGACGTGTCAGTATTTAAACAGATCAGATAATCAGTATTTTCAGAGCTTCATAAGGCCACATATTTGGTGACTGCATAGCAGGTGTATTAATCACAGAAAATGCAGCATTTCGTAATGTTTTACAGGGTACAGTTTCAAAACTAGTCACAGCATATATGAACTGTATTCGCAAAGAGGAACGGAATTTGTTTTCATGATGGTTTCTAAATAAAATAAACACTATTTGGCGTATGGAAAATTACAAAGAATTTTCTTCATTTCGCAACAGCTATCTGTTACTGCAGGTATTTTAGTATATAACAACCAAGAGAAATAAGTGAGGTGTGATGTACGATGCACACCACCCCCAACCTACCTGTCAATCTTCATTGCCCACCTTCTGGGTTTAGGTGGACAGGGATGAGAGCAGGCTGCATAGTGCTCAGTGAAATGGGCAGAGCAACCCCTATAGAGAGTGCATAGGTGATTGACAGAACGCCCCATCAATTGGCAAAAAAATTAAAGTAAATTCAAAGTAATTCTCAACATTTAAGTCACAATAGCTGAATTAGAAAAAGTCTACAAGTCAGTTCTATTTTAAGTTTTGCCGTTTTGTCCTTAAATTTATGTTGAATTCGCTTTGAATTCCTGGCAATTCTCACTTTAATGAATAGCACTGACAAATTCTTTGATATCTCTCAAATATCTGGACTGGAATGGCCGCATTCTGAGATAGATTTAAGGTGGGGTGGGGAGGGTGAAGTCTATCCAATAAAGAACAAGTTGCAATTATTTGACAACCAGACACAGAAGATGAAGTCACGATGTGAAATTAAGGATGGGGGTTGTAGTGTTACACATTTCTAAAAAGTAAGAAATCATTCACTACTCTAGTCTAAACTTTGCATCTACGCGTCACACCACTGTTTATTAAATAGATGATCCCAATGTATCGCACGTATTCCCTTTGTACTAATTATCCCTCTTTTTAACCAAGGAGATACATGTGTGTCTATCAGCTGTACTACGTAACTGTTTCTGCAGGTTCATCTCTACCATTTACTATTGTGACATCGATAAATATATCAGGGATTAACATTTCAAGTCCTACTCTGTTAGACATACCTTAACGTTACTCCACATCACAATCTTAGAGGGTCCGTGACGCACTCACCAGGGAGCTAATGGGCAAGTGAAAATTGATTACCATTAGAGATGATATATAATCTTTATCTCTAATATATGGCCAGTTCTAAGGGTATAAGCCAAACCATATGTTTGAAACCGCTTAGGAAAAAAGCTCTGTATTTTAAAATGGAGTGTTATTTTTGTCATATTGTATAGTGAGTGCTATCATGTTTCCTTTAACCCATTGCCTTTTGCAACAATTATTATTAGCATCTTCACTGATCAATGACTTGCTTGGTGAGTTTAATAAAAAACATCAGTGTACCACTTCCAAACTAAATAATTCAGACGTGGCTTTTCGTTTTCTCATAAATTATGAGAATTGAAAATGTATATTTCTTTAGTAATTGTTCTGTGCAGATGTAGTTTCCCCTAGAAAGTACATTAGCCAAGTATGCCAACAGGTAAAGCAAAGAGAATTAACCAGACCTGTTATTTTATTCGGCAACAACATGTAAATGTTTAGACCGTTACTATTACTACAGCTATGACAACAAAGCCTCTCAATCAGTACACTCTTCACGGGCCACATCAGTAAATAATATAATTAATCGGCACCGAGTGGTGGAAATTTCAACAGAATTTCAGAAATAATTGTGTAACAGTAGTAGATTACTTTCCCGATAAAATGTTTTGGTCAAAGGGCAGATGATTTAATTCCGGCGCCCCCTCCCTTTTTACCATGTCGTGCTGTTAATAGTTCAATACAATTATAGAGGGAAAATGTAAAAAATATTTGTGTCCCTTCTCTACCCTTGAGGCTGTGCTCCCCTGTCTCTGGACACCCAAGATTTATTTTCAGCACTGACTTTTGTAAGAATCTAAAATGCCAGGTGGGTAGAATATGGTATTTGTCTCTGAAAATAATTTTTTGTTTCATGAAAAAAATCTGAAGATTCACAATACGACTTCTGATATTCCTGAGACCTTGTTTTATAGTGTAATATTCCCATGTTTGTAGGCGCTACAAAGAATTGGCACATACACAATCCAACTACTTTTTAGCTACATTTACTACAAACTCTGAACTCTCCCATCCCTGACATAGTTCACCTAGCAGGACTCTGTGAACCCAACAACCTACACAATAAATTCGCTTTTATCTCTTAACCTCGATAAACCCAACAACCTACACTATAAATTCACTGTTGCCACTCAACCTTGATAAGCCAACAGCCTACGCTATGAATTCACTTTTACCACTCTTTAAATTCACTGTTACTACTCACCCTCGATAAGCCAACAATCTATACTTTAAATTCACTGTTACCACTCACCCTCGATAAGTCAACAATCTATACTTTAAATTCACTGTTACCACTCACCCTCGATAATTCCAACAGCCTATGCTATGAATTCACTGTTACCACTAATCCTTGATTAGCCCAACAGCCTACGCTATGAATTCACTGTTATCACTAATCCTCGATAAGCCCAACAGCCTACGCTATGAATTCACTGTTACCACTAATCCTCGATAAGCCCAACAGCCTACTCTATGAATTCACTTTTACCACTCAGCCTTGATAATTCCCAACAGCCTACGCTATAATTTCATGGTTAACACTTTTTTAAAACCATTCTGACTCCTGGGTGACTAACATTTTATTGCTTTATAACCTTTTTGCGTCCCAAAATCTAGTTAAACTTATAATGCACCAACTATTCTACAGTGTAAACATCATAATACGCCTACCATGGTAAAATGCATGAGATCTGTTGCAAATTGCTCCAGTTATACATAACGACTTGAGACAGGTAAGGAGGAAAGTCTTTGTACTGTAACCTATTCAAGCAGCCACGGTGTTTGTGAGTACAGTGGGTTTGTAGGTTGCCCCGGGACATCCTGATATAGACTTGATTTGATCTCATCTCGACCATTAGAGCCATTGCCGTTACTTTTGGATCTATCTTCAATGCTTATTGTGTGAAAATAAAAGACCATGGAAAATGATTGTGTGACTGAATCTTGAGAAAGCACTACACACGTGCCAGTTAATGGATATGCATGATATTAACAGGTGCCCAGTGACAGCTGGCTATGGAACAAGAACCTATGAGCTTTCTTTTGGTCCTTATGATTAATATTATCGCCATTTATATAGCAGCAACAGATTCCGTAGCGCTTTACAATATTATTAGAGAGGGGATTTAACTATAAATAAGAAAATTACAAGAATACTTACAGGAACGATAGGTTGAAGAGGACCCTGCCCAAACAAGCTTACAGTCTATAGGAGGTGGGGTGTAAAACACTTTAGGACAGGAAATAGCAATCAAATTAGGTGGGAGTGAAGGAGAGCTGGAGGAGAGAGTAGAGTGCTGCCCTTTAGGAGAGAGCAAGAGACAGGTATGTGAAGTAGAGGTTAGTCTGGGAGGCCATAGGCTTTCCTAAAGAAATGGCACTTCTTAAATGATTGAAGACTAGGGGAGAGTCTGATGGCGGTAGGCAGGCTATTCCATAGGAAGGGAGCCGCCCTTGAGAACTCCTGCAAGCCCCAGTTGGCCGTATGGGTGCGAGCATTGGACTGAAAAAGGTCACGAGCAGAGCTGAGAGACCGAGAAGGGGCATACCTATGGATCTGTGAGGAGATAAAAGAGGGGCTAAGATTATTCAGTGCTTTACAGGTATGGGTTAGAACTTCTAATTGACTCCTATAGTATACAGGAAGCCAATGTAAGGACTGACAGAGGGGTGAGGTGTGAGAGGACCGACCAGAAAGGAAAATCAGTCTGGCGGCAGCATTGAATACAGACTGTAGCGGGGCAATATGGCTATTGGGAAGACCAATTAGGAGAGAGTTACAATAGTCCATGCGAGAGATAACTAGAGTATGGACAAGCTCTTTAGTAACATCTTGTGTAAGAAAGGGGCGGATGCGGGCAATGTTTTTAAGGTGGAATTGGCATGATTTGACAACAGACCGGATGTGAGGCTCAAAGGTGAGGCCAGAATCAAAAGTAACACCAAGACAACGTGCTTGTAAGGATGGGCTGATATGGGTAACACCAATCTGAAGGGAGAGCGAGAGAGGAGGATTAATATTATGAGGAGGAAAGACAAGAAGTTCTGTTTTGGAAAGATTCAGTTTTAGAAAGCGGGAGGACATCCAATCAGAGATAGAAGAAAGGCAAGAGGTGACACGTTGCAGGACATCAGGGGAGAGGTCCAGGGAGGAGAGATATATCTGGGTGTAATCAGCATACAGGTGGTATTGGAATCCAAATGAGGTAATACGCTTGCCAAGAGAGGCAGTGTAAAGAGAAAATAGAAGGGGACCAAGTACAGAGCCTTGAGGGACTCCAACTGAGACAGGACAAATGGTGGAGGTATCATTAGAAAAGGAGACACTGAATGAGCATTGGGAGAGATAAGAGGAAAACCACGAGAGGACAGAGTCACAGAGACCGAGTGATTTAAAAGTTTGGAGAAGGAGAACATGATCAACGGTGTCAAAGGCAGCAGAGAGGTCAAGAAAAATTAGCATGGAGTAGTGACCTTTGGATTTAGCTATGATAATGGCGTTAGTGACTTTGCTAAGGGCAGTCTCAATAGAGTGGAGGGGGCGGAAGCTGGACTAAAGAGGGTCAAGGAGAGAGTTGGAGTTGAGGAAGCAGGCCAGACAGGTCCAACGGGCTCAGGAAAGTGGTAAATATGGGAAAGTGCTATTCAAAAAGCAATATGGGAAAGTGCTATTCAAAATGTAGTTGAAGTTAATTATAAGCTAAGGTAGCATTTCCCAATTGATTTTCCGCGGAACCCTGGGGTTCCGTGAGAACACAAATGGGGTTCAGCCAAAATTTCTGAAAACAAAATGGCCACAAGCGGTGAAGAAACAGTGGCCAGTGATCTCCCTGTTCATCTCCCTCACAAGCACAGCAGTGATGCCGGAGACGGAATATGACGTGACTCCGGCATCACTAAGAGGCGCGCGAGGGAGCTGAGCAGGAAGATCACTGCTCCCTCGCCGCCCACACGCCAGCTGCTCAGCAGCCCCACTGCACCCCAGGGACCACACGCTCAGCCAGGCAGCCCCACTGGACCACAGGGACATAGAGATTCCATGCCAGCACTCCCACAAAGGTATGGAGGCTGGGTGGAGTAAAATGTAAAAAAAAAAATGTATTGTGTGTCTGTTAGGGAGTTTGTATGTGTTTGTGTGTCTGTCAAAGAGTGTATGTGTGTTTGTCAGTGTGAGTGTATGTGTGCTTGTCAGTGAGTGTGTATGTGTTTGTCAGTCAGAATGTATGTGTGCTTGTCAGTGAGAGTGTATATGTGTTTGTTTGTTTGTTTGTTTGTTTGTTAGTATGTGTGTCTGTAAAAGACTATGTGTGTTTGTTAGTGAGAGTGTATGTGCATCTGTCAAAGAGTATGTGTGTTTTTCAGTGAGAGTGTAAGTCAAAGAGTATGTGTGTCTGAATGTGTCAGTGTGTGTATCCATGTGTCAAGGTTTGTGTATGTGTCACTGTGTGTATCTGAGTGTGTGTGTGTCAGTATGTGTGTGTGTGTGTATGTATCAGTGTGTTTGCATGTGCCTGTGTGTGTGTGTGTATGTCAGTGTGTTTGCATCTGAGTGTGTCAGTGTGTGTATATGACACTGTGTGTATGTGAGTGTGTGTATGTGCCAGTTTGTGTAAATGTGGGTAAAAGTGTTTGTATATGTCACTGTTTGTATGTGTATGTGTGTGTCAAGATGTGTGTATCTGTCACTATGTGCATCTGAGTGTGTTTATGTGTATCTGAGTTTGTGTATCTGTATGTCAAGGTGTGTGTGTCTGTGTGTCAGTGTGTATATGTGTGCCACTATGAGTGTATCTGTGTGTCAGATACATACACACACACAGATACACACTGACACATACAAACACAGATACACACACCTTGACACACACCGGCACATACAAACACAGATACACACACTTTGACACATAGATACACACACCTTGACACAGATACATACACCCAGAGATTTACACAGTGTGTACTGGCACATACAAACACAGATACATACATTTTGATACACAGGCACATACAAACACAGATACACACACTTTGGCACACATATACACACACTTTGACACACAGATACATACGCACACACACACACACACACAGATACACACTTTGTGTCGAGGTGTGTGTATCTGTGTGTCAGTGTGTGTTTCTGTGTGCCACTATGTGCCAGTGTGTGTGTATCTGTGTGTCAGATACATACACACACACTGGCACATACAAACACAGATACACACACCTTGACACACAGACACACACTGGCAAATACAAAAAATGGCTAATTTTTTACATTTTATTTTTAACGTGCTGGGGGGGAGAGGTTCCACAATGTTGATACATTATGTCAAAGGGTTCACTGGAAAAATTAACTGGGAACCCCTGAGCTAGGGTTTTAATTTATTTGTCATTTAAGCAGTTATTTTTGGAATGTTCCTTTAAAACTCCTCAATTCACGAGTCTAATCTCGATTTGCCGCCAGTGAGTTTAGCATTATCGGATTACCTGCTTGCCAGTTGGAGATATTTGCTAGTCTGCGGTATCCGCTCAGGCTTGTGAAGATTGAGTCACTTACTAGAATTTCTGTCTTGTTTTGCTGTTAATGTCAGTATCTGAAGTTTGCATGATTTCATTGCTGTTCTCAACCTGATACATAGGCAAAATATTGATACAATTAGAGTTTAAAATTCTATGGAGATAATCAAAACAAATTAGAAGAAAATTAAAATAAACACTCCTTCTATCTTGTTATCTGCAGAAAACATAAATCATTTACTTTTCATTTTAATTGTTTATTTCAGAGGCAGCAAAGTTTTTTAATTATTATTATTATTATGATATTTATATAGCGCCATCAAATTCCGCAGCGCTTTACGATGGGTGGATGAACAGACATGTAGTTGTAACCAGACAAGTTGGACACACAGGAACAGAGGGGTTGAGGGCCCTGCTCAATGAGCTTACATGCTACAGGGAGTAAATGACACAAAAAGGTAAGGATAGTATTAGACTAATGACAGTTGCAGAAGAGGAATCAGTCAGGAGCTATTAACAATTTAATTGATTCGCTTTTATGAAGAAGTGGGTTTTTAACGATTTTTTTAAGGAGTGGAGACTGGGTGAGCATCTAACGGAGGAGGGAAGCAAGTTCCACAGGAACGGTGCAGCCCTCGAGAAATCTTGAAGGCGAGCATCAGAGGTGGAAGTACAGACAGAAGATAGACGTAAGTCTTCAGCAGATCGTAAGGGCCTAGACGGGACATACTTGTGTATAAGGGAGGATAGATAGGTGGGAGCAGCATTATGTAGAGATTTGAAAGCCAGAACCAGAATTTGAAATTGAGCTCTATATTTTATAATCATAATTCACCTATTTATTGTCCTTGGTTAAACGACTCTGTGTGCATCCATTTCTCTCTCTTTGGCGATGTTTACTAAAAAAATATTGTAGGGAATGAACAGCTTAAAGCGTATAGTGATGTATTGATAAAGTAGGACTGCCTATAAAGTGATACCGTGTCAATTTGGCGATAGGTGGAAAACCAATAAACAATTTAGAATTCTGTGTAAGAACCTGTTATACACATAAACAATTCCTTTAAGGTTAATATTTCGTTGGTAATTATCAATAGCTTAATGTTAATGGCCTGTGTGTCACAGTTAAATTACCCTATATCTGTTTGTTTGGCTGTGAGATACACAAGCACCTTTAGCTACATTTCGTTTACTCCTGTTTTCTGAAAGGGTGTACACAGAGCTCGAAGTGAGCGCACTCTCATTAGCCATTATGAACTGGCAATTCAGTCGCGGCAAATGAAAGCTCAGCCCTGGGGAGTCATAACACTCGGTGCTTGTTAAAATGATCAG
>OW240912.1:406165427-406176038 GCA_933207985.1 Pelobates cultripes | reverse complement strand
CTGTTCCCAGATCCTGCACACTGAGAATGCTGAGTGATACACTGTCTACTTGCAATCAGGGTATGCAGTATCCCCAATGGAATTATGGAACATTTAAACTCGTTGTTTGAGGCGTCCAGAAACCAGTCTAATGGTTTCTCAGTATGGCTATTAAGCCGGGATAATTCATGATTCACTATTACGGAATGTGTTCTGGGATTAGCTGCCGCTGTATGTGCAGTCACTGGATTGTAGTGTCGTATTTAAAAAAGATTACTCACTACAAACATTGAAATTAAACACATAAACAAGCATGCGGTATTATATCTTTAGCTGTTGCTACGTGTTCTGCAAATACATGTTCTATTTTAACTGCTGTCTGCTTTCTTTCAAGTAACACACAAACGTAAAAACGTAATATGTTTATTTTTGATGTTAGAATGTCCCTTGTTCTATTTAATTTACTGCTCCCCTCCCTCCCTTACCTTTTAAATGAAGAAAAAATAAATTAAACTTACCTGTTATCCAGTGTATCTCAGAGAGAAACATTGGGGGCATAGCGGACAATGTGCAGTAATCGCCAAGAAGCGCCGATCTAATGCTCCTCATAAAGCATGTTGTGTTGTTAATGAACATGAAGGTTCAAGGCAAATTGAAGTTCTAAAGCGTATCAATTGAACTTAAATAGCTCCCGACTGATTCCTCTTCTGCAACTGTCACTAGTCTAATACTATCCTTACCTTTTTGTGTCATTTTATCCCACTCCCTCTAGCATGTAAGCTCATTGAGCAGGGAATTTGATGGCGCTATAATAAATAATAACATAATAATAATAATAATAATAATAATAATAAAGTGCCTCTAGTGGCTCTCAGTTTGATGAAGATCAGCAACATTTCAGCTCCTTTATCAAGCTATCAATATAACAAAACACAACCATATTCATAGAGTAGAATTGTTTGCCAATTAGTAGGACGTGTCAGTATTTAAACAGATCAGATAATCAGTATTTTCAGAGCTTCATAAGGCCACATATTTGGTGACTGCATAGCAGGTGTATTAATCACAGAAAATGCAGCATTTCGTAATGTTTTACAGGGTACAGTTTCAAAACTAGTCACAGCATATATGAACTGTATTCGCAAAGAGGAATGGAATTTGTTTTCATGATGGTTTCTAAATAAAATAAACACTATTTGGCGTATGGAAAATTACAAAGAATTTTCTTCATTTCGCAACAGCTATCTGTTACTGCAGGTATTTTAGTATATAACAACCAAGAGAAATAAGTGAGGTGTGATGTACGATGCACACCACCCCCAACCTACCTGTCAATCTTCATTGCCCACCTTCTGGGTTTAGGTGGACAGGGATGAGAGCAGGCTGCATAGTGCTCAGTGAAATGGGCAGAGCAACCCCTATAGAGAGTGCATAGGTGATTGACAGAACGCCCCATCAATTGGCAAAAAAATTAAAGTAAATTCAAAGTAATTCTCAACATTTAAGTCACAATAGCTGAATTAGAAAAAGTCTACAAGTCAGTTCTATTTTAAGTTTTGCCGTTTTGTCCTTAAATTTATGTTGAATTCGCTTTGAATTCCTGGCAATTCTCACTTTAATGAATAGCACTGACAAATTCTTTGATATCTCTCAAATATCTGGACTGGAATGGCCGCATTCTGAGATAGATTTAAGGTGGGGTGGGGAGGGTGAAGTCTATCCAATAAAGAACAAGTTGCAATTATTTGACAACCAGACACAGAAGATGAAGTCACGATGTGAAATTAAGGATGGGGGTTGTAGTGTTACACATTTCTAAAAAGTAAGAAATCATTCACTACTCTAGTCTAAACTTTGCATCTACGCGTCACACCACTGTTTATTAAATAGATGATCCCAATGTATCGCACGTATTCCCTTTGTACTAATTATCCCTCTTTTTAACCAAGGAGATACATGTGTGTCTATCAGCTGTACTACGTAACTGTTTCTGCAGGTTCATCTCTACCATTTACTATTGTGACATCGATAAA
This sequence comes from Pelobates cultripes, assembly GCA_933207985.1. Taxonomy (NCBI): domain Eukaryota; kingdom Metazoa; phylum Chordata; class Amphibia; order Anura; family Pelobatidae; genus Pelobates; species Pelobates cultripes. Next base: position 406,174,026 of record OW240912.1, on the reverse strand, counting down.
TATATCAGGGATTAACATTTCAAGTCCTACTCTGTTAGACATACCTTAACGTTACTCCACATCACAATCTTAGAGGGTCCGTGACGCACTCACCAGGGAGCTAATGGGCAAGTGAAAATTGATTACCATTAGAGATGATATATAATCTTTATCTCTAATATATGGCCAGTTCTAAGGGTATAAGCCAAACCATATGTTTGAAACCGCTTAGGAAAAAAGCTCTGTATTTTAAAATGGAGTGTTATTTTTGTCATATTGTATAGTGAGTGCTATCATGTTTCCTTTAACCCATTGCCTTTTGCAACAATTATTATTAGCATCTTCACTGATCAATGACTTGCTTGGTGAGTTTAATAAAAAACATCAGTGTACCACTTCCAAACTAAATAATTCAGACGTGGCTTTTCGTTTTCTCATAAATTATGAGAATTGAAAATGTATATTTCTTTAGTAATTGTTCTGTGCAGATGTAGTTTCCCCTAGAAAGTACATTAGCCAAGTATGCCAACAGGTAAAGCAAAGAGAATTAACCAGACCTGTTATTTTATTCGGCAACAACATGTAAATGTTTAGACCGTTACTATTACTACAGCTATGACAACAAAGCCTCTCAATCAGTACACTCTTCACGGGCCACATCAGTAAATAATATAATTAATCGGCACCGAGTGGTGGAAATTTCAACAGAATTTCAGAAATAATTGTGTAACAGTAGTAGATTACTTTCCCGATAAAATGTTTTGGTCAAAGGGCAGATGATTTAATTCCGGCGCCCCCTCCCTTTTTACCATGTCGTGCTGTTAATAGTTCAATACAATTATAGAGGGAAAATGTAAAAAATATTTGTGTCCCTTCTCTACCCTTGAGGCTGTGCTCCCCTGTCTCTGGACACCCAAGATTTATTTTCAGCACTGACTTTTGTAAGAATCTAAAATGCCAGGTGGGTAGAATATGGTATTTGTCTCTGAAAATAATTTTTTGTTTCATGAAAAAAATCTGAAGATTCACAATACGACTTCTGATATTCCTGAGACCTTGTTTTATAGTGTAATATTCCCATGTTTGTAGGCGCTACAAAGAATTGGCACATACACAATCCAACTACTTTTTAGCTACATTTACTACAAACTCTGAACTCTCCCATCCCTGACATAGTTCACCTAGCAGGACTCTGTGAACCCAACAACCTACACAATAAATTCGCTTTTATCTCTTAACCTCGATAAACCCAACAACCTACACTATAAATTCACTGTTGCCACTCAACCTTGATAAGCCAACAGCCTACGCTATGAATTCACTTTTACCACTCAACCTTGATAAGCCAACAATCTATACTTTAAATTCACTGTTACCACTCACCCTCGATAAGCCAACAATCTATACTTTAAATTCACTGTTACCACTCACCCTTGATAATTCCAACAGCCTATGCTATGAATTCACTGTTACCACTAATCCTTGATTAGCCCAACAGCCTACTCTATGAATTCACTGTTACCACTAATCCTTGATTAGCCCAACAGCCTACGCTATGAATTCACTGTTACCACTAATCCTCGATAAGCCCAACAGCCTACTCTATGAATTCACTGTTACCACTAATCCTTGATAAGCCCAACAGCCTACTCTATGAATTCACTTTTACCACTCAACCTTGATAAGCCAACAATCTATACTTTAAATTCACTGTTACCACTCACCCTCGATAAGCCAACAATCTATACTTTAAATTCACTGTTACCACTCACCCTTGATAATTCCAACAGCCTATGCTATGAATTCACTGTTACCACTAATCCTTGATTAGCCCAACAGCCTACTCTATGAATTCACTGTTACCACTAATCCTTGATTAGCCCAACAGCCTACGCTATGAATTCACTGTTACCACTAATCCTCGATAAGCCCAATAGCCTACTCTATGAATTCACTGTTACCACTAATCCTTGATAAGCCCAACAGCCTACTCTATGAATTCACTTTTACCACTCAACCTTGATAACTCCCAACAGCCTACGCTATAATTTCATGGTTAACACTTTTTTAAAACCATTGTGACTCCTGGGTGACTAACATTTTATTGCTTTATAACCTTTTTGCGTCCCAAAATCTAGTTAAACTTATAATGCACCAACTATTCTACAGTGTAAACATCATAATACGCCTACCATGGTAAAATGCATGAGATCTGTTGCAAATTGCTCCAGTTATACTTAACGACTTGAGACAGGTAAGGAGGAAAGTCTTTGTACTGTAATCTATTCAAGCAGCCACGGTGTTTGTGAGATGTGTACAGTGGGTTTGTAGGTTGCCCCGGGACATCCTGATATAGACTTGATTTGATCTCATCTCGACCATTAGAGCCATTGCCATTACTTTTGGATCTATCTTCAATGCTTATTGTGTGAAAATAAAAGACCATGGAAAATGATTGTGTGAGTGAATCTTGAGAAAGCACTACACACGTGCCAGTTAATGGATATGCATGATATTAACAGGTGCCCAGTGACAGCTGGCTATGGAACAAGAACCTATGAGCTTTCTTTTGGTCCTTATGATTAATATTATTGCCATTTATATAGCACCAACAGATTCTGTAGCGCTTTACAATATTATTAGAGAGGGGATTTAACTATAAATAGGAAAATTACAAGAATACTTACAGGAACGATAGGTTGAAGAGGACCCTGCTCAAACAAGCTTACAGTCTATAGGAGGTGGGGTGTAAAACACTTTAGGACAGGAAATAGCAATCAAATTAGGTGGGAGTGAAGGAGAGCTGGAGGAGAGAGTAGAGTGCTGCCCTTTAGGAGAGAGCAAGAGACAGGTATGTGAATTAGAGGTTAGTCTGGGTGGCCATAGGCTTTCCTAAAGAAATGGCACTTCTTAAATGATTGAAGACTAGGGGAGAGTCTGATGGCGGTAGGCAGGCTATTCCATAAGAAGGGAGCCACCCTTGAGAACTCCTGCAAGCCCCAGTTGGCCGTGTGGGTGCGAGCATTGGACTGAAGAAGGTCACGAGCAGAACGGAGAGACCGAGAAGGGGCATACCTATGGATCTGTGAGGAGATATAAGAGGGGCTAAGATTATTCAGTGCTTTATAGGTATGGGTTAGAACTTCTAATTGACTCCTATAGTATACAGGAAGCCAATGTAAGGACTGACAGAGGGGTGAGGTGTGAGAGGACCGACTAGAAAGGAAAATCAGTCTGACGGCAGCATTGAATACAGACTGTAGCGGGGCAATATGGCTATTGGGAAGACCAATTAGGAGAGAGTTACAATAGTCCATGCGAGAGATAACTAGAGTATGGACAAGCTCTTTAGTAACATCTTGTGTAAGAAAGGGGCGGATGTGGGCAATGTTTTTAAGGTGGAATTGGCATGATTTGACAACAGACCAGATGTGGGGCTCAAAGGTGAGGCCAGAATCAAAAGTAACACCAAGACAACGTGCTTGTAAGGATGGGCTGATATGGGTAACACCAATCTGAAGGGAGAGCGAGAGAGGAGGATTAATATTATGAGGAGGAAAGACAAGAAGTTCTGTTTTGGAAAGTTTCAGTTTTAGAAAGCGGGAGGACATCCAATCAGAGATAGAAGAAAGGCAAGAGGTGACACGTTGCAGGACATCAGGGGAGAGGTCCAGGGAGGAGAGATATATCTGGGTGTCATCAGCATACAGGTAGTATTGGAATCCAAATGAGGTAATACGTTTGCCAAGAGAGGCAGTGTAAAGAGAAAATAGAAGGGGACCAAGGACAGAGCCTTGAAGGACTCCAACTGAGACAGGACAAATGGTGGAGGTATCATTAGAAAAGGAGACACTGAATGAGCATTGGGAGAGATAAGAGGAAAACCACGCGAGGACAGAGTCACAGAGACCGAGTGATTTAAAAGTTTGGAGAAGGAGAACATGATCAACGGTGTCAAAGGCAGCAGAGAGGTCAAGAAAAATTAGCATGGAGTAGTGACCTTTGGATTTAGCTATGATAATGGCGTTAGTGACTTTGCTAAGGGCAGTCTCAGTAGAGTGGAGGGGGCGGAAGCTGGACTAAAGAGGGTCAAGGAGAGAGTTGGAGTTGAGGAAGCAGGCCAGACAGGTCCAACTGGCTCAGGAAAGTGGTAAATATGGGAAAGTGCTATTCAAAAAGCAATATGGGAAAGTGCTATTCAAAATGTAGTTGAAGTTAATTATAAGCTAAGGTAGCATTTCCCAATTGATTTTCCGCGGAACCCTGGGGTTCCGTGAGAACACAAAGGGGGTTCAGCCAAAATTTCTGAAAACAAAATGGCCGCAAGCGGTGAAGAAACAGTGGCCAGTGATCTCCCTGTTCATCTCCCTCACAAGCACAGCAGTGATGCCGGAGACGGAATATGACGTGACTCCGGCATCACTAAGAGGCGCGCAACGGAGCTGAGCAGGAAGATCACTGCTCCCTCGCCACCCACACGCCAGCTGCTCAGCAGCCCCACTGCACCCCAGGGACCACACGCTCAGCCAGGCAGCCCCACTGGACCACAGGGACATAGAGATTCCATGCCAGCACTCCCACAAAGGTATGGAGGCTGGGTGGAGTAAAATGTAAAAAAAAATAAAAAATAATTTTGTGTCTGTTAGGGAGTTTGTATGTGTTTGTGTGTCTGTCAAAGAGTGTATGTGTGTTTGTCAGTGTGAGTGTATGTGTGCTTGTCAGTGAGTGTGTGTGTATGTGTTTGTCAGTCAGAATGTATGTGTGCTTGTCAGTGTGTATATGTGTTTGTTTGTTTGTTAGTATGTGTGTCTGTAAAAGACTATGTGTGTTTGTTAGTGAGAGTGTATGTGCATCTGTCAAAGAGTATGTGTGTTTTTCAGTGAGAGTGTAAGTGTGTCTGTCAAAGAGTATGTGTGTCTGAATGTGTCAGTGTGTGTATCCATGTGTCAAGGTTTGTGTATGTGTCACTGTGTGTATCTGAGTGTGTGTGTGTCAGTATATGTGTGTGTGTGTGTGTGTATGTATCAGTGTGTTTGCATGTGCCTGTGTGTGTGTGTGTGTGTGTGTATGTCAGTGTGTTTGCATCTGAGTGTGTCAGTGTGTGTATATGACACTGTGTGTATGTGAGTGTGTGTATGTGCCAGTTTGTGTATCTGTGGGTAAAAGTGTTTGTATATGTCACTGTTTGTATCTGAGTGTGTGTGTATGTGTGAGTCAAGATGTGTGTATCTGTCACTATGTGCATCTGAGTGTGTTTATGTGTATCTGAGTTTGTGTATCTGTATGTCAAGGTGTGTGTGTCTGTGTGTCAGTGTGTGTATGTGTGCCACTATGAGTGTATCTGTGTGTCAGATACATACACACACACAGATACACACTGACACATACAAACACAGATACACACACCTTGACACACACCGGCACATACAAACACAGATACACACACTTTGACACATAGATACACACACCTTGACACAGATACAGACACACAGAGATTTACACAGTGTGTACTGGCACATACAAACACAGATACATACATTTTGATACACAGGCACATACAAACACAGATACACACACTTTGGCACACATATACACACACTTTGACACACAGATACATACACACACACAGATACACACTTTGTGTCGAGGTGTGTGTATCTGTGTGTCAGTGTGTGTTTCTATGTGCCTGTGTGTGTGTATCTGTGTGTCAGATACATACACACACACTGGCACATACAAACACAGATACACACACCTTGACACACAGACACACCGGCAAATACAAAAAAGGGCAAATTTTTTACATTTTATTTTTAACGTGCTGGGGGGTGGGGGGTTCCACGATGTTGATACATTATGTCAAAGGGTTCCACTGGAAAAATTAATTAGGAACCCCTGAGCTAGGGTTTTAATTTATTTGTCATTTAAGCAGTTATTTTTGGAATGTTCCTTTAAAACTCCTCAATTCACGAGTCTAATCTCGATTTGCCGCCAGTAAGTTTAGCATTATCGGATTACCTGCTTGCTGGTTGGAGATATTTGCTAGTCTGCGGTATCCGCTCAGGCTTGTGAAGATGGAGTCACTTACTAGAATTTCTGTCTTGTTTTGCTGTTAATGTCAGTATCTGAAGTTTGCATGATTTCATTGCTGTCCTAACCTGATATATAGGCAGGGGCGTACCTAGAGCATTTGGCACCGGGGCAGATCCTGTGCTTGGCACCCCAAAAAACCTGTAAAAATGTTAAAGGTTTTCTTTTTTTTTACAATTTGTAAACTTTGCAAAACCGCTGTCAGCCCCTCCTACAAAACCCTTGTCCTGCCCCGCCCCTCCTACAAAACCTCTGTCCTGCCCCTTCTACAAATCCTGTACTGCCCCGTCTACAAAACCCCCGCAACCCCCTTCCACAAATCCCCTGCTTATCCCCCTTATAAAGACTCCTGTCCCAATACAAAACCCCCGCCCCCTTCTACAAAATCCCTGCAGCCCCACACACACATTTACAGGCAGACAGTCACACACTCAGTTACAGACAGACAGTCACACACTCAGTTACAGGCAGACAGTCACACACAGTCACAGGCAGACAGTCACACATACACATTTCCTCCGTGCACCCAGTTTATCAGCTGTTTGCTTGTGTGAGCTATACTGGCCGCACGGCACCCTAACTACCATGGGACACTGTGCGGCCACAGCTCACACAGCCCCCTCCAGCCAGGGCCGGTGCAAGGATTTTTGCCGCCCTAGGCAAAAGTAAAGTTTGCCGCCCCCCCATGTGACATCACAATGCCTCACCCATATGATCTGCCATGTTAACTAACACTAGTGCTGCAGTGCCGCCGTGTTTACATTAAAAGGCATGCAGGGACAGGCTAGACACCAGAACCACTACATTAAGCTGTAGTGGTTCTGGGGACTATAGTGTCCCTTTAATGTGAGGTAAATTAGAGATTAGTGCCACAAATAATATACTAGATTGCCTACTTACAACCAGATGAGGATGATGATGGGCTCTAGCTGCAGTCTGGCTCCACTGGTCTGGTGCAGAACAGGCTCTCTGGAGGCGGTTTGTAACTGTGGTCACAAAAATCAATGTTCTGGGAGAACGGGAAGCAGCTCAATTTTTTGGGGGTCCTTTACACAGCTCAAGGTCTGGGTCCCAGGGTCCACCTTCATGTTCCACCAATGAGTTTGTTCACAGGGGGTGGAGTGTGTAGGGGATGCCCTGATATGTGTGTAAGGAATGCATTGTGTGAAATTGTGTTTGTATGTGTAAGGGCTGCAAGGTGTGTTTCTGTGTATTTATGGGATGCATTGAATGTGTGTAAGGGGTGCATTGAGTGTGTGTAATGAATGCATTGTGTGTTTCTGTGTGTGTAAGGGATGCATTGTGTGTAGCGGTTGCATTGCTTGTGTATGTGTGTCTGTGTGTGTAATGCATTGTGTGTTTTTCTGTGTGCAAGGGGTGCATTGTGTGTATGTGATGAATGTCAATCTCTCCTCCCGCTCCAATTTCCTTCTCCTCCTCCCAATTTCTCTTTCTCACCCCCCCTCCCCCCTCCTAATTTCTCTCTGTAACAAACCGTTTTGCACAAAAGGGGAAAAAAACGTCTAGGCGATCGGCCCCCTTTCCGGAGATGCAGACACAGCTACTGCCGAACACCAAACACACGAACCGCCAATAAGTGAATGCTCCAAACTCCCGAACGGCATCCAATATAGCACTCCAAACACACGAACAGGAACCATACAAATTGCTGCTAGCAGACGAATAGGAAAAGCATCCAAGCGGCTTACACTCCTAGCAATCAGTCTCTATCAGCATTCAGTAAATCCCCCCAAAGACGAGACAAGACTCCGTGTTGAGGGTCAAGCAGTGGTCTGTTTAATGAGGGCTACCTGCCCAGTATTTATGCAGGTCTCCCACCTGGTGGACACTCCCCTAGGGGACCAGATGGAAGACTGTAACAAAAGACAGACATGTACCAATTACAGATATACAGAAGTAAAACATCCCCACAATGCATCCTGGCTTCCTCCCAGGACAAAGGCAAAACTCCATTACACACGTGGGGACACAAAACCAGTATTATACTTTAAAATACATAAAGTAACATTTATTACATAAAACACAGACATGTAACATATCCCCCGATAGCTCAGGTCTGAGCGCACATTATTATGCGAATGGCGCTCAGACCACACGAATACAGTTTAATCGCCATGGAGCCAAAGTCTTTGCAGTCAGTTTCATACGAATGGGCTCCATGGGATTCCTATCTGGGGTATAACACATTCGAACAAAACTACCGAACACCGGGCCGTTCGTGCACTTCCACCGAACAAGAAGGGAGGTCGGCGGCTTCAGCGGTGTTCGCGCAAAACTGTGTCCGATTTTAGTTCCATGAAAATAGGGGCGAACACCGCTGTGCATTTGTATGTTTAAAATGGCCGCGACCTCGTGTTCGGGATACGAATGGCGGCCACCCAGCATTCGTCAATTAAGCTGCGGTTAACCGCAGCTTCAGGGAGGTTAATTGCAGGCACACTCCAGCTCCCAGGTGGTCTATTCATTCGTGCGGTTGTTCGGTAGATTGAATCTACCGAACAACCGGCAG
>OW240912.1:406145100-406162619 GCA_933207985.1 Pelobates cultripes | reverse complement strand
ATTGAGCTATGTCTGCTATAGAGTTCAAGGACCACCTTTCCCGTCCCCCAACTGGCCTGATGTCTGTACGAGTCACACCCCTGCAGATCCCATGTCAATAAATCTGCTTCCTTCCCCCTAGGTTCCTAGAGCAGCATGACCACAGCATGGCTATCTCTAAACAGCACCAGCACTCTGAGCACACTACAGTGCTTCTTTGCAGGATTGCTGCCAGCACTTTATGGTACGCATTATTCCCAAAAACGAACATTAGTGTTAGATTCCGGTGTATTTTTTTTTGGAAGTAAAACTCCGAAATTTGTGCAAAAGTTCCAAGCACTACTTTGCCATATGATCTATACATTGTTAACTTCCTAAGTATTATGAATATCTGCATTCATTGTCCCCATTGAATACGCCGTTATTTCAAAACGCAGGAAACAGACAGGAAAACAAGCTCCAAGTGCAGTTCAAGCTTCGAAATAAAGTCCATTTCCAGCTTTGTATAAAATAAGCATCCTGTTAAAGACATTATGTAATCTTAGTCTGCGCCACTAGCGTGATTAGATTCTTGAAAAGACGTTCTCAGTAATAAGTGACCTTGCGGTGATGAATGTATTTGGAAAATAAATATTTGTAATGGAAATAAATCCATATTCTTTTCTTTGGCTGTGTTTAGACATTACTGAATGGGTTTAACCTCTCCACTTATCATACTGAAATGGGAGGAGATAAATAAACATAGCATTCCTTCTAGATGTATGGGAAATAGTCTGTTTTGCAGAAATACTAAATTTACAAATAGGCAGGTTTAAATAAACAACACTTTGCCATTCAGCGCATGCTGTCAGTTACGGGCCATAGATTTCAGTGGGACTACCTTATTAATAGTCACCAAACGGACCTGCTAGACACACTAGCAATTATTAAACAAGACTACAAAACATTCTAAGGAGGGAGCACAGGAAGGACCCAGACAGGTTAAATATTCTGTCTAATTCCTAGATAATGACCTGCTTGCATATTGCTCTAGGTGTAATTGTCATCTCACAGTCACGCAGGTTACCCAGAATTCTCACAAATAAATATATTGACATGGAATACAAAATAAGAAAATTAATCAGAACACCCAGTTATATAATATAATCACATTATGATGTTCTCCTCACACCTGTCCGTGGGTGGCTGCGGAGGCAATTAGGGTAAAACACATTTACAGAAAACTGTCAATCATTCTTTTTTCGGCATCTATTGGGTTTGGTTTCTGTCCATGGGAGATTTTTATATTCTATGCTGATAAGGGAATATACATAACAGGGCTCTAAATATTATGAAAGATATTGTGTCCTGTAGAATATAAACTGTTAAACCTCCCCAATAACAAATATATTTATTTAAGATAGCCAAATGACACAAATCAATAACTTTCTGTACAGTGTAATTTCCTTGTTGCAAAGAACAAATATTGGGTCATCAATCAAACACAGTTACAAAAAATAGGTAAATGTGGGATTTTGTCAAACGAGCTGTCAGTTAAATAAACATGTACAAGGGAGTATCTACTGACCAGCCTCATTTTGATGGAAGCGATCAAAATAGCAAAAACTGGATAAACTCACTAAGTCAGCTGTGCCTGGTCTTAAAGGGATACTCCAGCACTGACTGACAGCTCAGCTCGCGGTCTTTGCCCGCCCCTTCTCCTCTGCTGACAGGCAGGAGAGAGAAGGCGCGCACACAGTGCCTTCTATCTCCTGCACACATCAGATGTATTTTAATACGTCTGACGTGTACATGGCCTTTTTACGGCCATACATGATCGGAAGTCCCTCTGGTGGCCGTCTGAGTGACGGCCACTGGAGGTATTCCTATTAATCAATGTAAACACTGTATTTTCACTGAAAATACAGTGTTTACATTAGATTGCCCGTAGGGAGCTATAAATCTCACCTGAACAACTACATTAAGCTGTAGTTGTTCACGTGACTATAGTGTCCCTTTAAATCTGAAATTCACGTCAGTTGCATCAATAGACCCTGGTGACTAAGACGCACACAGTGGGGTTCAGCAGTGCTCTCTGCATGGTCAAGTAAGTTGACACAAACATGATGCCAATCTGGTTCACCCCGTCAGTGGGCAGTTCCGCCCACTTTCCAGGAAGACACGCTGATTACGGGATTTGGGTCACTGGACCTACCATACTTACCTATCCCGGTTCCATACCTCCCAATTTTGGGATATATGCTATGGCATACTTTCCAAAAAAGTTTATAAGGAACACTCTCTACTTTGGATTGAAATCCCTATGTTCTAGGTCAGAGATCCTCCTCTTACTTAGCAAGTGCAGAAATGTAAACGTTATATAATTACCAATTCTTTGTATTTAGCACTAGCAATGATTTACTAATCAGTGTCTGAGTTGTAAGTATATTTCATAAGCGCACAGATATATTCACAAATTACAACGCTTTAACAACTTCACATTAAAATATGCTGTGTTGTGTTCTTTTAACACACTGTATTGAGCAAGTGATATTTATTGTAGGCATCCAGTATTCATTTGTATTTTTTTTTTTTTAATTACTCACAACATTCTTACTTTTAGCGAGACAGTCCATTGTCGAGACACAAACGTGCTTGTGGTCCTGTCGGTAAAAGTCTGGACGGATAGACTGTCAGTCAGGGTGACGCGTCCCGTCAGTGGGCAGACTTGCCCTTTTTCCAGGCAGACCTGCCCATTATGGGCATCACTGGTGATGTAAGCCATGTCACTGGTGACATCCCCTCAGAGCGCGGGCATTAATATAATGTATGCATGATTTAATAAATTGTGCACTCAATTTAAAATAATTTCATTAGTTTGCTCCTCTGAGACTCTGTATTTGTGCTATTTATACAGTAACCATGTACATTTTGAGACTGGTGCCCTATAGAGTGTAGTAAAAAACACATCAGGTGACAGGGCAAAGGCACTGTGTTAATGTTTTCCTTATTTAGCAACAGCTCTTAAACTTTGCCATTAATTTCCATTTAAGTTGTTTGTTTTACAGTTACCCACAACTCCCCAGTGCTCTCAGTGCATATCTTATCCACCCTTAAACCTAGACATTATCTCTCAGTAACAAGGAGTTTGATTACAGAGCTCTGTGAGTTTTCGTCGGGGTATGTAAATAATCAGATGTGAAATTAGGGGGTTCTGACAAAACAAGAAACTATTGGGCTCCATGACCAAAAAAAACAGAATGCTTCTTGAAATGTTTTGTAAAATGTACAGGTGAGAAATAGCCAGAGACTAGATAAGAAATATTTAATGTTAACGTTACTAACTTATGGCGCAAAGCAGCCATATTGGAAGTATATTTGAGTATTTTCATTTGCCCTAACGAAGCCTGAATTTTGCGGATAAGTTGCCATGTCAACATAGTTAGTATTTTATTGAGTCAAGGAAAGGGGTTAAACCAGCTGTTGGAAAGAGATTAGCTGCCGTGAAGATTTCATCCAATAGACAAAATGCGTGAGAGTTGAATTTAATAAAAAAATAACACAGCAAATGAGATTATCAACCTAGAATGCATGTGTAGGTCTCCATTAACCATTTCCATTGTCTTAAGCACGGCTTGTGCTGTTGTCCATTCATGTAGCACAAGAACCGGGGTACACATTTAGTACATGCGAGTATCGCGCATGGTAGAGAGACACAAAAAGTTTAACAAAAAGGAAAGTACAAATGGGGGGTGGAACAAGGAGACAAATCAAGGTGCCCAAGATACACCCACTTGTTGGAAAAGTCAACCGCTATTCTTACTTGCTATTCATTTACTAGTTGTGTATGGTGGCTTTACGAATGATAACTGTAGATGGCTTGGCAAGTTTTCATGGACATATAAATGTGGCTCCCCAAAAAGTCAGTTTATTACATATAAAATCATGATAAAAGGAATATGCTGGATCATCGTACTGGCTCTCTAACAATACTGACGACAGGAGCTGTATATTGTCTGTTGAACTGTTGAAGTGTGACCGAGTAATTGCCCAGAAGGCAGTATATCAGGATTGTCGAGAACATTTCAGGGGAAACAGACCACAGAAAATGTAACAAAACCAGCTACCTATTCAGCGAGATTAACTTGTGAAAGTAATGGACATTAATGATAGAAATAGATTGGGCCCATTTGTGTCCACATTTAGGGATTGTCATTATAACATGCATCAAAAGTCCATCATTATAACCAGACAAGTTAGGACTTAGAAGAAGACAGGAATACTGAATTTTTATCATTCCCTTTAACAGGGAATACAATCTCCATTTCTTTTATATTCCCTGTTTCTTTGTAGTCTGCTTTAGTAGCATCTGACACTATGTCTGTGTCCAGTTTGCTGTGTTTTGATCATTATTGGGGGACCATCATGTGGTGTTCGATTTTTTTCTTTGTTTTCTTCCAAATACTTATGTGTGTGACTTTCTCCATGAATAGTAATACTTGCATTTACTGAATGTATAGCCCGTCAGTTGTGATACGTACATGGATTACGGGACTGGTGGTTGCCCCGTTAAACAAAGTTCTGTCCTGTGCCCTTATTTTTGAATGCAGTGTCATTGCTTTGTTTCTGTCCAATTCTGTGATAGTAGTGAGCGTGTGGGTGGATTGAGTTGTGTAATGACAGTATGACACGCACAGGATATCAGAAAGTTGTGCTAACAGATGTATGCCGAATGGACCTGGCTGCTGGCCATGACTGCGTGTACCAGAGTACATATCTCTACATAAACTGTAACAGAATAAGGGATTGTTTATTTAAACCCGGTTATCACACGCCAATTTAAAGGGCAGGATACTTCACGTTGGTATTAGTATCAGAGCTCCTACAGATCTAGATAAGTATCTTTATAGCTCTTGGCACTCTAATCGTTTTGGACTCTGCTTCCAATATTGCTCAGTCAGGAAAGTCTGCATGTGGTATGTGTATTTTTTGGGCTCTGTCTTGTCCCTGCAAATGTGGAATTAGTGGTATGTTTGCACTGTGAAGCTTGAATAGCATACCTCCCAACATTTCAAATGTACAAACACATGCAATTTAAGTTTAGGGGTGTGAGTGTGGAGTGTGGCCAGGGGCGGGGCTCTACTGTGAAAGTTTAAAGTAAGACTGAATTCGCAAAGTCCTCCAACGATTACATTATCGCTGGTGGTCCAGTGACCGACGTGGGCAGGAAAAGGTGAGTTTACTTACCGTAACGTGACTCTCGCGGGCATTGCCGACATCACCGCTGTACTCCCACGCTTGCACAAGAGGACAGCATTGAGGTCCATGGGGGATCCCACGAGACTGCAGGATCCTCCATACACAAAGCTAATTCCCTGATGACAGCTACAGGGATTGACACTTTGCTCAATACTTTCTCTCAGTATTTCTCGTGACTGGGTTGGCGTTTCAGTGAAATTCTAACACAGTCATAATGAGTATTTCATAAAGATTCTATCAATATGAAATACTAGTTTTTCAGAGGGGATGACAGTTCCGCTTTAAGTAAATAAAATGTAATGTAGAACAAAAACAATGTATCTTATTACACAGACTGATTTCTAAAAACATTTATTGTAGTTTAAAGACACATTACTGGGAGTATTATTGCTGTGGAGCCCTGTTATACACTCAGACACATTACTGGGAGTGTTATTGCTGTGGAGCCCTGTTATACACTCAGACACATTACTGGGAGTGTTATTGCTGTGGAGCCCTGTTATACACTCAGACACATTACTGGGAGTATTATTGCTGTGGAGCCCTGTTATACACTCAGACACATTACTGGGAGTATTATTGCTGTGGAGCTCTGTTATACACTCAGACACATTACTGGGAGTATTATTGCTGTGGAGCTCTGTTATACACTCAGACACATTACTGGGGTATTATTGCTGTGGAGCTCTGTTATACACTCAGACACATTACTGGGAGTATTATTGCTGTGGAGCTCTGTTATACACTCAGACACATTACTGGGAGTATTATTACTGTGGAGCTCTGTTATACACTCAGACACATTACTGGGAGTATTATTGCTGTGGAGCTCTGTTATACACTCAGACACATTACTGGGAGTATTATTGCTGTGGAGCTCTGTTATACACTCAGACACATTACTGGGAGTATTATTACTGTGGAGCTCTGTTATACACTCAGACACATTACTGGGAGTATTATTACTGTGGAGCTCTGTTATAACACATTACTGGGAGTATTATTACTGTGGAGCTCTGTTATACACTCAGACACATTACTGGGAGTATTATTGCTGTGGAGCTCTGTTATACACTCAGACACATTACTGGGAGTATTATTGCTGTGGAGCTCTGTTATACACTCAGACACATTACTGGGAGTATTATTACTGTGGAGCTCTGTTTTACACTCAGACTCATTACTGGGAGTATTATTACTGTGGAGATCTGTTATACACTCAGACACACCAACAATTTGGAGCTCCAAGAAAAAAGGGACATTAGGAGAGAAAAGAGGGACAGAGGGATAGTGGCCCAAAATAGGGGCTGCCCCTCCTAAATAGGAACATTTGGTGGGTATGGTATAGTGATCGATGTATCTAAATTGCTGGGATATTTTTTTATCTTTTAATGATAGGCCACATGCCTGAAGAAAGAATGTCTGATCTCTAAATCAAGGACAGTTTCCAACTTGATTGTATTCTGACTGCATAAACCAAGGATACATTTCAGCATTTATGTGATTAATCATTTATTGGAAGTACAATGTGCTGCTGCTATTTATCTAGAATGTGCAAGGCAAACACTGTCTGCTTACTTACAACTTCATGTGCGTAAATACCATATAGTCTTTGAATGTAATGGGTTCAGATGCATGCCACATACCTGCCACATACCTGCCACATACCTGCCAAGACTCCCATTTTGAAAGGACAGATCACTCCTCTCCTTTCTACCTCTAGTTCCCAATTATCTAGAAAAAAAAAAAAGGAAATGAGCGTGGGGCAAAACCACCACATGAATTCCTTAATCATGCTCTACTGCTCTTCAGGGAACAGCAAAAATCACACCGATAAAAACAGTATTAAAAATATAAATAAAGTTGTGCATCATACATACATGTTTCTTACATGTACTCTAGGATTTCGATATCACCAAAACATGCCTCTCACTAGTCCATTTAAAGGAACACTCCAGACACCATACCCACTACAGCATGCTGTAAGTGTTTTTTGGTTCCTTGGTGCCAACTGTCTTATCACCTGTGTCTAAACACTGAGCTAAACCTGCAGTGCAAGGCTTAGATCATTGGTGGAAAGCCATCAGCTGACACTCTCAGACTCAGACAATGGGCTGACCTTGCACTGCAAAGCTTAGCTCGGGAGAGCTAATGAAAGCTCCTGGTAGTACTTTGCAGGACTCAGTACCAGAAGCCACGAAACAAGGAGCAGACCAAAGGTTAGTTGTCAAAGTCGCAAGGAAACGATATGACTACTTACATTGGCGTTGTACCAGAGCACTCCATTGGGGGTTCGCCAGTGTGATGTAGTTGGAGTGTCCCTTTAAGTGGGATGTGTCTGTTTTTGGGATACCAGTATAGTTTCCTGATGTCCTGTATCCGGGGACACCAAAGAACTGTCCCCAGCCAGCACATCATTAGATATACTCACTCTGTACCGAGGGCCCTGCTGAACACTTTATATGTTTTATTTAAATAAAAAACAACAATAAAAGTAATAACATATAAAGCTTCCAGCAGAAAAGTAACTTCACAAAGATCCTTAGTAACAATTTCTATGAATAAGGATACAACAAATGAGGCTTTTTGATATGTTGGAAGTGCAAGAGTTAAATGTTACAGCATGACAGGTGAATTGCCTCTCGAAAATGTAATAAAAAAATTAGTATCAAGAAGAGGATCTCACATATGGCAATCAGAAAGTATCTGCCTTAGTAAATACTGATTAAACCAAGTAGGGTACAAGGTTTATTGGTGGGAAAACATATGTTCTTTCAGAGCCTATTACACAACTCTGAAGTGTGCAAGTCATCAGAAGGGGAAGATGTCTCGTACTACAATTTATTTATACAGTTATCCATTAAAGGACCACTATAGTGCCAGGAAAACATACTCATTTTCCTGGCACTATAGTGCCCTGAGGGTGCCCCCACCCTCAGGGTCCCCCTCCCGCCCGGCTCTGGAAGGGGGAAAGGGGTAATAACTTACCTTTTTCCAGCGCTGGGGGAGAGCTCTCCTCCTCTCTCTCCTCCTTCTCCTCCCCTGGGCTGAATGCGCACGCGCGGCAAGAGCTGCGCGCGCATTCAGCCCGTCGCATAGGAAAGCATTTACAATGCTTTCCTATGGACGCTTGCGTGCTCTCACTGTGATTTTCACAGTGAGAAGCACGCAAGCGCCTCTAGTGGCTGTCAATGAGACAGCCACTAGAGGATTAGGGGAAGGCTTAACCCATTCATAATTATAGCAGTTTCTCTGAAACTGCTATAATTATGAAAAAATGGGTTAACCCTAGAAGGACCTGGCACTCAGACCACTTCATTAAGCTGAAGTGGTCTGGGTGCCTAGAGTGGTCCTTTAACAAATCAACTAGGAAACATTACTGTGACATTAAGTATTTTGTTGAAAATGTTTTAGATTCATCACTTCCTTCACAAACTATCAGCAAGTATTAAAGGAACACTACAGTGTCAGGAATACAAATTTCCATTCCAGACACTATATTTCTAAATAGCTTTTCGGACCCTCCCTTACCTCCAGTTAAAAAGGTGATTTACTCATCTTTATTCCCCGCCCATGCTCCACCCCCACTGAGCACTGACCAGGAAGCACGTCTAGTGGCCGCCTGAGTGACTGCCACTAAAGGTGTCCCTCGGCACCAATGCAAATACTGCCTTTTCACTGAAAAGACAATGTTTGTATTAAAAAGCCTTCAGAGACTGGCTAAATTCACCAGAATAACTACATTAAAGGACCACTATATTATGGACTTATTTCCTATTCCTTGATCTATTCAATCTTATTTATTCTTTATACTATTTAGGCGAGACATTCCCTAATTTTGGCCCAATTTTTGGCTCAATATTGTTTCAATGTCTGAGTGTATAACAGAGCTCCACAGCAATAATACTCCCAGTAATGTGTCTGAGTGTATAACAGAGCTCCACAGCAATAATACTCCCAGTAATGTGTCTGAGTGTATAACAGAGCTCCACAGCAATAATACTCCCAGTAATGTGTCTGAGTGTATAACAGAGCTCCACAGCAATAATACTCCCAGTAATGTGTGTGAGTGTATAACAGAGCTCCACAGCAATAATACTCCCAGTAATGTGTCTGAGTGTATAACAGAGCTCCACAGCAATAATACTCCCAGTAATGTGTCTGAGTGTATAACAGAGCTCCACAGCAATAATACTCCCAGTAATGTGTCTGAGTGTATAACAGAGCTCCACAGCAATAATACTCCCAGTAATGTGTCTGAGTATATAACAGAGCTCCACAGCAATAATACCGCCAGTAATGTGTCTGAGTGTATAACAGAGCTCCACAGCAATAATACCCCCAGTAATGTGTCTGAGTGTATTATTGCTGTGGAGCTCTGAGCTCCACATCAATAATACTCCCAGCAATGTGTCTGAATGTATAACAGAACTCCACAGCAATAATACTCCCAGTAATGTGTCTGAGTGTATAACACAGCTTCACAGCAATAATACTCCCATTAATGTGTCTGAATGTATAACAGAACTCCACAGTAATAATACTCCCAGTAATGTGTCTGAGTGTATAACAGAGCTCCACAGTAATAATACTCCCAGTAATGTGTCTGAGTGTATCGCATGCTCCACAGCAATAATACTCCCAGTAATGTGTCTGACCGAATAACAGAGCTCCACAGCAATAATACTCCCAGTAATGTGTCTTTAAACTGCAAAAAATGTGATTTGAACTCAGTCTGTGTAAATGTGTCTGTAAATATATATATATATACACACACACATAATTGGCACAAACCTAGCAAACATAGGTGCCAAATATCCTAATTTAGCAATGAGAGTCCCTCATTTTGGTGTACTGTCCCAGCAAAAATAGGTCCCTGGGACCTGTCTGGCATTTTTATATCTGCTAGCAGGAGGGGACAGGGCACTTGGAGCATGCACAGAGTAATTCAGTAGCTCTTGGTACACGGTCTGTTTGAGGAGCAGGCTGTCAGTCAGTGATAGGCAGGTTTGCCCATTTGATGTCCCACCCTTGCTCTGTGCAGCCTGCTTTTTTCTCTACCAACCTCCTTCCCAGAAGGTGAGCCAAGAGTGTACGGTACAAATAAATCCTAAATGGATCACTTTGATCACAGCTGTTGCAGTGGTGCGGTTTCTGAAAGTAATAATGCTGCATATGTGTAGATGTTAAAAGGCTTTATTCACATACCAGGAACTGATCAATAAATAAGAATTAATGAGACATTTCTGATTTTAGCCCAAACTAGCTGAGCTACAAAATATCTGAAAAAAGAAAGATTTCGGCACACAGTTTGAGTTACCCGGATCAGTTCTGGATAATTCTTCAATTACTGAATCAACTCTTAAGTATGGTGTAATCACAGTTCTCCCCTCAGCAATACTTCCCCCCATAGTCCCCCTGGGACACTTCCTACATAAAGCAGGATTGCCAGAGTAACATAGAGCTGACCA
Source organism: Pelobates cultripes (assembly GCA_933207985.1). NCBI lineage: Eukaryota > Metazoa > Chordata > Amphibia > Anura > Pelobatidae > Pelobates > Pelobates cultripes. The sequence continues at coordinate 406,151,931 of OW240912.1, read as the reverse complement.
ATATATTACTCATTACTTTAACCTTTTAGACGTCTCACGATGAGCTTTAAAACCTTCGAACCTCGCTGTCACATTATTCTATTATTCTTATGGGCTCTGATATAATCATAATCCTTCCTTCCCCCTAGTCTCAAAGGATTAGATTTTTTTTTAGATTTATGCCTGTTTCGGAAATTGGTAGAAAAAATAAATAAATCGAATTACATTTTTTTAGTTGCAAATGCAATGTATAATGTTGGCGTTTATGATACTGGTGCTGGAGAGAAACTGTAGCATGAGAGAGGCTTGTGTTACCAAATAACAGGTCACCAGAGGGGAAAAAACAACTGAAGAGTAGCATAGCAGACTACAATAAGGACTGTCCCTGCAGACTGGAGACTGTTGGCAAGTATGTGACCAGACAGACAGCTGAGACACTATAAGCAATATAACGTCTATGGCAACATTGTAGTGGCTATGGTGCTAGGATACTGTGGTAGCTCTCCCCAGTTCCCCAGGCTCCTAGAGCCAAGCCCATCACTCAGCATATTACATTAGCAATGTCAGATTTGGAAGGCCTGTTCTATACCGCTTGCATCCAAAGGGTGTACGCAGATATTGTATATGAACTATTAGCAAATAATTGTTTCAGATTATTTAGGTTTGAAACAAATCCAGTTTTTGATACCGGAGAAACTGACGGAAGCAAAGCACAGAGAGATAGACACAGGTTTCTTCAGGAAGGAAGAGATTCTTTATTGGATCACCGATCGGGACTCAGAGGGACTAATGTCACCAAAAATACAGCAAGTTCTGAGCCCTGAACAATAGTGCAGGCTCCCTATATAGGCACATAACTCCTCCCATATTAAGCTCCACCCGCACATTCTCTTGACCAATCATTACAAATAAGAATTAACTTCCTGCTTGACCGCATGGCTTGTCCAGCACAATGGAGGAGGGGAATACTACATCCTGTATTCTTGCACATGCTCCGTACACTACTGATCGTATCTTGCCTCGTGCAACCAACTGATCGATACGTCAGCATATGCACGTACACATGCCACGTGGTAATCTCGGCCTACTAAATTTATTTTTACCGAGATTCCACCACATTCCCCCCTTTGATGCCTCTTGATATTTTACAATTACTTGAGGCATCACTTAACCTTGGTTTGCATACACCACAAGTTACCTTTGAACCAGACCAGACTTATCCTATGATGTGAATCTTCAACACTCGTCTTCCTGCATTGGTTCTCCCTGATCTAGAGCCTTATATTTATAAATTGCCATTATCTGTGCAGCAGCCTTCCTCTCTGCTATATTTTCTATCAGGCTTTGCACAGACCTAACTACTAAGGGTATAAGACACGGCAGGAGTAGACACAACATTAAAATCAGTAGGACTCCACCTACCACTGCCTTAAGCCCTTCAAACCACTCATACCAGCTACCAAACCAACTACTTGGATTGTACCCTTTCCATACCTGAGTAGGCACATGCGCTAGTTTAACCATATGGCTAGTAAGCTCAGCTATTGCTTGCCCTTCGTCATCTATTTGAAGACAGCAATTGCTCACGTTAAACTTCCCACATACACCTCCCTCTACTGCCAAAAGATAATCCAAGGCTAATCTATTTTGGTAAACTGCTGTCCTCATCCTGGTATTATGCTTCGCTAGAAGATTGAGCGCTTGTGATGTCTCATTAGTAATGATCTCAACCACCGCCTGTAACCTTATAATGCGGTTGAGCATATAAATAGGGGTTCTATAACCAAAGGTACCATCCTCTGCCCACGTGGCTGGCCCATAATAATCTATAATACGCTGGGAGGCCATTCATTATCTTCCCAGGCACCTATCTCTATGGGTCCCCTTTTCTTCCTATGATTCACATCATACACTTTAACACCTAAAGTCTCACCTGTTTCAATAGGCAACAAGAAGGATGGTTTTAACATACCCAACACACATGCCCCTTCCCAGTCCTGTGGTAACTCCGAATAGGCCTTCTTGCCACAGATCCAGTACAAATTCGCTGGGGCTCTCCAGTTAGATGTGATGGATAGATCAAACCATACGTCCTTTAAATTGGCATATCTTGCAAACGGGTTAGATGGTTCTGAGACATTTGAAGCCGACCACCAAGTTATATTCTTTGTATCATCATCATAAGCTTTTTGCCCTAGACAAGTTAATTCTCCTACAGAAGTATTATACATCATTCCTTTCCTCGCTATGCAAACATAACCTATGATGGAGGTCTTCAATCTCCTCTCAGATTTACCTCTAACACTCATATGATAGTCGGCTTGTGTAGATATTAATTGGTCAACTGCCTCAGAACCGGACATTACCTCCTTTGCTTCCCAAGGCCATTGGTCTCCCATGTTAGTACCTCCACACACATAGCAGTTGGTAACATTAAGACTACCGGCAATACTTTCGGCTAAATCAATGAACAAGTTTTTAGCATTATGGGGGATCTTATTATCTATGCTCATCTCTTCATAAAAGGAATGGTATACTTGATGAGTTTGGGAGGTTACCGTCTCAGTCTCTATCCCTATAAACAATATTGTCCCAGGGTCTAAACCCGTCCCATATATTTGAAACCCAAATAAATTACCATATTTATCTAAGAACTTGTCAGGGTTATTTATAAGTATATGGATTGGATTGCATTCCATAGACTTACAATATGGATCAGTAGGCAACTTAGTCACAATCATGTCCTTGTCTGCTGTCTGTCCCCAAGTTGCCCACCCCACACAAGACCAATATGGGCAGAAGTTATAATCTCTATTTGGGCATCTTGGACTTACATATTTATTTTTACTACTGGGACAAATATATTTATCGTTAGACCCATACGTCCTCTCCCATCTAAGATCCCCTCATACATTCCACGGCTTTCTACCACTTGATATTGCTTTACACGCATCAAATAGCAGAGCACCTGAAGAATATACGGATTCTAATACCGTCTTAATAATTAGGGTCCCCTGAGGATCTCCATTTCTGAGAGTCAACCAAATTGTACGGGGTTGATACTCAGGACTGAAGCACTTAGGTTCTCCTACTCCTAAATGACACACACTATATTCTATATTTAAGTATCTACATCTTGATACATCTCCTTTACACTCATATTGCGAATGCCAAATTAGGGTCTAGGATATATGGTTACCTGTTCTTGTAGTCTTAATGCATACCTCACAGCTAGGAGTGTCGGTACCTCTACCTTCCTGAATATAAAAATACACATAAATAAACATTATTAAAAATACATCTTTCGTCATCATCCTCAGTCTTCGTCCGTGCGAAGGCACCTCAGCTTCCAGGATGTAAGGACTGCAGGGAATGGAGTTCTGCTCGTCTTCACAGGGGTCCCCTCAAGACTTTCCCTGACTTATACGCTCGTTGGTGAGTGGACAGGCTTTATTATGGCCTTCTCACTCACTTACCAAGTCTCTGAAACAATAAAATTTGTAATCCACAAGGTTCCTCGTCACTCCGACTGAGTCATGCGTTTTAACCGGATCTTGCAGGGATTCTCTGGATTTGCTGTAACTTGCCAGGAATCGGCTGCTGCTGGTTTAACCCTGGAGTGATGTATCCACGGAGCCACCTCGGCTACTTTTATCGCTGTAGGGGTAGACAGAAGAACAACATAAGGACCTCTCCACTTGGGCCCTAACGGCACATTATTCCACTCTTTAATCCACACTTGGTCGCCTGGGTGGTAACTATGAATTGGGGGATAAATATTCACAGGTAATCTATCTTGTACCCATTTCTGTAACTCCTCCATAGTCTTACCCAACTCTACAACCTGCTGCCGGGTAATTCCTTCTCCCAACTGACTCAAATCCCCCCTTAAGTTACCAAGCACGGGAGGTGGTCGCCCGTACATGATTTCAAAAGGAGAGAGGCCCATCCTTCTGGTAGGTGTACTACGGATTCGCAATAGAGCTATGGGCAAGAGAACGTTCCACTTAAGTTGGGGTTCCTGACACATTTTAGCCAACTGATTCTTAATAGTTCTATTCATTCTCTCTACCTTACCAGAACTCTGGGGTCTATATGCCGTATGAAGCCTCCTTTTTATACCAAGCATATGAGTCAATTGTTGTAGGCACTGATGAACAAAAGCTGGACCATTGTCCGATCCTATAGAGCAGGGTAGTCCATATCGGGGTATTATTTCTCGTAGCAGGAATCTCACGACTTCTCCTGCTTTCTCTGTACGAGTAGGACATGTTTCTACCCAGCCTGAATAGGTGCACACCACTACCAGCAGGTAGCGATGTCCACCCGATTTAGGCATCACTGTATAGTCAATTTGTAAATCGGACATGGGAAGTCCCCCCATAAACTGAACTCCTGGTGGCTTTACTGGTCCTTGTCTTGCATTATTTTTAGCACACGTTACACATCTACGTACAATGGCCTGAGTCAAGTTGGACAATCTTGGTATGTAGAAATGTTTTCTGAGAGATTCTTCTGTACTGTCTCTCCCAGAATGTGTCCCGTTATGATAGTTTTGGACAATTTCTACAGCTAGTGATGCTGGAATAACTATTCTTCCATCTTCTAACTGATACCATTTGTTCTCCAAATACTTTCCAGGTTCAGTCCTTAACCACTCCTCTTCTTGAGCTGTATAAATTGGAGTCCATTGAGACAGTGGAGTTGGTATAAGAGCAGCTATATGCCCCACATATTCCTGTCTTCCTGATTCAGCGGCACGCTTAGCTGCACTATCTGCCATCCGATTCCCTTTGGTTACATCACCATCTCCTCTCAGATGCGCCCGACAATGTATAATACCGACTTCTTTCGGCTCCCACACTGCTTCCAATGGTTGTAGGATCTCAGCTGCGTATTTGATTTCTTTGCCTTCTGAATTCAATAGTCCTCTTTCTTTATACAAAGCTCCGTGGGCATGAGTGGTTAAAAACGCATACTTGGAGTCCGTGTAGATGTTCACTCTTAAGCCTTCAGCCAATTGTAACGCTCGTGTCAGTGCTATCAATTCTGCCTTTTGTGCTGATGTTCCTTTTGCCAGTGGCCGAGCTTCTATCACCTTGTCTATCGTTGTTACTGCATATCCTGCATAGCGGATCCCTTCTTTTACATAACTACTGCCGTCGGTGTAATATTGAACATCAGGGTTCTGGATGGGAAAATCACGAAGATCTGGTCTACTTGAAAATACTTCATCCATTACTTCCAAACAATCATGTTGACTTTCAGTAGGTTGTGGCAAAAGGGTAGCTGGATTTAAGGTATTTACAGTCTCTAAATGCACTCTTGGGTTTTCACACAACATTGCTTGATACTTGGTCATACGGCTGTTACTAAACCAATGATTTCCTTTGTAATCCAACAACGTCTGTACTGCATGTGGAACTCGTACATAAAGTTCTTGACCCAGAGTGAGTTTATCGGCTTCAGCTACTAGCAGGGCGGCTGCAGCTACGGCTCTTAGACAAGGTGGAAGTCCGCTGGCCACTGCATCCAGTTGCTTAGACATGTAGGCAACAGGTCTTTGCCATGATCCCAAGTACTGTGTCAATACTCCCACAGCCATTCTTCTTTGCTCATGTACATACAGGTAGAATGGCCGTGTGTGGTCAGGTAGACCTAATGCTGGGGCACTCATCAAAGCCCTCTTCACATCTTCGAATGCCGTTTGCTGTTCTTGAGTCCATAAGAAGGGGTCGTGCTCTGTACCTTTGATAGCTGCATACAGAGGTTTTGCCAGTATCGCGTAGCTGGGAATCCATATCCTACAGAAGCCTGCTGCCCCCAAAAATTCTCGCACTTGTCTTCTATTCCTGGGTATCGGTATTTGGCACACAGCTTCTTTTCTCTCTGGCCCCATAATTCTTTGACCTTCAGAGATATGGAATCTCAGATATTTGACAGTTGGCAAACACAACTGAGCCTTCCTTCTAGACACCTTGTATCCTGCCTTCCAGAGAATGTGTAGTAGATCGTGCGTTGCTTGCTGACATACTTCCTTTGTAACTGCTGCTATCAACAAGTCATCTACATATTGTAATAATACACACTCTCCTGGGATAGACTCGAAATCTAGTAGATCTTGACTTAGAGCTGAACCAAATAGGGTAGGTGAATTTTTTAAACCCCTGGGGCAATCTTGTCCAGGTCATTTGGCGTTTCGAGCCCGTTACAGCATTTTCCCATTGGAAAGCGAAGATACATTGGCTTTCTGCGGCAATTTGGAGGCAAAAGAAGGCATCTTTGAGATCTAAGACTGTAAAGTAAGTAGCCCCGCCCGGAATTAAAGCAAGCAGGTTATATGGATTGGGCACGACTGGATGTATACTAACAAACGCATCATTGACTGCTCTCAAGTCCTGCACAGGTCGATACTCATCTGTACCGGGCTTTTGAACAGGCAGCAATGGGGTGTTCCAGGGGGAAGTACAGAATTTTAGGATACCATACCGTATGAACTTATCCAGATAAGATTGGATGTTCTTCTTAGCCTTCTGCGGAATATGATATTGTCTCAGGCTTACTGGATAAACCCCAATTTTTAGTTCGATTTTAATAGGTGGAATATTGCGGGCCAGTCCTGGTGGGTTGTTCTCTGCCCAAACTCCTGGTATGTTAAATAAGGATTCATCACTCCTCGGGTTTTGGCTAGTCAACACTGTATAAAGTCGCCACTCTTCTTCCTTTGGTACGGACAATGTCATAATACCTGAAGGTCCATTAAACTTTAAGGATGTTGTTCCATTTGGTAGGAACGTAATCTGCGCTTGTAATTTGGATAGCATATCACGTCCAGCAATTGGACTGGACACT
>OW240912.1:406116949-406138225 GCA_933207985.1 Pelobates cultripes | reverse complement strand
TGCCTTCTATCTCCTGCACACATCAGATGTATTTTAATACGTCTGACGTGTACATGGCCTTTTTACGGCCATACATGATCGGAAGTCCCTCTGGTGGCCGTCTGAGTGACGGCCACTGGAGGTATTCCTATTAATCAATGTAAACACTGTATTTTCACTGAAAATACAGTGTTTACATTAGATTGCCCGTAGGGAGCTATAAATCTCACCTGAACAACTACATTAAGCTGTAGTTGTTCACGTGACTATAGTGTCCCTTTAAATCTGAAATTCACGTCAGTTGCATCAATAGACCCTGGTGACTAAGACGCACACAGTGGGGTTCAGCAGTGCTCTCTGCATGGTCAAGTAAGTTGACACAAACATGATGCCAATCTGGTTCACCCCGTCAGTGGGCAGTTCCGCCCACTTTCCAGGAAGACACGCTGATTACGGGATTTGGGTCACTGGACCTACCATACTTACCTATCCCGGTTCCATACCTCCCAATTTTGGGATATATGCTATGGCATACTTTCCAAAAAAGTTTATAAGGAACACTCTCTACTTTGGATTGAAATCCCTATGTTCTAGGTCAGAGATCCTCCTCTTACTTAGCAAGTGCAGAAATGTAAACGTTATATAATTACCAATTCTTTGTATTTAGCACTAGCAATGATTTACTAATCAGTGTCTGAGTTGTAAGTATATTTCATAAGCGCACAGATATATTCACAAATTACAACGCTTTAACAACTTCACATTAAAATATGCTGTGTTGTGTTCTTTTAACACACTGTATTGAGCAAGTGATATTTATTGTAGGCATCCAGTATTCATTTGTATTTTTTTTTTTTTAATTACTCACAACATTCTTACTTTTAGCGAGACAGTCCATTGTCGAGACACAAACGTGCTTGTGGTCCTGTCGGTAAAAGTCTGGACGGATAGACTGTCAGTCAGGGTGACGCGTCCCGTCAGTGGGCAGACTTGCCCTTTTTCCAGGCAGACCTGCCCATTATGGGCATCACTGGTGATGTAAGCCATGTCACTGGTGACATCCCCTCAGAGCGCGGGCATTAATATAATGTATGCATGATTTAATAAATTGTGCACTCAATTTAAAATAATTTCATTAGTTTGCTCCTCTGAGACTCTGTATTTGTGCTATTTATACAGTAACCATGTACATTTTGAGACTGGTGCCCTATAGAGTGTAGTAAAAAACACATCAGGTGACAGGGCAAAGGCACTGTGTTAATGTTTTCCTTATTTAGCAACAGCTCTTAAACTTTGCCATTAATTTCCATTTAAGTTGTTTGTTTTACAGTTACCCACAACTCCCCAGTGCTCTCAGTGCATATCTTATCCACCCTTAAACCTAGACATTATCTCTCAGTAACAAGGAGTTTGATTACAGAGCTCTGTGAGTTTTCGTCAGGGTATGTAAATAATCAGATGTGAAATTAGGGGGTTCTGACAAAACAAGAAACTATTGGGCTCCATGACCAAAAAAAACAGAATGCTTCTTGAAATGTTTTGTAAAATGTACAGGTGAGAAATAGCCAGAGACTAGATAAGAAATATTTAATGTTAACGTTACTAACTTATGGCGCAAAGCAGCCATATTGGAAGTATATTTGAGTATTTTCATTTGCCCTAACGAAGCCTGAATTTTGCGGATAAGTTGCCATGTCAACATAGTTAGTATTTTATTGAGTCAAGGAAAGGGGTTAAACCAGCTGTTGGAAAGAGATTAGCTGCCGTGAAGATTTCATCCAATAGACAAAATGCGTGAGAGTTGAATTTAATAAAAAAATAACACAGCAAATGAGATTATCAACCTAGAATGCATGTGTAGGTCTCCATTAACCATTTCCATTGTCTTAAGCACGGCTTGTGCTGTTGTCCATTCATGTAGCACAAGAACCGGGGTACACATTTAGTACATGCGAGTATCGCGCATGGTAGAGAGACACAAAAAGTTTAACAAAAAGGAAAGTACAAATGGGGGGTGGAACAAGGAGACAAATCAAGGTGCCCAAGATACACCCACTTGTTGGAAAAGTCAACCGCTATTCTTACTTGCTATTCATTTACTAGTTGTGTATGGTGGCTTTACGAATGATAACTGTAGATGGCTTGGCAAGTTTTCATGGACATATAAATGTGGCTCCCCAAAAAGTCAGTTTATTACATATAAAATCATGATAAAAGGAATATGCTGGATCATCGTACTGGCTCTCTAACAATACTGACGACAGGAGCTGTATATTGTCTGTTGAACTGTTGAAGTGTGACCGAGTAATTGCCCAGAAGGCAGTATATCAGGATTGTCGAGAACATTTCAGGGGAAACAGACCACAGAAAATGTAACAAAACCAGCTACCTATTCAGCGAGATTAACTTGTGAAAGTAATGGACATTAATGATAGAAATAGATTGGGCCCATTTGTGTCCACATTTAGGGATTGTCATTATAACATGCATCAAAAGTCCATCATTATAACCAGACAAGTTAGGACTTAGAAGAAGACAGGAATACTGAATTTTTATCATTCCCTTTAACAGGGAATACAATCTCCATTTCTTTTATATTCCCTGTTTCTTTGTAGTCTGCTTTAGTAGCATCTGACACTATGTCTGTGTCCAGTTTGCTGTGTTTTGATCATTATTGGGGGACCATCATGTGGTGTTCGATTTTTTTCTTTGTTTTCTTCCAAATACTTATGTGTGTGACTTTCTCCATGAATAGTAATACTTGCATTTACTGAATGTATAGCCCGTCAGTTGTGATACGTACATGGATTACGGGACTGGTGGTTGCCCCGTTAAACAAAGTTCTGTCCTGTGCCCTTATTTTTGAATGCAGTGTCATTGCTTTGTTTCTGTCCAATTCTGTGATAGTAGTGAGCGTGTGGGTGGATTGAGTTGTGTAATGACAGTATGACACGCACAGGATATCAGAAAGTTGTGCTAACAGATGTATGCCGAATGGACCTGGCTGCTGGCCATGACTGCGTGTACCAGAGTACATATCTCTACATAAACTGTAACAGAATAAGGGATTGTTTATTTAAACCCGGTTATCACACGCCAATTTAAAGGGCAGGATACTTCACGTTGGTATTAGTATCAGAGCTCCTACAGATCTAGATAAGTATCTTTATAGCTCTTGGCACTCTAATCGTTTTGGACTCTGCTTCCAATATTGCTCAGTCAGGAAAGTCTGCATGTGGTATGTGTATTTTTTGGGCTCTGTCTTGTCCCTGCAAATGTGGAATTAGTGGTATGTTTGCACTGTGAAGCTTGAATAGCATACCTCCCAACATTTCAAATGTACAAACACATGCAATTTAAGTTTAGGGGTGTGAGTGTGGAGTGTGGCCAGGGGCGGGGCTCTACTGTGAAAGTTTAAAGTAAGACTGAATTCGCAAAGTCCTCCAACGATTACATTATCGCTGGTGGTCCAGTGACCGACGTGGGCAGGAAAAGGTGAGTTTACTTACCGTAACGTGACTCTCGCGGGCATTGCCGACATCACCGCTGTACTCCCACGCTTGCACAAGAGGACAGCATTGAGGTCCATGGGGGATCCCACGAGACTGCAGGATCCTCCATACACAAAGCTAATTCCCTGATGACAGCTACAGGGATTGACACTTTGCTCAATACTTTCTCTCAGTATTTCTCGTGACTGGGTTGGCGTTTCAGTGAAATTCTAACACAGTCATAATGAGTATTTCATAAAGATTCTATCAATATGAAATACTAGTTTTTCAGAGGGGATGACAGTTCCGCTTTAAGTAAATAAAATGTAATGTAGAACAAAAACAATGTATCTTATTACACAGACTGATTTCTAAAAACATTTATTGTAGTTTAAAGACACATTACTGGGAGTATTATTGCTGTGGAGCCCTGTTATACACTCAGACACATTACTGGGAGTGTTATTGCTGTGGAGCCCTGTTATACACTCAGACACATTACTGGGAGTGTTATTGCTGTGGAGCCCTGTTATACACTCAGACACATTACTGGGAGTATTATTGCTGTGGAGCCCTGTTATACACTCAGACACATTACTGGGAGTATTATTGCTGTGGAGCTCTGTTATACACTCAGACACATTACTGGGAGTATTATTGCTGTGGAGCTCTGTTATACACTCAGACACATTACTGGGGTATTATTGCTGTGGAGCTCTGTTATACACTCAGACACATTACTGGGAGTATTATTGCTGTGGAGCTCTGTTATACACTCAGACACATTACTGGGAGTATTATTGCTGTGGAGCTCTGTTATACACTCAGACCCATTACTGGGAGTATTATTGCTGTGGGCTCTGTTATACACTCAGACCCATTACTGGGAGTATTATTGCTGTGGAGCTCTGTTATACACTCAGACACATTACTGGGAGTATTATTGCTGTGGAGCTCTGTTATACACTCAGACACATTACTGGGAGTATTATTGCTGTGGAGCTCTGTTTTACACTCAGACACATTACTGGGAGTATTATTGCTGTGGAGCTCTGTTATACACTCAGTCACATTACTGGGAGTATTATTACTGTGGAGCTCTGTTATACACAGACACATTACTGGGAGTATTATTGCTGTGGAGCTCTGTTATACACTCAGACACATTACTGGGAGTATTATTGCTGTGGAGCTCTGTTATACACTCAGACACATTACTGGGAGTATTATTACTGTGGAGCTCTGTTTTACACTCAGACTCATTACTGGGAGTATTATTACTGTGGAGATCTGTTATACACTCAGACACACCAACAATTTGGAGCTCCAAGAAAAAAGGGACATTAGGAGAGAAAAGAGGGACAGAGGGATAGTGGCCCAAAATAGGGGCTGCCCCTCCTAAATAGGAACATTTGGTGGGTATGGTATAGTGATCGATGTATCTAAATTGCTGGGATATTTTTTATCTTTTAATGATAGGTCACATGCCTGAAGAAAGAATGTCTGATCTCTAAATCAAGGACAGTTTCCAACTTGATTGTATTCTGACTGCATAAACCAAGGATACATTTCAGCATTTATGTGATTAATCATTTATTGGAAGTACAATGTGCTGCTGCTATTTATCTAGAATGTGCAAGGCAAACACTGTCTGCTTACTTACAACTTCATGTGCATAAATACCATATATTCTTTGAATGTAATGGGTTCAGATGCATGCCACATACCTGCCACATACCTGCCAAGACTCCCATTTTGTAAGGACAGATCACTCCTCTCCTTTCTACCTCTAGTTCCCAATTATCTAGAAAAAAAAAAAGGAAATGAGCGTGGGGCAAAAACACAACATGAATTCCTTAATCATGCTGTACTGCTCTTCAGGGAACAGCAAAAATCACACCGATAAAAACAGTATTAAAAATATAAATAAACCGGGAAGACACCCCAAAGCCAAAACATGCGAACACCTGAGGGAACCCTAGACAGGCCCAGCAATGACACGGCTAATGCAGTATCCACACGCCCAAGGTAAGGGTACCCTTTACCCGCAATACCACCATTCCCCTGGTTAAACACGGGAAACACCGATAGTAATAACGGGGGTAAACACAAGCCCACCACGGACGATGACACATAGCTAAGGACACAGGGCCCGATGAGACGCCGTGGACAGGGGCCATAGGGGTGGCCTACAAACACTGACACCTAATCAAAGACTGATTAATCTGGTTCAAGGACGATTACAAAGCATTATGTTCACTCAGTTCATGAAAACGTTACTTAATTTATATTCCCAAACAAATGTAAATACCAGAAAATGGGGACCTGAGAGTCCTTCTGTGATGGGGCCTGCGAGCCTAATTTGTTACCTTTTATAATAACATGCAATGGAGACCTGCGCGTCTCACCGCAAATTTAAATACGCAAAATGAATAAAAATCATATTCACAAAAAAATATATAAATAAAGTTGTGCATCATACATACATGTTTTTTACATGTACTCTAGGATTTCGATATCACCAAAACATGCCTCTCACTAGTCCATTTAAAGGAACACTTCAGACACCATAACCACTACTGCATACAAGGCTTAGATCATTGGTGGAAAGCCATCAGCTGACACTCTCAGACTCAGACAATGGGCTGACCTTGCACTGCAAAGCTTAGCTCGGGAGAGCTAATGAAAGCTCCTGGTAGTACTTTGCAGGACTCAGTACCAGAAGCCACGAAACAAGGAGCAGACCAAAGGTTAGTTGTCAAAGTCGCAAGGAAACGATATGACTACTTACATTGGCGTTGTACCAGAGCACTCCATTGGGGGTTCGCCAGTGTGATGTAGTTGGAGTGTCCCTTTAAGTGGGATGTGTCCGTTTTTGGGATACCAGTTTAGTTTCCTGATGTCCTGTATCCGGGGACACCAAAGAACTGTCCCCAGCCAGCACATCATTAGATATACTCACTCTGTACCGAGGGCCCTGCTGAACACTTTATATGTTTTATTTAAATAAAAAACAACAATAAAAGTAATAACATATAAAGCTTCCAGCAGAAAAGTAACTTCACAAAGATCCTTAGTAACAATTTCTATGAATAAGGATACAACAAATGAGGCTTTTTGATATGTTGGATGTGCAAGAGTTAAATGTTACAGCATGACAGGTGAATTGCCTCTCGAAAATGTAATAAAAAAATTAGTATCAAGAAGAGGATCTCACATATGGCAATCAGAAAGTATCTGCCTTAGTAAATACTGATTAAACCAAGTAGGGTACAAGGTTTATTGGTGGGAAAACATATGTTCTTTCAGAGCCTATTACACAACTCTGTAGTGTGCAAGTCATCAGAAGGGGAAGATGTCTCGTACTACAATTTATTTATACAGTTATCCATTAACAAATCAACTAGGAAACATTACTGTGACATTAAGTATTTTGTTGAAAATGTTTTAGATTCATCACTTCCTTCACAAACTATCAGCAAGTATTAAAGGAACACTACAGTGTCAGGAATACAAATTTCCATTCCAGACACTATATTTCTAAATAGCTTTTCGGACCCTCCCTTACCTCCAGTTAAAAAAGGTGATTTACTCACCTTTATTCCCCGCCCACGCTCCACCCCACTGACCACTGACCAGGAAGCACGTCTAGTGGCCGCCTGAGTGACAGCCACAAAAGGTGTCCATCGGCACTAATGCAAATACTGCCTTTTCACTGAAAAGACAACGTTTGTATTAAAAAGCCTTCAGAGACTGACTAAATTCACCAGAATAACTACATTAAAGGACCACTATATTATGGACGTATTTCCTATTCCTTGATCTATTCAATCTTATTTATTCTTGTTCTTTATCATACATCCCAAGTGCCACTATTTAGGCGAGACATTCCCTATTTTTGGCCCAATGTTTGGCTCAATATTGTTTCAATGTCTGAGTGTATAACAGAGCTCCACAGCAATAATACTCCCAGTAATGTGTCTGAGTGTATAACAGAGCTCCACAGCAATAATACTCCCAGTAATGTATCTGAGTGTATAACAGAGCTCCACAGCAATAATACTCCCAGTAATGTGTCTGAGTGTATAACAGAGCTCCACAGCTCCCAGTAATATATCCACAGCAATAATACTCCCAGTAATGTGTCTGAGTGTATAACAGAGCTCCACAGCAATAATACTCCCAGTAATGTGTCTGAGTGTATAACAGAGCTCCACAGCAATAATACTCCCAGTAATGTGTCTGAGTGTATAACAGAGCTCCACAGCAATAATACTCCCAGTAATGTGTCTGAGTGTATAACTGAGCTCCACAGCAATAATACTCCCAGTAATGTGTCTGAGTGTATAACAGAGCTCCACAGCAATAATACTCCCAGTAATGTGTCTGAGTGTATAACAGAGCTCCACAGCAATAATACTCCCAGTAATGTGTCTGAGTGTATAACAGAGCTCCACAGCAATAATACTCCCAGTAATGTGTCTGAGTGTATAACAGAGCTCCACAGCAATAATACTCCCAGTAATGTGTCTGAGTGTATAACAGAGCTCCACAGCAATAATACTCCCAGTAATGTGTCTGAGTGTATAACAGAGCTCCACAGCAATAATACTCCCAGTAATGTGTCTGAGTGTATAACAGAGCTCCACAGCAATAATACTCCCAGTAATGTGTCTGAGTGTATAACAGAGCTCCACAGCAATAATACTCCCAGTAATGTGTCTGAGTGTATAACAGAGCTCCACAGCAATAATACTCCCAGTAATGTGTCTGAGTGTATAACAGAACTCCACAGCAATAATACTCCCAGTAATGTGTCTGAGTGTATAACAGAGCTCCCCAGCAATAATACACCCAGCAATGTGTCTGAGTGTATAACAGAGCTCCCCACAATAATACTCCCAGTAATGTGTCTGAATGTATAACAGAGCTCCACAGTAATAATACTCCCAGTAATGTGTCTGAGTGTATAACAGCTCCACACAGCAATAATACTCCCAGTAATGTGTCTGAGTGTATAACAGTGATGTGTCTCCACGCAATAATACTCCCAGTAATGTGTCTGATAACAGAGCTCCACAGTAATAACAGTGTGCTCCACAGCAATAATACTCCCAGTAATGTGCCTCAGTGTATCACAGAGCTCCACAGCAATAATACTCCCAGTAATGTGTCTGAATGTATAACAGAGCTCCACGGCAATAACATTCCCAGTAATGTGTCTGAGTGTATAACAGAGCTCCACAGTAATAATACTCCCAGTAACGTGTCTGACTGTATAACAGAGCTCCACAGCAATAATACTTCCAGTAATGTGTCTGACTGTATAACATAGCTCCCCAGGAATAATACTCCCAGTAATGTGTCTGAGTGTATAACAGAACTCCACAGCAATAATACTCCCAGTAATGTGGTTGAGTGTATAACAGAGCTCCACAGCAATAATACTCCCAGTAATGTGTCTGAGTGTATAACAGAGCTCCACAGCAATAATACTCCCTGTATCGTGTCTGACCGTATAACAGAGCTCCACAGCAATAATACTCCCAGTAATGTGTCTTTAAACTGCAATAAATGTGATTAGAACTCAGTCTGTGTAAATGTGTCTGTAAATATATATATACACACACACATAATTGGCACAAACTTAGCAAACATAGGTGCCAAATATCCTAATTTAGCAATGAGAGTCCCTCATTTTGGTGTACTGTCCCCGCAAAAATAGGTCCCTGGGACCTGTCTGGCATTTTGATATCTGCTAGCAGGGGGGGATAGGGCACTTGGAGCATGCACAGAGTAATTCAGTAGCTCTCGGTACACAAGGCCTGTTTGAGGAGCAGGCTGTCTGTCAGTGATAGGCAGGTTTGCCCATTTGATGTCCCACCCTTGCTCTGTGCAGCCTGCTTTTTTCTCTACCAACCTCCTTCCCAGAAGGTGAGCCGAGAGTGTACGGTACAAATAAATCCTAAATGGATCACTTTGGTCACAGCTGTTGCAGTAGTGCGGTTTCTGAAAGTAATAATGCTGCATATGTGTAGATGTTAAAAGGCTTTATTCACATACCAGGAACTGATCAATAACTAAGAATTAATGAGAAATTTCAGATTTTAGCACAAACTAGCTGAGCTACAAAATATCTGAAAAAAGAAAGATTTCGGCACACAGTTTGAGTTACCCGGATCAGTTTCGGATAATTCTTCAATTACTGAATCAACTCTTAAGTATGGTGTAATCACAGTTCTCCCCTCAGCAATACTTCCCCCATGGTCCCCCTGGGACACTTCCTACATAAAGCAGGATTGCCAGAGCTGACCAATATATTACTCATTACTTTAACCTTTTAGACATCTCACGATGAGCTTTAAAACCTTCGAACCTCGCTGTCACATTATTCTATTATTCTTATGGGCTCTGATATAATCATAATCCTTCCTTCCCCCTAGTCTCAAAGGATTAGATTTTTTTTTAGATTTATGCTTGTTTCGGAAATTGGTAAAAAAAAAAATCGAATTAAATCTTTTTAGTTGCAAATGCAATGTATAATGTTGGTGTTTATGATACTGGTGCTGGAGAGAAACTGTAGCATGAGAGAGTCTTGTGTTACCAAATAACAGGTCACCAGAGGGGAAAAAACAACTGAAGAGTAGCATAGCAGACTACAATAAGGACTGTCCCTGCAAACTGGAGACTGTTGGCAAGTATGTGACCAGACAGACAGCTTAGACACTATAAGCAATATAACGTCTATGGCAACATTGTAGTGGCTATGGTGCTAGGATACTGTGGTAGCTCTCCCCAGTTCCCCAGGCTCCTAGAGCCAAGCCCATCACTCAGCATATTACATTAGCAATGTCAGATTTGGAAGGCCTGTTCTATACCGCTTGCATCCAAAGGGTGTACGCAGATATTGTATATGAACTATTAGCAAATAATTGTTTCAGATTATTCAGGTTTGAAACAAATCCAGTTTTAATTTATCCAGAGAGAATTGTGCAGCGGTTAGTGCCCAAAGGCTTTATAGCAAGGTGCTGTATGTAAAAATAGACATAAGGCACAACTGGGTGAGTAATTAACAGGTATAAAACCTTCGGTAGCTCGGCTCTGTGGTACCTTTTTGCCATTGCTGGGTATTAAGGCCTAGGTCGCTTACTAACTTAACATGGGAACTAATCGGCAGCTTATGGAGCCAGTGGTGAAGGATTACATAAACTTATAGGGAACACTTAGAACTCTTGCTGACTGCAACAGGTAAATATAGAGGAAACATATTCAGCTGCAGCAGTATCAAGAAGGTAGGGCAGCTGTTTTCGGAACCTCTCCTCTGGGCACAAAGGGGGTAACTTCTGGGACAGTCAAAGAAGGACGAGCTGTCTCCTGTGCCATCAGGGCTGGTAGGCCAAGTGACTGAAGGAAAGCTGGTATTTCAGTGGCGTGTCATAGTTGGTATGTCTTGCCAGCCTTGTCCGCATGTAGTCGTGTGGGCCCCTCTTGTAGGGGATGGCTTGCTCACAGAGTAGCTGACTAACCTGCCGGAAGGACTTCCTCCACATTAGGGTGTGTCTTGAGAAATCTCTGTAGAATGCCAGTTGCGCCCATTCAAACGGCATTGTGGTAGAGCCTCTTGTGGTCCCCATGAGTATTCCCTGATCATTAGTCTAACTAATTTAAGCACAACATCACAAGCTCCTTCTAGGGGTGCTGTAGTTGCCCTGGTGAGTCTGAAGCAAGAGTCAATCATCACCTGCTTGGCTTGCCACGTTATCAATAAGGTGGCTATGAGCCTCTGGCAGTAGTGTGGCAGTTCAGTGCTTGAGATTGTTTCAGGCATGCCTCGGACTCTCAGGTTCCGTGCCTTGGTCCTGTCTTCCATGCTGGCCAGTTGTGCTTGCTGGTCGGCACATTGCTTTCGTAAGGAGCTCAGTGCAGCGTCAGTAGCATTTTACGCTAGTCTGGTACCCCCATGCCTTCCTCTACGAGAGGCACACCCAGTTGGTGAGTGTGGCAACGTCCTCCCGCACCAGTGCCATGGTCCGCTTGGAACATGGACTTAATGTCCTGCATCAGAGCCTTAATATCGACCCTGGTGGAGGGTGCAGAGTCTCCCATGTCCACAGGGCCCATGGGTGTCTGTCGTGCCCGGTTCTGTGTTCCAGGCTCGACATAAGTACTGTCCTCGTCCGAGGACAGCAAGGTATAGGCCTCAGGTGCCATCTTGGGGATTTCATGCCGCGAGACTGCGCGCTGCTATTTAATCTTTTTCCCCATGGTGCAGGGAGCCCGGTAGTCTTCTTCGGTGCCCAGTGGGGCAATGGCTAAGGATGGATAATTCCAGGTTAATGCTAGGAGCTGCTGCAATGTGCGTCTGATTTCTCGGTCGCTGGCTCCACCCTTTTAGCTTTTTTTTTTTAAAAACGAACTGCTCAATTTTCTTCTAGATGTATATTAAAGCAGCACTGTCACTGTAAAGCGAAACGGAGCATAATTTGCAAAGACCCCTGACGGTGACATCGCATCTAGTGGCTGGAGGGGCTGGGAAAGGTAAGATTTACTCACGCGAACCTGTTCCTCGTAGGCACCGTCATTTTCTTCTAACCGGTCCTCTTCTGTTCCTGGTGCTTCAGTGTGTCAGGGTAGGATAAATACTGCTCAAAGTAAGTCCCTACTTTGTCTCAGTAGATCTTTTAACTGGGTTGAAATTCAGTGAAATTGCAACACAGTTAGTATAAAGATTTTATCTTTCTGAAATACTCAGTTTGGGTGGATCCTGGAAAGTGACTGTTCCTCATTAAAGGGACACTATAGGCACCAAAAGAACTTTAAACAGACTTATGAGAGCTCCTATAGTAAAAATTCACTATAATAAAAATTAAATTGATATAATAAATATATCTTTAATGAATAAAATACACGGACCATATACAGATCAACCTCTAAAAGGACAATATAATACTGGTAGTATATGGTACAGATCTACATAGAACATCTAAGGCCATAATGCTGCATGACACAACTACAGCCACAGTGTAACAAGTACAGAAATGTAACAATAAATGAAACTGTGTCCAAACTTAAATAGGGAAAACAGACACAAATTCCACAATATGCAAAGCAAATAAGCCTTAGTCAAAATGTATACCAGCAGTAGGCAAACTTCGATACTCCAGATGTTGTGGCCTACATCTCTCATAATGCGCCTACAGCCATCATGCTGGCAAAGCATCAATGGGGGATGAAGTCCACAACATCTGGAGTGACAAAGGTCACCAACCAATGCTGTGTACTCTAATACTGCTTCTTTAAACTAAAGTTGTTTTGGTGCTTAGTGTATCTCTTTAAGGGAAGTGACCATTCCCGAGCCCAAAGGTCCAGCTGCTGTGTTTTTGTAGCCACCCGGCTTCTCATCGACACCTTTCATGTGCCTTGGATGTTTCTTTAATGTAGTGGATTGACAGAAAGTATTTATGGGATTTAAGATAAAGATCATTAATCTGCTGGACTTGTTGTGCAAATGCTATTGCAAATAGTAGTTAATTATAATAATAACAACTATATACTTGAGTAGAATGTTTGAATTAAAAGCTTAACACAATTGAAAAGGATATTTTTTCCATTTTAGATGTTGTAATTTTCTGGTTTCTAATTACCTTGTTATGTGCATTCCAAAAATCTCTTTATCTGTACATTGCTTAATAGTCACAAAGTTCACATTTTTGTTGTGTTGGCTTTGATAAAATGAAGATCTAATGCGGTGACAGTGATGTCGCTTTGCTAATTTGTATGTTTTCCGTGTTGTAGATAAATTAGGTTACTGATAACAGCTGAGATAGCAGTGCTCCGAGACATTATCGTAAAATCATAAACAATTGCCTTTTTAGAATAAAGAGTTAAACATTATTAATTTACAGTATGGAACGTTGTAATTTAAAAAAACCTGTAAATCCGCAAAATCAACAAATCAGCATTACTGCAGAATGTGTTGGCTCATAACAAATAATACCGATAATTACAAATGTGAAGAGAAATGGAAAACGCAGCAGGTCTCAGCAGGTTGCTACATTGATATTGCTGCCAACACCCCGTGGTAATTCACAGATCTTTCATGGCCGCGAGAGAGGGGCCAATGGGCGCTTGTTGCCCGCATGCGGTGTGTGCTCACATCAGATTTCCAATATGCATAAAATTAAAATTAGCCACCCAAAATCTGCGCTGGCTAATGACGCTCCAATTACGCTGACAGAGGTGGAATTACTACTTCCTGCAGCAGAGAGCTTAAACTCTGTATGTGCAAAGTTTCATAATGAAACATTGTCCATACAGACTCCAGGCACCATCACCACTTCAAAACACTGAAGTAATCATGGTGCTTGCAATAACGCTGTAATATATCTATCTTCCACTGTTATGAGATGTATTCCTCTTTTATAAAAGTTAAATCTAGTGTGTATCAGAATAACAATTTTT
Source organism: Pelobates cultripes (assembly GCA_933207985.1). Lineage (NCBI taxonomy): Eukaryota > Metazoa > Chordata > Amphibia > Anura > Pelobatidae > Pelobates > Pelobates cultripes. The sequence goes on along the minus strand of OW240912.1, from coordinate 406,124,294 downwards.
TTTTTAATGTGATGACTTTAAATATTGCTTTTCCTCATTCCATTTTACTTATTTTATCGTCTTTGTTGTTTTAGGTAGACTTTGAAGTAGCAGAAGCATGAATTCGTCAGAAGATTCGCCAAACTCAACGTACAAATGTGTATTCGATGAAGACTTTAAATACATTCTCTTACCTGTGTCATATGGTATAGTTTTTGGCGTAGGACTGATCCTCAATGTTACAGCACTTTACATATTTTTATTCCGGATAAAACCATGGAACGCCATAACAACATACATGTTCAACTTGGCCGTATCAGATATGCTCTACGTTGTATCCCTGCCATTACTTGTATATTATTATTCTCAAGGTGACAACTGGCCGTTCAGTGTGGTCTTGTGCAAAATAGTCAAATTCCTTTTCTATACCAACATGTACTGTAGCATCTTCTTCCTTCTCTGCATCAGCATTCACCGCTTTCTTGGAATTTGTTATCCAATGAGGTCCCTTGGTTTGCTGAAGGTGCGCAACGCACGGATCACATCTGTTGTTGTATGGTTAATTGTCATTGCTTTTCAGTCTCCAATATTGTATTTTGTGACTACCAGTACCAACGGCGACAACACCATCTGCCATGACACTTCAAGTTCAGACCTGTTTGATACATTTGTGACGTACAGCACGGTCAACCTTGCTTTGCTCTTTTGCGTTCCATTTGTTACGATCTTGGTGTGTTATAGCTTAATGACCATAGCTCTTTTGAAGCCGTCAGCAGTCAGTTCTCAAACTTCAAACACCAAGAAAAAATCAATCAAAATGATTATTATTGTGCTCATCGTCTTCAGCGTGTGTTTCTTACCTTTCCACGTTAACCGGACTCTTTACTATTACTTTCGAAAGTTGGATCTTGACTGTGATGTCTTAAATGCTATCAACATGGCCTACAAAGTGACTAGACCTCTGGCCTGTGCCAACAGCTGTATCGATCCGATATTGTACTTTCTTTCTGGCCAAAATGTTCGAAGGAATATTATGGGCAGGAGTGGAATAAATAAAATTAAAAGCAAAATTTCAACATATGTGCGTGATACGAACTGGTCTACAATAAATGGTGCAAACAATACGGACAGCACACCAAGCCCAAGCCCAAGCCCAACAGTAATGACCAGGATGTGAATTATTTATTTTGAAGCTGAGTAAATTATACCAACTACTGAAAAAGATGACGAGTTGTGTCTTTTAATGGGACATGTACCAATTTTTACTTAGATGGCAACAATGGAAACAAACTGTTGAGACCAGTGAGATCTGCGTGTAGCCTCATTCATCTTAAAATTGCAAAATACATGAAGACAGTTTTATATCCTCTGCAAAGACACAATAATATAATACTTGTAAGAGGAGGCCCTCACTTCAAATGTGTTTTTCTACAGAGTTGCTCGAATATCTAACTGACAAAAATGATGTTAAAATATATTATGAGCCAATTCATTGTTTATTAAAACTATGCATTTCGTCTACTATCTGCACTTTTTATGAATGTTACATATTGTATGCAAATACCCTAAAAATAAATTAGAATTTCAAGGCGTGCTAAAATCTCATAACTGAATTACAGGTGGTATTATAGGCATAGCCCTTAGAGATACACACTGCAAGTCTCATTGTTTTGCAAATAACTCTGGCTTGAGATTTCTGAATGAATGGAGCAAGGATAGACTAATCACTGACGTAGAGGTTCTACATGTCCGCAAGGCTCAAACTTGTTCAGGCGCCCTATCATGCCGTTTCATGTATAATAATTTGAATGTAAATTTTTTGCACTTATATGGACGGTCACCATCGAGTTACATTTCAGATTAATTTTGGAACGTAAAACATTTGCGGAATTATCTAAATTGAAGACTTAATTATTTGTTGAGTTTTCATTCTTTTTTATAGAATATTTTTGATAAAGTAAGAAACGGTGGATTTTTTTAACATGTTTAATGCGAGGAATATGACATGTTGAGGTTTACATTTGTTTAACTGTAAGTTTAAAGTCTGATTTTATAGATCTTTTTGATTTCATAGATTTCAGTGTTGAGCAAATCTAAGACAAGAGAAAAAGGCAAATGTATACCCTTTTCTGTTATTTCATAATTGAACTAATTTTGACTTTTGTAGACATGACAGCACAGAGCTTGAATGTTCCAGTTCTTATTGATATCAAATTGTCCTGCAGTTTTGACCACCTACCTCAAGTGGAGTAGTATTCATGGTGGACTCACTCCTTTTAACAAAGCAATTGTAAAATATAGGCTTAAAGTTTTAAAAATTAGCACATTACAGCGATGGAACCTTCAGACTATTATTGATTGTCTATCACCTATAATCAGTAGAAGTTTAAATGTCAGTGGGAGTTTATGGTTTAGATTCTTGAAGTTCTAGATCGGTGGGGAGTTATAGCTTGGTAAGAGCTAATCTGTTTATATGATAGTCCCACAATCTTTTGCATATATATATATCAAAACAGAAAAAAGCATGTAGAAATAATTAGAAAGACCTCTCCTCCATACCGTGTAATTTATTTAAATAGTCATTATATGGCAAAAATGGAATGGTGTCAGTTGATATATGTTGTTATTACTTTTTTTTTTTAAATGTTGATGGTCTCCTCTTTATAATCAGATAACTTGGCAATCTGGCCTTATTTCCTATGGTTAACTAACTAGGAGATCTGATGTAAATCTACAAATTTTTTGTGATGTATTTGGGTTATGTTATAAATTCTGTATTTCTGCACTTATGACATGGTCCCATCAGTGGGCATTGTCAATACTGACTACACACTGATGTTGACATCATTGATCTTAACAAAGACACATGCTATATCACTGATCATAGGTTCCTGGTCTAATCCGAATCACTGCCACCATTGTCATAAATTTCCAATCCTTCACTGGCTGGCATGATGATTACAGTCAATGGGTAAAAGAGTCCAGAGAGGATTATTTTGTTTGTTGTACATAGCCGAAAATCCTCTATTTCTCAATAGACTCTTGGTTGGCCATCTTGAAAAGTATACTGCTCGGTCTGTGAGCAATGCTGCCTTTAAGCAGTAGTCAGTGACAACCTACCTCCATTTCATTAAATTTTAACGAAGTCTGGATGACACAGAGCACATTGTCTAGTGCTGGTTCCTAATCTAGACCTAAAAGATTTAATGATAACCAGTTCCAATATTTTCCACATCCATAGCAGAAAATGTATCAATGTACCCACACATATGCACGCATCCATACATACCTATGTAAAAGAGAGATATGCACCCTTTCCTCATGGGTCTATCAATGTTTGCATTGGAGTTTATGTGTCTATATGTATTTAAACACAAGCTTATATGCATAGAATATACAGGCATATACATATATGTATCCTGTTAATGTCATATTGTAAAGAATTGTATAGAAATGTATTATATTTAGTAAATATTCATATTTCATAGAGCTACTTGTGTAGTGGATGCTGTGAATCTTAAAAAATAAATAATTTATACGACACCTTATTTTAGCAGGTAGAACTTATCTTCTTGTACAAAGGGCTGTGATGTTTTTTATTTTGTTATATTAATCTAAAATAAATAGTTTTGCAATAATCTTTGTCATTATTCTTTTAAACAAAATAATGCATTATACAGGTAATGCATTAAAATGAGAAAAAAATACAAATGTAACCTAATGTTCTCTTTGGCTCTGTTTGCTCTGATCTCACTCGTGCTTGGACACGTATAGTATGCGCTGACAGCTGTGTGCTTTTTTCACAGTAGTAAATGTTTTTTACAGCAATGAAAATCTGGTACGATTAGTGTTTTTTACAACAGATGCATGCGAGAAAAAGAAAGTTGACCAGAGATTGACCTTCCAGCCTCGAGGATGGCAAAGCATCATGGGAATTGTGGTACTACAACTATTGGGGGTCTATCATATGGCAATTAAAGTTTATGAGCTGCTTGTATATGTTTAATTTCTTTCTTATCATGATATATCAATGATTCACGTGGTCTCACTGTTGGACATGAATGACAATAGGCTGGCTACAATTCTTTCAGTTCTCTCAATTCATGTATTCAGCCGTGTCTCCTTACATCATTAGTCCAGTGTTCCTTGCACCTTTTAGCTATTTGCTGCCACTTCCATATAAATGGGAATTTCGACATTATTTCCCAAAAATAAGCAGAACTGGAGAAATCCTTAAAACCAGGTACACTGCCAGTTCTGCTAGTTTGAATTCAAGTTTGAAAATCGCCTTGAACTCCTGACAATTGACGTTTTAGTACATAACACTGAATGGAAGCCAGAGAAACAAACTAGTTGAAACTGAAACCTGTATTGTCACAAACTATCTTTTTGCCAGCTAGCAAGTGTTTAACCCCTTAAGGACCAAACTTCTGGAATAAAAGGGAATCATGACATGTCACACATGTCATGTGTAGTTAAGGGGTTTAAACAGGGTGCACACACGACCTTCAAATGCAAACAGCATAATGACAGGACACGGGGTGGTGGACCTAGATCAACACTCTCAACAGATATCCAAAGCTAGACTACCCGCATTCCAAATGGAAGTATTGGGGTCTGAATAAAGGTCTGTGCTGTCAGGTTTAACATTGGTTCTACACACTGAAACGAGATAGTATTTCTTTTTCTGGAACGGAACAGGTTGCAGCAGGTAACTTACCTTCGTTTATTAGAGCACCACCTACTGCTCATATTTGCACTCACACTTAAAATGCATTTCCACCAGTCCTTGTAACGCAACATGTTAAAAAAATTTACAATTGTCTGCAGCTTGACTTGACAAGTTATGTAATACCTCTAAACCAGCCTTATGCCATGTTAAATCTATTACTTTTGTCACTGTAACTCCTGATATGTCGACATGCACCTTCAAAATAAAGAATTTAAAAAAAAAATGTATTTCTACACCTCTATCATGTGCATGTAACTAAACATGGCATTTAAATTCTTATGTAAATCACAAGTGAAGAAGTTTATTGGTGACTAAAACTGCGTTCATCTAATCTCATGGGAAACATATTTGGACAATGATGTGCTTGGGCATAATGGGTTTGATGCCTTCAGTTTGTCCTTCCTTTAAATATCCATGGTCATTGTTCCGCCACCTGAAAGTTATTCGGGGGCAACGAAGTTGCACCCATGTTTCCTAACATTTCCCAACCCAGAGTTGCAAGTAAGTTTCCTAATCCAATTCCATCAGACTTAAAAAATATACTGACATATATTACCCGTGTTTCTCCGAAAATAAGACCGGGTCTTATATTAATTTTAGTCACAAAAAACACACTAGGGCTTATTTTCAGGGCAGGGCTTATTTATTTACGGTACCGGTATGTACAGCTCTTTCTCTTTGCACTCATCTCGTCTGGGGATCAAAATACCGTACTGTCTAATTAATCCACCCCCTTTAATTAATCTATCCCCCTCTAATTAATCCACCCCCTTTAATTAATCTATCCCCCTCTAATTAATCCACCCCCTCTAATTAATCCACCACCCCTTTAATTAATCCACCCCCTCTAATTAATCCACCCCCCTCTAATTAATCCACTTTAATTAATCCACCCCTTTAATAAATCTTAATAAATCCCACCCCCTAATTAATCCAGCCCACCCTTTAATTAATTCACCACCCCTTTAATTAATTCACCCCCTCTAATTAATACAGTCCACCCTTTAATTAATTCACCACCCCTTTAATTAATCCAGCCCACCCTTTAATTAATTCACCCCCCTTTAATTAATTCACCCCCCCTTTAATTAATTCAGTCCCTGACATAAAATATCTACTCACATTTCAAAGATTCCTTGCCCGCCGAGTCCGACCACTGGGTGCCTCACCGCCCGGAAATGGATCCTTCCGCTGAAGATCCGTGAAGGCAGACTGACGGCGCTGCAAAAGGTCGTCATCACGTTGCGCAATGCCGCGGCCCGCAACGCTCCTACCACTCCTCCTCATACGGTAGAAGAAGGAAGTCTTGCCAGGCCGCAAAGGTGCAATGCCTAGGTCTTATTTTCGGGGTAGGGCTTATATTGCAGCCCACCCCGATAATCCGGCTAGGGCTTATTTTCGGGTAGGGTGTATTTTCGGGGAAACACGGTACCATATTATAGGAGACATTAGTAGACGTTTCACAGCTATGATACCTATGGCTTGATGGCCTCTGATTAAAGGCTATTCAGCTCAAAATGTAAGAGTTGCTAGCATTGGATATTTTTATTTTTCTGATTTCTTCAATGTATCCTGTATATATTAAATAAAATTACTGGAATTTTACAATCTCTTCACATGGATTTGAAAATCAAGATCAAATTACCTGCAAAGCTGCCTTTGTAGAGAAGGAATAGGTTATATTTTCTTATATGTTAGCATATCTGAGTATTAAATGCTCTACGTGTTTTTGTTTGTGTGATAATCCCTGTGCTGTTTTCCATATTATTATCCAGAATAATTTTCTGGCAAACTGACGTATGATTCAGAGTGGATGGAGGGTTTACTTATTTCCATATTTTACCCTCCTGACATTCCATGCTGTATAATATATTAAGTAAAACCTTGTAGTCAAACATGTAAGTTTACAAAGGATTGGTAGCCACTTACACACGGAACTTGGTCATTTCCATAGTGTTACCCAGAATGCTTTGTGGATTACTCCTTGAGCGATGGTCAATAGTAGAAGCACACTCGTGATGTGACTATGGAAATTCTGAACGAGTAAACAAGTATTTGTGTTTTGTGACTTGATACATCTATCACCAAATTAAGTCCGTATTTTTAGAAGTGACAGATGTCCCACAGTACAGAGGGCAGAGGTTATGTGTACAGGAAAGAGACTATTGTATTGTACTCAGAAAACATAATGACTCATGGTTGTTGCCAAGACAATGCCAAATACTTCAACTCACAAAGCATTTTACCTATTGTTGTCCTCAATAAATTTAGATTTATGTTGAATTCTTTTTATTTTTTAAATAGTACTTGTATTCCGCAGTGGATCTATTTTTGGGATGAAATCCTGGAAACATCACAAAATCGAAAACAAGAACATTTTGTGGCAACAGAATATTCTGTGACTCAGACCAGTGCCTAACTTAGTTAGTAAATAGGGAATTGTGGTAAAGTGGAAGATAAATACCACAAATAGCCACTTAGGGAATACAGAATTTATTTTTCCACGTCCGTTATTTTGACCTGATTTTATGCAAATCTATTTTTCAAATTAACACAATTGCAAAAAATGTGATTTACTAGCCGTCGTATCTAAACTCTGTTAGCCCCCAAAAATATCCTGAAAAAGTAGATGGG
>OW240912.1:406057909-406101688 GCA_933207985.1 Pelobates cultripes | reverse complement strand
CTTCCCCCCCCTCCCATTTCATTCCTAAGCCCCCCTCCCTCGAATTTCATTCCTCCTACCCCCCCTGACACTGGCGGCGGGCGGGCAGGCCGGCGCGCGAGGGAGCACTCTCTGTGTGCTTCCTCTTCAGCTCCCTCGCGCGCCGCGTACTGATGCCGGAGCCGGAAGATGACGTCATCTTCCGGCTCCGGCATCAGTAAGGTGCGCCGGCCGGCTTTCAGGGCCAGCCTCTGGGGGGCCCTGAGGTGACCGGCTGCTGGGCCCCCCAGGAGAAGAGGCTGGCCCTGTGGGTACATACCGGGTCGCAGGTCCCCCTGCGACCTGGTATGTACCCATTGAATGTGGGGCCCGGACGACCTGAGCAGTCCAGGTTGCGGTTGTCATGCCCTGATGGCGGCCCTGCTGAGTAGCAAAATATATACACACTTTCTCTCAGCCTTTCTTTAGACTCTTCTTCTTACCTGCAACAATTTAGATAAATACTACATGACAGATTTACTGTACATGGACACTATCTACTCAATTCTAATTTGTATGCTTTAAAATACATCAGAGTCTATGGTAATTTATGTGGACTTACCTCTGTATAGCCGGGATATTTATAGAACCCTGTAGACTATGGGAACCTCTCTCTAGAGGAGTGGCTCTGTGATATTTGATCTATTACATATAGTACTATATATTGTACTTTTCACTTTAAACCTTATTTTAGATATCTTAGCCACTCCATTACCCTTTGAGGATATCCATATTGCATCTACCCAGTTTTTATTTCACTTGTTGTTTCACGAGTGTTTCACTGTTATTACACTTTATTTTTTGTTTTGTCCGTAGGCGGCTTAATAAAGGTTATACCTAATAATTATTTTAATTTTTTTAGAGATATCATTTTGTGGAATGGATGCCCAACTTTTCCATCTCTAATGGAACAACCATTTCACTTTAGTCTTTTTCTTTTGCTTTAAACTATTTTGTGGGATTCATGCCCTTTGATATCTCTGTAACCTTTTTGGAATTTTGATGTGGGCCTAGTCCACTTCTAATATTTCCTTTCCTGTTTTTTCATTCAAGTATTGAATACATCAAGGTTTCCAGGTAAGAGATTAGGAGTGTCCGCAAGTATAATCGAACATTGATAGTAGCGATAAGGATTGACCTGTGTAATTACCCTCAAGGGATAAATATTGTAAACATCAAGGTTACAAATAAGAGTGCCTAAATTGAATGTAGAAGTACACATAGCATTTGGTATAAAGGTTTAAAGGTTTATTAAATTGTTAATATTATGCACCTTATATATATTTTTATTATTTTAAGAATTTTAAGCTTTTTTGTTTACTGTCACAAGAACATTATAATGGTATTGTGCAGCAGTTCTTGTCCGCAAGTATAATCGAACATTGATAGTAGCGATAAGGATTGACCTGTGTAATTACCCTCAAGGGATAAATATTGTAAACATCAAGGTTACAAATAAGAGTGCCTAAATTGAATGTAGAAGTACACATAGCATTTGGTATAAAGGTTTAAAGGTTTATTAAATTGTTAATATTATGCACCTTATATATATTTTTATTATTTTAAGAATTTTAAGCTTTTTTGTTTACTGTCACAAGAACATTATAATGGTATTGTGCAGCAGTTCTTAACATGACTCTGTATGGAAGTTGAAATGTATTGCTAGCACTATAAAAAGACTGCTTTAGGCTATTGTTTGTGAATTAGTGTATATGCCTTTAAAATTTTGAATCTGCTTGCCCTGTAAAGTATAAAACCGCCGAGCAACGGCCAAAGCACCTATCTTGAGAAAGCCCTTAGAAGAAGGGCGAAACGCGTTGAAAGGTGCTAGTGATTGAGCTCTGCTGCATACACTTTTCGACCAGATTCGAGGAACAAGCCGGATTCATCCTCAGCCTGCCTTTGTGCACGAGGCAGACGCTGTCTCCTCTGGAGAACCGAGCATTCCTTTGGGGACTTCAGGAGAACGAGCAGCTATAAGAGCCATTTTCGTGGTCCTTAGGGATGAGTACCACATTTTATTTCGTTCCTATTTGGGGGGGATTTTATTTACTGGGTCAATAAATGTTTTAGAGTTACACTATATTTTGTCTTTCTTTGCCTTAAGGCATTTCCAGTACACTATTGGATTCTCAATTGCTACAGTAAGAATTTGGACTTTCCCCAAAGGAACCTATGTGTAAATTGAACAGATTTTGGACCTTTTAGGGACTTGTATGCTGTTTTTATTGATACAGTTTTTTAGATAAATTTTTATATGTGTGCACCCTTGAGGGGGATTATCTTCTAAGCGCTGACATTATCAATTAGAATCCCATTATTTGCCTTTTTGAGTACACATTTTATAGCATAGAATTTACATATTGTTGATACATGTTTAATATTCCAAATCTTTTTCCTATGTATGAAAATGCTAAGTAGTTTCCATTCCAACAATATGTTCATTATAAATTGCATTGCTTCACTGCAAGAACATAAATAGAAAAATAAACCGATTGCAAGATTGATTGCTCCGCAAACTGTCATTTTATGGAGGAGAAAAAACCTGTACTTACTGAGAAAAGAAAAATCACCATATGAATGAAAGCTTTTCAGGTCGCCGTGGAGCCTGTCAGTCTTGTAGAGTAGCGCTATTTGTTGCTGATTACATTTTTATACAAGGCGTTGTTTGACTTGTGTACAGAAGCCTCATATGAATGATGGCTTCAGGTGGGGGCTGAAAATAACTGGAACATGGCTCTTTTAGGTTTCTTAATCCATTCCATTTTTATGTAGCGAATATTAATGTATCCCTAAAAAAAGGCTCAGCATCAAATCTCCACTAAACACAAGCAAATGCCTGGTGGGCCGCGATGGCCATGGGCCGAGGCCATCAGGGGAGGTCACAGGATCTCCTCTGTCGGTCCACGCTATCCGAGCGCCAGTCCTACTGTATTCCATGACGGGCCGGTGGGGAGATCAAAGATCTCCCTCACTGGTCCACATGCAGTAAAACGCGGCCTCCGGCTGGGGAGGGAGAGGACGCGGGTTCCTTTCGTCAGATCCACAGCGTCACCACTAGGACCACCAGGGATAGCAGCATGGTCCCCACTCACAGGGAAAAGTTAAGATAGGAGTGGGATACAATCAATGCTTGTTTATTTTTATTTTTTTAATGAATATATTTTGACAATAATTTCCGCGCCAACACATAAGCCCTCCAAACATATTCACACACCAGCACCCTCACTCACACACACACTGCACCCCTAACACTCACAGCACCCTCACACACACTGCACCCTCACTCACACACAGCACTTCACACAAACACAGCACCCCTCACACACACACACACAGCACACACTGCACCCCTCACACACACAGCACCCTCACTCACACATAGCACTCTCACTCAAACACACATACACACAGCATCTCTCACACACACTGCACCCTCACACACTGCACCCTCACACACACACACACTGCACGCCTCACACGCACACTGCACGCCTCACACACACAGCACCCTCAACTACACACTGCACCCCTTTTGCACACACACTGCACTCCTCACACACACAGCACACACACTGCACCCCTTTCATAAACAGTGCACCCCTCTCTCACACACACACACACACACATGGCACCCCCCACACATACACACTGCACCCCTCACACATACACCCCTCACACACACCCATTACACCATTCACACACACTTCACCCCTCACACATACACACAGCACCCCCTTAACACATTGCACCACTCACACACGCACAATACTTCCAAACATATGTTTATATATACTACAAAACCCCTCACACACTCACTGCACCCCTCACACATACTGCACCCCTAAACATAACATTCCAGACACACCCTAGATCCTTTACCCAACTCTGGATAATCTACACACACTAGATCCCTATATACACTCTGAATCCTCTACACACACACACACACTCACACTCACTAGATCTCCTATATACACACTCTGGGTCCATCAAACACACACTAGATCGCCTACATACCCACACACACTGCACCACCTACACACACACTACATTTCTGAAATACACCCCTGTGCACACACTAGATTCCTTGTAAGCAAACATACTACATTCCCTAAACACACACTCTATACAACTGCTACACACACTACATCACCTATGCAAACACACACACCACAATCCGTATGCACAAACTCGCTAAATACACACACTCTCTACAGCACCTAGACACACATACATTACAATAAACTACAAACACAACATGACTAAAACCAACCTATTTACACAATACCACACCACAATCAGCTAACTCTGCATTGTGATGTATTGACTGTTGGGCTGTGTGTGAGTGTATGTATTGTGATGTATTGACTGTTGGGCTGTGTGTGAGTGTATGTATTGTGATGTATTGACTGTTGGGCTGTGTGTGAGTGTATGTATTGTGATGTATTGACTGTTGGGCTGTGTGTGAGTGTATGTATTGTGATGTATGGGCAGTTGGGCTGTTGTTGGCTGTGAAGGAGGCACTTCCTTTCTTTTGGTTCTTTACTTCCTGTTCCTGTTGGCAGTTGGTGGAATGTTCGAGGGATTTGAAATGGCGGCTGTAGAACCCTGTGTAACAAGGCAGCAATATGAAGATTCTGTTATATACGTATTAATAAAGTGAGTACTTAGTTATACAGGAATTATTGACTGATTTGTACTAAACATCACATACACACACATGCAATCCCACAAACAGCTCCAAACACATGCACAATACTCTTTGCTGGCATTTTTGTCTCCTGGTTTCGCATCTATGGAAACACCAGAGACAAGTTTCAAGCAAACACATTGAAAGCATGTTATTAAATTTGCTTGCACTGTGCAGAACAAATACAGGGCTTTTTCCTCATGCTTGAGCTCTTTAGTAGAGCTCTGCGCATGATCTGCCCTGGAAGAGCATTGAACCCACATACTCACTTTGTGATGGAGCATGCTTGTCACTGGGGATGACAAAACACAGTGAGGTCACTGTGAGTGGTGGGCTGTGTGATGAGTGAGGTCAGTGTGAGGGGTGGGTTGTGTGATGAGTGAGGTCAGTGTGATGGGTTGGCTGTGTGATGTGTGAGGTCACTGTGATGGTTGGGCTATGTGATGCATGAGGTCACTGTGATGGTTGGGCTATGTGATGCGTGAGGTCAGTGTGAGGGGTGGGTTGTGTGATGAGTGAGGTCAGTGTGATGGGTTGGCTGTGTGATGTGTGAGGTCACTGTGATGGGTTGGCTATGTGATGCGTGAGGTCACTGTGATGGGTGGGCTGTGTGATGTGTGAGGTCACTGTGATGGGTGGGCTGTGTGATGCGTGAGGTCACTGTGATGGGTGGGCTATGTGATGCGTGAGGTCAGTGTGAGGGGTGGGTTGTGTGATGAGTGAGGTCAGTGTGATGGGTTGGCTGTGTGATGTGTGAGGTGACTGTGATGGGTGGGCTGTGTGATGTGTGAGGTCACTGTGATGGGTGGGCTATGTGATGCGTGAGGTCACTGTGATGGGTGGGCTGTGTGATGAGTGAGGTCACTGTCAGTGGTGGGCTGTGTGATGAGTGAGGTCAGTGTGAGGGGTGGGTTGTGTGATGCGTGAGGTCACTGTGATGGGTGGGCTGTGTGATGTGTGAGGTCACTGTGATGGGTGGGCTATGATGCGTGAGTCAGGAGAGGGTTATGTTGGATGAGTGAGGTCACTGTGAGGGTGGGCGTAAATGTGTGAGGTCACTGTTATGGGTGGGCTGTGTGATGTGTGAGGTCACCGTGATGGGTGGGCTATGTGATGCGTGAGGTCAGTGTGAAGGGTGGGTTGCGTGATGAGTGAGGTCACTGTGAGTGGTGGGCTGTGTGATGAGTGAGGTCAGTGTGATGGGTTGGCTGTGTGATGTGTGAGGTCACTGTGATGGGTGGGCTATGTGATGTGTGAGGTCACTGTGATGGGTGGGCTGTGTGATGTGTGAGGTCACTGTGATGGGTGGGCTGTGTGGTGAGGTCACTGTGATGGTGGGCTATGTGATGCGTGAGGTCAGTGTGAGGGTGGGTTGTGTGATGAGTGAGGTCACTGTGATGGGTGGGCTGTGTGATGCGTGAGGTCACTGTGATGGGTGGGCTGTGTGATGTGTGAGGTCACTGTGATGGGTGGGCTATGTGATGCGTGAGGTCACTGTGATGGGTGCTGTGTGATGAGTGAGGTCACTGTGAGGGGTGGGCTGTGTGATCTGTGTGAGAGTGAGGTCAGTGTGAGGGTGGCTGTGTGATGTGTGAGGTCACCTGAAGGGTGGGAGTGTGTGATGAGTGATGGGATGTGCGTGATGGGTGGGCTGTGATGTGTGAGGTCACTGTGATGGGTGGGCTATGTGATGCGTGAGGTCAGTGTGAAGGGTGGGTTGCATGATGAGTGAGGTCACTGTGAGGGGTGGGCTGTGTGATGTGTGAGGTCACTGTGATGGGTGGGCTGTGTGATGTGTGAGGTCACTGTGAAGGGTGGGTTGCGTGATGAGTGAGGTCACTGTGAGGGGTGGGCTGTGTGATGAGTGAGGTCACTGTGAGTGGTGGGCTGTGTGACGGGTGAGGTCAGTGTGAGGGGTGGGTTGTGTGATGCGTGAGGTCACTCTGAAGGGTGGGAGTGTGTGATGAGTGAGGTCACTCTGAAGGGTGGGAGTGTGTGATGAGTGAGGTCAGTGTGATGTGTCAGCTGTGTGATGAGTGAATTCACTGTCATAGGTGGGCTGAGTGATGAGTGAGGTCACTGTGAGGGTGGGGTGTGTGATGAGTAAGGTCACTGTGGTTTATGGGCTCTATGATGAGTAATAATAATACAATTAAAGGGCTGAGTGAAGGGTGGGGCAATTCTCTCAAAACAAAATGTTCCAAAAGCAGGTAAGTGCATTCTTAATGATTTTCCTGAATACTACCTATTGGCCTAGCTCTCAGTGCTGATTGACTTTTGGTCAAGTGTTAATTTTGTTGACTAACAATTTTAGTTAAATTTTAGTCGTGTCGACTAAAATCTACTGGAAATTTAGTTGACTAAAATTTGCTGCAGATTTACTCGACTAAAACAATTCAGATGACTAAAATATGACTAAAACTAAAATGGCTTTTTAGTTGAAAGACTATGACAACAAACTAAATAGAAATTTGCAGCCAAAATGAACACTGTTGGCGCGGGGCCTGACCATCATGGCGGTCGGATACAATTTGTTAGTGCTCCTCCGCAATCCGATGCAATCTCACATAATACCCTGTTAGGGCACCCTCAGCCGGCTAACATTGGGACTTACCCACCTCCTGCTACCAGCGGTGTGCCTAAGGTCAGGTCCGTAAAGCGCCAGCTGCCATTTACTCCTGAAGCTCCAAGTGAGGCCTAGTGGGGCCATGGGGTGGGAGAGGTGGCCGCTCTCCTGCTCAGTGCAGCACAGCCTCGGAACCGAGACCACCTGGACCGGGGGGGGGCCTCTTGGACCTGGGGGGGGGTTATCCCGTTCCCCAATGGATCAGCATTCTTACCCTCCGTGCTGCTTTTCATCCATGCGGTGCGGAATCACCCAAGATGGCGGATGCATCCTCACAACATGGGCAGGACCTGAAACTGACCCTGCACGGCTCAACTGCTGGCTCTGTTCAGAGGCGGGAGGAGATATTTGCACACTTTAGGGCTAGGCTGGAAGCGAAACTCACCATAACTCCACACCTGCCCCCAGAGGATAAACAAAAAGACGAAGAGCATGGAGGGGTAGGGCCTACTACAGGCACAACGATTCTGCAAGCATCTATTGTCAATAGTACTAGCCCACCCAGGCTGCAGGCCCCAACAGGTTGTGCTCCGAAGTATCGACCACACAAGAGTAAGACCATTACCACCATCGTCTGCTTCTATCCCCTTAAAGGGAAGGACTAGGCCCTATGGATCCCCCAAAGTCCGTGGTCTGAAGATACTGACCTGCATACCAGCCTTGGGCGGAGGACCTGGCCTCCCGTGCTCCCATTACGCTACCTTCACCGATGATCGCCATACAGGCCCCATGCGCTTCCCTACAGCGGGGGTCAGGTGACACGGAACTTGCCTTGCCATGCATACAACAGTCCGGCCTGAAGTTACATGCCTACATGGCACCAGTGAAAGCCGACTAGGGTGTATTAAGCAATTATTTTGAGTTATCACTTATCATTTTCGTTTACATTATGCTAGCAGCGATATTGTATAAGTGCTTTAGAATCCAGTGGTTCCTTCTCGTATGTGGTCACTGTTTGTTTTGTTTTGTTTTCAGTTTATTGGAACCTTAGCATATCATATCAGTTTAGCATTGCACACATTGTCAGCAATAACCCACTGACTACCAGATGTGTTGCCACTTTGCTGACATACCAGTTGATCTGTAATTATACACCAAAACCTGTGTAATGCTTAAATAACTCATTTCCTCCTAGCTCAGACACTGTTCAGCATACTGATGGGCGTCGATAATATTTTTTTCACTGGCTTAGCCTTGTAGCATTTTAAAGATGACATGGGGACCAGTCCCAGTGGTATATTATCCATAATGTGTACCTCCGCCATGTAGCGATCTGAGAAATCTTACCTCTATGACACTGTTTAGTATCAGATCCTCTTTATTTTCTCTAAGATGCACACTATGCATTTCCCTTATAGGTCTCTTCACCTCTAACTGACTACCTAGCATCATCTGAAAGTGGGAACATGTATATTAAAGCCTGTGTACTCTCTCATTAGCTAGCCTGCTTACTTTAATTAAAAAATGGTGCTGTTTACTCGCATGCCATGTCAGCTACTGTTGTTAATATGCTTGCTACTGATGTTATGGCACTGCAAGATTATACAAAAAAGAAAAGAATGTAGCGCTTATATAATAGGTCAATAAGTTATCACCTTTTAGCAATTTTTTGAGGAGTAGGTGTGCTTGAATAGCCGGCAAATATATACCTAAAATGAAAATAATCGAATATAGTGTAGACAGTTGTGACAGAACCATCTGTATGCTTGTATTTTAATTGCATTCGTCTGTTTGTCTCCCGTTCGTATGAATGGCTGGTTTCTATAGCCCAGCCATTCGAATGACTCTTTTTCCCGAACAAACCTGCCGAACGAACGGCCACCCAGGAGAGAAGTGTGCTGCTGGTTAACCTATTGATCCCAATTAGAACGTTGTGGTTAACCGCAGACACTACTCAATTAAACCGAATTCAGGGTGGTCGTCGTTCGTATGTCGACCACGAGGCAGTGGCCATTTTAAACCAAGCGAAAGCCCAGCGGTGTTTGGCTCTATTTCTATGGAACTAAAAACGGACACTTTTTCTGCCGAACACCGCTGAAACAACGGAACGCCTGGCTGCCTCCACGAAACCATACGAACACCGGCCGTTCGGGAGTTTTGGAGCATACGAAAAGACTTAACCCAGATAGCCTTCCCATGGAGTCATTCGTATACCGAAAGACTGTAAGAACTTTGACTCCATGGCGATTGAACTATGTGTGTGGGATCTGAGCGCTATTCGCTAATAATATGCACTCAGATCCAGGCTATCTGGGGATATGTGATGCGAATGGGAAATGTTCGGTTTTTGTGAAGTTATATATTTTTATGTGTTTTGTGATTTTATGTTTAAAATGGCGACTGGCTTTGTCCTGGAGTTAATTGAGTTACTTGGTAATTAACTCCAGGGCAGAGGGGAGGGAATCATAATGCACTGTGGGTAAAATCTGTGACTGTGTGTCTGGAATGTCCCCATATCTGTCTGTCATTTAAGTCTCCCATTTGGTCCCCTAGGGGAGTGTCCACCAAGTGGGAGACCTGCATAAATACGGGCAGGTAGCCCACAGTAAAGCCAGATCCTGTTTGACCCCCAATGCGGAGCTTGGTCTCGTTTGTGGGGGGAATTATTACTGGGACAGGGCTTTCGGTATTTTTAGCTGTGGAAGGAGTTCGACTGTTTTGCTGTTCGGGAGTTGCCGCGTTCGTGGACTCCGTTCGGGAGTTTGGCGGACGACTGGATAAAATCTGCATTTCTTGAGAGGGGGATTATTCACTAAACGGCGGCTTCATCTACCTGGCGGTGAGTGTCGTAACACAGTATTTCACTGAATAATATTTAAAACATTAATAGTTTAACAAACTCACAAATGGGGAGCTATAATCCCAGCTCCAGTTTTAATCGCATGTGGATCCGTTTAGGCGATCCTCCCCTTTTAGTGTAGCAAATCTTGTCCTGAGGGGGGATAAAAGCAAAAACAATTGCGCAGTACCACTTATGAATTTTCAAAATAATAAAGATTCCCAAATGGGTCCTTACAAGTCCAGAGTCAGATAATATGACTCAATTTACACGTATTGTGCAGTTTGGGACTGCACTCCCATCCGTAAAAGATGAATCAAGGGGTCAAAATCAAAGTATAAAAGATTAATTTAATGTAACAATAAATAAAACAAAAAACAACAATGTGCCTAATACCAGAACGCGTTTCGCAACTATACCGTGGCTTTTTCAACTGGATAAATGAATGTAAAGTCCCCTGGTTCCTAGATCGTGTTTAAATACCTTTAAATTGGCGGGTGTCGGGTTCGTACCTGTATGTTGCAACACGTTGCTACCACCCACAGGTAGAACGTGTGCGGTCCAAGCCTCCCTCTCACTCCGCAATCAAGAGCACTCAGCCGATATACCTATTTACAATTAACAGCTTGCCCTTTCATATTAAAATCTTTTTTAAAATGTCCCAATACATAGTCCAAATTGGACAGAAATTCAATAAATTTTCTCAAGATCTTTTTAATTTAAACTTAAAATCAAATACTATAGAAATACAAAATATTTAACTGATACAAAAATTACGAAGATTCTAGATGAAGATCTTTTAATATTAAATCAACCAATTTCGGTGGAAGAACTAGATTTGCAAATTAATAAACTACAATTAAATAAAACTCCAGGTCCTGATGGATACTCAAATCTATATTATAAAATGATGAAACCAATATTAATTAAACCTCTTACAGATCTCTTTAATGAGGTCGTATTAAATATTGGAATTCCTAAAGAACTACTCCAATCAAATATTCTTTCTATTGCAAAATTAGGTAAAGATACTAAATTTGTAGAAAATTATAGACCAATTTAATTGATTAATGTTGATCTTAAATTGTATGCGTCAATTATTGCTGAAAGATTGAAAAATATCATGCCAAAAATAATACATATAGACCAATCCGGATTTATACCAAAAAGGTCTACAACTAATAGTGCCAGGACAATTCTGGATATATTAGATTAATCAGGAAAGAAGAAAATCCCCCTGCTGATCCTGTCATTAGACACAGAAAAAGCGTTCGACACGGTCAGCTGGAGTTATATACAAAGCCTTTTGAAGGAATATGGATTTAGAGGTATGATTTTCAATGCTATTATGGCACTGTACTCTGCTCCAACAGCTAGGACTGTTGGCGCCAATATAAGTGCAGAGTGGTTTGAGTTAAAAAATGGTACAAGGCAGGGGTGTCCTTTGTCTCCCCTGCTTTATGTATTATCAATGGAACCTTTGGCAATTAATATAAGGGATGATTGTAATATTAAAGGTTTTTATACTACTATAAGGGAAATTAAAATTTCGCTAAATGTGGATGACACTACAATTATAATGACTTCTCCTGAGCAATCTCTACCAGAACTAATGAAAGAAATTAATAAATACGCATTGGTTTCAAATGATAAATTAAATACATTAAAATCTCGAAAGGGAGGGCAAAATCCCAAATGTTGCCAACATACACACATAACAATGACTAAGGTGTCACTCGAAAGGGAGGGTGAAATCCCAAAACGTTGCCAACATACACACATAACAATGACTAAGGTGTCACTCGAAAGGGAGGGCGAAATCCCAAACGTTACCAACATACACACATAACAAAGACTAAGGTGTCACTCGAAAGGGAGGGCAAAATCACAAAAGTTGCCAACATACACACATAACAATGACTAAGGTGTCACTCGAAAGGGAGGGCGAAATCCCAAATGTTACCAACATACACACATAACAATGACTAAGGTGTCACTCGAAAGGGAGGGTGAAATCACAAAAGTTGCCAACATACACACACAACAATGACTAAGGTGTCACTCGAAAGGGAGGGTGAAATCCCAAACGTTGCCAACATACACACATAACAATGACTAAGGTGTCACTCGAAAGGGAGGATGAAATCCCAAACGTTGCCAACATACACACATAACAAAGACTAAGGTATCACTCGAAAGGGAGGGCGAAATCCCAAACGTTACCAACATACACACATAACAATGACTAAGGTGTCACTCGAAAGGGAGGACGAAATCCCAAACGTTACCAACATACACACATAACAATGACTAAGGTGTCACTCGAAAGGGAGGGCGAAATCCCAAACGTTACCAACATACACACATAACAATGACTAAGGTGTCACTCGAAAGGGAGGACGAAATCCCAAACGTTACCAACATACACACATAACAATGACTAAGGTGTCACTCGAAAGGGAGGGCGAAATCCCAAACGTTGCCAACATACACACATAACAATGACTAAGGTGTCACTCGAAAGGGAGGGCGAAATCCCAAACGTTACCAACATACACACATAACAAAGACTAAGGTATCACTCGAAAGGGAGGGCAAAATCACAAACGTTGCCAACATACACACATAACAATGACTAAGGTGTCACTCGAAAGGGAGGACGAAATCCCAAACGTTGCCAAAATACACACATAACAATGACTAAGGTGTCACTCGAAAGGGAGGAAGAAATCCCAAACGTTGCCAACATACACACATAACAATGACTAAGGTGTCACTCGAAAGGGAGGACGAAATCCCAAACGTTGCCAACATACACACATAACAATGACTAAGGTGTCACTCGAAAGGGAGGGCAAAAATCCCAAAAGTTGCCAACATTTAAGAGAAAGTCAGTGAACAACTAGCAGATATTTTTCAGGAACAGGTTGAACCAACATTTCGGCTGAACAATAAAACCTTTTGCAAGCCAATTTGTATCCAGCGCACCATTTAATTGAGCTTTATATTTGCTCCTTCGATCCATCCAATAGTAAGCTCTCTTGCTGATATGGGGGAGTCAGTCAATATTCAAATTCAGGTTGATTTATTTGCAGTAAATTTTGGTAAATTTGAAAATCAATCTGCAAAATGAGGCAAAACTGCTGATCTGGAGAAATTCTCTAATTCAGCAGTAGTCATTTGGCTATAATAGTCTGGGTTTTGCTGTTCAGATTGCAAATCACCATTTAGTCAATAAACCTTTATATATTTTAGGCATTACGAAAGGTTGATGATATTCAATTCTTCCAGATTTGTGCGATTTTCACCAACATTTACATCACAAATTCCTACAAACATATTGTGTTTCCTCTGAGTGCCTCTTTCACGATTCCGAAAACACAAAATATTATAGACGTATCTCACCTAGTGACGCACGGTGAAGAGAGTGCCATTGTATTGCTGTTATTATCACCATTATTGCTATACTCAAAGCTTCAGATGGATAGAAAGAGGCCGCTAACATGCATAGGGAAAATGAGAGACAAAATAACAACGATCAACTGTCATGATCTGTTGGCCATCGAACAACGGTTTAAACAATCTCATGGTAAACTCTGCGAGCTAAGCTTCATCACTATTGAAGGCAACTTTCCCTATTCTGGCTGTTTTTTGTTAACTCAAAGAATCTGAAAATGGCTCTGAATAATAGGAGTCAGAGTTCACAGGCAAGATGAGACATCAGATATTGTCTATTCAAATTGACTACGTACGAACATCAAATAGCACTTTTTTCTTTAATACAGGACTATCATTATTCCTTGTTATTAATAAATATATAAAAATACATACAAAGCATTAATATACCCGCACTACAAATAGAAAAGTTCTGTGGCTAATAAAAGGCACCTATGCAATAATATGTAACCAAAAAAATATATTTATAGCAGGCAGCTACTACACAAGTGTAAGTCCCCTCAAACTTAACACATAATCACGCAGCAAACAAAGTGAATTCCTGAACGGCCGGTTTCTCTGCTGCCGGTTTGCAAAATGGAAGTGAGGCTACGATCGTTGCATCACGTAACTTCCACCTAAGAAAGATCACTAAATGCAGAACAGTCGGATAGCCAACTCCTCCGCGCTCGCATTCCATCCAATCGCAGGCTGGCAGCCAATCAGAAGAGGAAGCGGCAAGATAAATATACAGCACTTATGGAAGCAGTCATTCCGATTTAAAAAGCTGCTCTACTCGACAAAACACATCTCAGACTGCCAGGAGCACTTGTGGATATTGTTTTATTGTTATTTATGGCTTTTTGGCTTGATTTTAATTTATTTTTTAAATACTTTGTTTTTATTTGTAATTAATCAAGTTTATCAGCCTTAACACAGTCCTGTAGATTCCTGCATTTTCCTGCTTCCAACTAAAGACAGATAATGTCCCCTTATTGGCACATCTACAATTATACTGAGAGCCAAGTATAACTGGCTCTCAAGAAGGTGAGCAGTCACTTGCACTTTAACTATTATATTTGCACCATGCTTATAATATTACACTAGAAGCACTTGCTTCTATTTCTTTTATCTCCTTCTCCGAGTTCCACTAAGCCAAGGGTAGAAGAGGCTTGATATCACCAAAGTATACCCCTGCCATTGAGATCTGAGCCCATCCTTATGTGGCTCTATTCCATGTGAGTGCATACAATACCCACCAAACACATCCCCTTGTTATTTAATATATTACACAATATATTTTTTCTTATCCTAGTGATTACCTTCATTTATACCTTCTTCTTTTTTCAAGGTTAAGTGTGTACATTTATAGTTCTCCACTGGGTTAATTTGTAGTGGATCTAAGCCACTCAAGATACCAGCACTCTCTCTTCTCAAAAATTATTTCTCTTTTATTCCACCACACAAATGTCATCGTTTCAGTTCTCAACAGGAATATTCTTTAGCACAGACAAAACCAATAAATATTCTACAAAATCAATTTATACAAAAAAAACAACAAAATACAAAAAGCACACCTTACCCACCTAGGTGCAACATTTAAAGGCGTTCCCACATTACAGCTCGTTACCGGATTGTATGACATGCTAAGAATGTCAATGAATGTCGCTATCTAAAAAAAAGTTACTGTATATACGGTTAATTCAATGGTTAGTGTTACTAATGTGAATTATAGTTGCCAAGTGAAATATTAGTAGATGGATAGATACAGTGCCCTCCACTAATATTGGCACCCTTGATAAAGATAAGCAAAGAAGGCTGTGACAAATTGTCTTTATACCTTTTGTTAAAAAAATACAAAAAATACTCTGATATCGTACAATGTAAAAAAAAAACTCTGTTAAAAACGTGTAGCACAATTAATGGCACCCTTTTTCCAACACTTTGTGCTTCCTCCCTATGCCAACGATAACAGAGTCTTCTTCAGCAATATTTTGTGGATTTTCTAGATTACCTATGTGGGATGATAACTCTTAATAAAGATTCTAAAATAAATATTTAAATGTTTATTTAATTATTTTTTTGTAATAGACAATTAATTTTTTTTACTACATTCAGAAATATTTTAATTGATACCTGATTTGGAAGGATAACTACAAAAAGTGTACAGGACGTTTCTAAATATAGAGTGCCATAGAAAAGATTTACGTTTGTTTATGTCAGTAGATATAAATTGGAATATGTTATAAGGTGACACTACCCTGCTTGATATCTTTCAGGATCCACCCATGACATGATTTAAAGTAAATAAAAATTTGCACAACCTGTTGGTCAGGACAGATCCAGTTCAGTTTTATGCAGGAAATTGTTCCACGACTAAACTGTTTTAATTTGAAGACAGAGGATTAAGAGAGACTTGGAGTTAGCCAAGGTGAGTGCAGGTGTGATCCTGTAAATCAACTGTTCTGTTGAAATATTCTTCGAAGGTGGTTTTTAGTACTCTGTACAGCAATCAGTTTAGTAACTTTAGACAAAGTATTAGGAAATCAACTTTTTTTGTATGGAAATAAATTAGGTTAATTTATTAATGAGGTGAGTGTGCAGCTAAAAAAAAAGCTCCTACTTTGGGTAACAGGGCAAAAGTTTACATCTGTTAATGATATGATATCAGAGGAGATATCATATAATTTTACCAATATATTTGGGACCAATACAAGCCATTGTGCAAAAACTAAAAAGATTTTTGTTGGTGTGTATCGCACCCCTGTGTCACCCAAATCAAGTATGTAACACACACCCCACACACAGTGGTACTTAGCTTTTGTATAATTGATGCAGCTTCCCGGGTGGTTTTCCCAATTTACCACCCCAATTAACAGCAAAATGTACAGACAGAAACTAGTTGGAACCATTTTATCTTTTTAATTCATGTTTGTTTTTGGATCATTTGTATGCAATAAACATATACAAATTATTGCAAGAAAGTGACTTTTTACCTTACTGCTGACCCCTTGATGTACTGCTGGTGAAGAAGAGGTGAGGAGGGTCTTAGCCCCCCAGACTAAATCAGGGGAAGCACTCCAAGGCACAAAACTCTACATCTCTTGTGAGTGTACATCTATAGCGCAGAGTTTATTTAAAACTACAAACCATCTGTACATAAACAGTACTACACATAGAAAACAAAGCCACATTTAGACTGGAAGAAAGGAGATTTAGTCTAAGGCAAAGGAAAGAGGGTTTCTTTACAGCAGGAACAATAAGGATGTGGAATTCCCTGTCTGCATAAATAGCTTTATCAAACCGTTTTTTTTGCCTTCATTTCCATCAACCCCAAACACAGATTTGAGGAAGGCCGAATTTGATAGATGCATGTCTCTTTACAGCCTGTGTAACTAATGTAACGGGACACAGATACAATATGAAATCTTTAATAATTACGAAACTTGGTGTATGGTATGGTGTTTAATCACCTGCAGAGGTTGTAACTCTCAATATGTTGGGAAAACAGGAAACGGTTAACAAAGAATACAAGAACATCTCAAAAGTATTATTGCTTATAATGCTATTTTATTTTATTTTACATATGGCAGTTAACAGTTTCCACTGGACGTTTTGTTCCGTTGTTACTTGGCATCCTTGGAGCGCATTTCGTGTTCACAGCATTAGGAGAATTATTTTTTACTGGTGATGTTTGTTGATCGTGCTGCAGTTGATTAGTTGATTGTTGGTACCTTTTCAATTTAATCCGGGTTAGTATCTGGAAATCCACAACGCTATTTAAAGCGCACTTATACACCTTAAAGGGAAACTAGAGCGCCAGGAAAACAAACTCGTTTAACCCTGCAAGGTAATGTGCTGAAGCGGTCTGGGTGCCTACAGTGTCCCTTTAATTATTATCTTACATAGTTAATTAGTAGCAAAAACTGATAATATGAGAACTCTGAGAAGGGACAAAAGATTAGAGAAAATTCATGCAGAGGTCTCAAAATACTTTTTGCTTATTTGTGCCGTTACTATTTGCAAATCAGACCTGAGTGGGGATTTACCCAAGGACAAGCCATTCAGGTTTCTCTAAGCTTTTGCCCATTCTCAGGGTTCTCATATTCTCTGTTTTGTACTTGATCTGACTCTCCTTAAGTTAAAAGGGTAATCCAGACGTGGACCCCGTGCTCACTCTGCTTAGAGAGGTATCAGTTACACCTTGCTGATGAGGCCCAAACAAGGCATATTTCAGTTTCTCGACTGGGCGGGATCAGACATACAGGTATAGATCAAATTTGTAACGGCACAAGTGAGCAAAGATATTTTTGAGACCTGAGCGGGGACTAACTGAAGGGGCAAGCTACTGAGTTTCGCTAAGCTTTTGCCCATTCTCAGAGTTCTCATATTCTTTGTTTTTGTTGCAAAAGTTAAATATTAATCTAGTTTGAAAAAAGACTCAAGTCCATGAAGTTCAACCTGTAAAACATATAATTGTATGCTGTTGATCCAAATGAAAGCAAAAAAAAATCCAAAAAACTATTAAGGCCAATTATGCTACAACAATTGGCATAAAAATTAATTCCTTCTGGACTCCATAGTGGTATCAGCAGCCAACATATGTGTTATTTGCAGCCTTGAATATATATATATATATATATATATATATATATATTTTATTTTTTTTACCATGCAGGCATTTTTAAAAAAAATCTACAGAATTTGATGACATCTTTTTGTAGAGAGTTCCACATATTTATACACATCTTGATAAAGTTTCTAATGAAACGCGTAGGCTATATCTGTTGGCTGAGGAATTATCTTGGTGTGGACTAGCTTTGGAATTAATGCTGTTTTGTTTTGGGGTTTTTAAACGTTCTTTGTCTATTGAGCATTTATATTCAAAAGGTAACATTACAGAGATGAAACGGTCATTAGGTAGATCATAAACAGCTTCCGACTGTTTCACTTGTCAGCCGATTACACAGCGTAATTTCAGGTTGCCATAGTCGTGCCGTAGGTTAGTATATTTCTCATAGGCGTGCGCAGCCTATTGCATTAGGGTGTGCACCCTAAAGCACAAACACCCGCCGTGTGTGTGTGTGTGTGTATGTATCTATATATATATATATATATATGTATATATATATATATAGATACATACACACACACACAAACACATACACTGCTGTGTGTGCTGTTAGTGTGATGTGTGTGTGAGGGTGCTGTTAGTGTGATGTGAGGGTATTTGTGTGTGTGTGTGTTTGTGACTGTGCTGTTTGTGTGTGAGGGTGTTTGTGTGTGTATGTTTGTCCTGTGAGGGTGCTGTTTGTGTGAGTGTCGTGTATTTGTGAGGGTGCTGTTTGTGTGTGTGTTTGTGAGGGTGCTGTTAGTGTGCTGTGTGTGAGGGTGTTGTGTTTTTTTTAAAGGTGCTGTGTGTGTTTGTGAGGGTGCGGTTAGTGTACTGTGTGTGTGTGAGCTGTATGTGTGTAGGTGCTGTATGTGTGTGTGCTGTATGTTTGGAGGGAGTTAACTCTCGCGAGATCTGAGCGTTGCCGCAGCAATGCTCAGATATCGCGAGAGGAACCTGGCGGAGCTTCTGTCTAGAGCTCCCTGGGTCCTCTCCTGCCTCCCTCCATGCTGCTGTGGGCCGGTGAGGTAGATCTTTGGTCTCCCCGCCGGCCCATGGAGGCTTAGAGCAGAGCCGGCACTCAGATAGCGCCGGCTCTGTGTGTGTGTGTGTATATATATATTTATATATATGCGTACACACACACACTCACAGACACACACATACATACACTCACAGACACACACACATTCACACAGACACACACACACATACACAGACAGACACACACTCACAGACACACACACACACACAGAACACACACAGACTCACACACACACAGACTCACACACACACAGACTCACACACACACAGACTCACACACACACACACACACACACACACACACACACACACACACACACACACACACACACACACACACACACACACACACACAGACACACACACAGACACACACTCACAGACACACAAACACACACTCACAGACACACACACACAAGAACAAATTATTATATTTTAATAAAAAACAATGTCCACCCAGCCTCCTACCTGGAGTGCTGGTGGACTTGTCCCTGGGGTCCAGTGGGGGCAGGCGCCTTTCTCCAGCTGAGCCGCGGCGAGGGAGCTCTCTGCTGTGTGCTCTCAGCTCCCTCTCGCCGCGCGGGCTGTCCGCTGTAGCTGGGAGCCGGAATATGACGTCATATTCCGGCTCCCGGCATCAGCGCGCGGCGAGAGGGAGCAGAGAGCAGACAGCAGAGAGCTCCCTCGCCGCGGCTCAGCTGGAGGGGGAGGGGGAATCCATCACCTCTTGCCCCCCCATGACAGGGGCAAGAGGTGAGTGGGGCGCTGAGTGCCTGCAGGAACAGCGTTCCTGCTCAAAAAAAAGTGCAGGAACGCTGTCCCTGCAGGACTCAAACCATAGGCGTGCCACAGGGATTAGGGTGTGCCCAGGCACACCCGGCACACCCCGTGCGCACGCCTATGATATTTCTGTTGCTTTTGGTCTGTGTTTGGGGTCTGTGGTTGGCGTTTCTCGTCTGTGGCAAGGTTATTTTACTGTCATGAGGTCATTATCATACAAAACATATGACATAAAAAACATTTTAAAAACAAAATTATACAATAACACGAACAATTCTAACCATTGGTCTCTTGGGCTGAGTTATGGTCCGACCAGTCTCGTCAGGGGCCTCAGTTTGGGGACTCAGTTCTGTGTGTGAGGGTGGTGCAGGTTAGCCTCATGTGGTTCATGCAGGAAGGCCAAGAGGAGAACCCTACTGAGTAACGCCAGTACTCCCTGTAAATTAATGTGTTTTGGGCTATTCACTAAACAATGAGTTTTAAAGCTAAATGTTAATGCTATCTGAGATTGGGCTACTATTTCACATCATTTTCCATGAGAGATATGAGAACAACCAACAAGTTCAATTAAAGTGACCTTGCATGTTAACCAACGTTCTGTCCAATATTTGGAGTTTGAGATACTTGTACGGAATGTCAGATTGGAATATAAATGATATACTAAGGTGAAGGAACACAACATCATCTTACATTCACCAAGTGCACATCTACGATATCTCAAGAGAGCAATACCCTACTCACAATGTCTCTGTGTTATATAAAATAATTCAATTAAATGTAAAATATGTACTGGACCTTTCTAAATAGAGTGAGCCACAGACAGGATTTATAGAAGGCGCTATTCAGAGATGAGGTTCCAGCTTTGAGGGACAGGAAGAAAGATGCAAAGTAGAATAATGTTCCCTATGACTTTTAATAAAGCAACTCCAAAATTGATTGCGACAGTAAAGAAAACTTGGAATATATTATAAAGTGAAACTAACCTGTCTCATGTATTTCAAGATCTGCCCCATTTTAAACAAAATATCTGGAATATATTAGTGAGACCTGTTGGTTACAGACAGATCCAGTTTAGTTATATGCTGAATTCTTAAAATTCTCAAATTACAATTATTGTAAGATGTTTAGGATCAAATAACCAGAGTGTGTGAGGGCTCCTACGGACTAATCAGATATATAATATATCAATATAAGATATATAAAGTACAAGTGATTTGCTCTCAGTGAAATCACTGACACATGGTATCATGCATGAAAAAAAAAGAAAAATTAATAAGTATATAAATATTAACTGTACAGGTCAATTCATAACAGAGCAAACTGTTAATATATCATAAGTAAAAAATTAAATATAAATAAATGGAATCTCTCAAATCACAGTGCCAGTTTTTTTCTTTTATATTTTTTTATAACCCCTGGTTTAGTGCCTTTTGAGATATCTTATTTGCTGTAATATAGTGGATATCTGCAATATCAGTCTTACATGCTATATCAGCGTTTCTCTGATACTACTATTTGGCCTTATTGTATGTTCTTATTTTAGGGGTATTCAAGTCACAGTTATTTTGATGGCGTTATGACCAGGAACCTTAATGGCGTTATGACCAGGAACCTTAACCTACGGTAATTACTGCTTCCCAGATATCGCTACTTTTTACGCTAGACCTTGTTTCACTCATCTGATACCTTTTAGCTGATAGTTATTTTGGAACCTATCGGATTTTAGTTGTCCGATGGCACTGTGATTTGAGAGATTCTACTTATTTATATTTCATTTTTTACTTATGATATATTAAAATTTTGCTCTGTTATGAATGAACCTGTACAGTAAATATTTATATACTTATTAATTTTTATTTTTTATTTTTTTCATGCATGATACCATGTGTCAGTGATTTTACTGAGAGCAAGTCACTCGTACTTTATATATCTTATATTGATATATCTGGATTAGTCCCTAGGAGCGCTCACATACTCTGGTTATTTGATTTCTACCTGTTAGAAGCTCCCCTATGTGAAGCAGCCCACTCATATTTGATCCTTTTTCTCCATTGTGTGTGACCCTATTTTTAGTTGTTTAAGGTGTTTAAGATGTATCACTTGTGACCACATGATTCCATCAGATAGCTTTAATCATCCCACAATGGCAAAAAATACAGTATAAATATTAGATAACATGCGAAACACATTATGTTATCTATAAGCTAACATCTCAATGTGGATTTGTGTATATATATGGAAGATGGAAACCGCGTTATATGGAAAGGTCAGAGGTCACAGGTCGAATATATGTATAGAGCATCAGCTGACCACTCTAGGCCAATCAGAGGCTCCCCGGTTTCTTTATCGAATTTGAGACACCGGATGCCGCTGGGAACAGCCAGGAGCGGTGCTGAATAGCACTCTTTGGGGTAAAACTGTTTGTGAAAGGTTTAACAACTTGAGGTTAGGAAGCACCTGGCACTCTAACACCTTAATTTCAATTAATGCCACGGTTCCCTGGAGTGTTCCTTTAAGTATATTACCTTCCTGCACCATATTATCGATTCTTATGTTCAATCACTCAACTAAGGCAAACATGTATTATTTCATAAACAAACCATTACATGAACTTTTTTATAATTACATCATATTTCCTTCTTTACTTTGACATAGTAAACAGACGTGAATGTTAATGTTCTACCACAAAAAATCAATAACATTCTTTTATATTTTTTGGTTGTTTTTTTATACTCAGTGCCAGCCATGTTTTTATAGTGCAGATTTATGGCAGTACAGAGATTTCACTGCAATTTAAATATAGTAAGTCAGTGGTTCTTTTTCTTAGCAGGAGCCCGAATGTATTCGGGTTTAGTCTAGCGATCCATTCATCATTTTTAAATTTAGCACAGCGAATCATTCCTCAATGTAAGGAGATGCAAAAAAAAATAATAAAAATATTGTAAGCCATTTCCTGTGCCCTCGATGAATGTACTAACGAAATTTGGGCCTGACCAATGAATTAAGAAATAATTTTCTAACAAGGTTAACCATAGGAACATTTATTGATGAACAGTATTGGAATGAAACACGGCAGGGCCAAGGCGGCCCACGGAGATACAGGGAAATTTCCCAGTGGGCCTGCATTCCGTAGGGCCACAATTGTTGGGTGACGGCTGTGAGGGGAGCACATAGCACTGTCAGTCACTTCATGTAGCGTGACTGCACTATACTGAGAGCACACTCCATCAGATGTGTTTATATGATAAAAAGTGCAGATCTTAATAGAAATTGGCACTTTTATAAAATAACAACGTCACATGCCCTCGGCTGTGAATCAGACGACTGGTTCTGTTAGTTCCTGAAAAGACTCTGGGTGGGGTTGGGAGGGTGCGGGGGCTTGCAAAGGCAGCAAGCAAGAAATCTGCAAGCTGTTTTTAAAGGAGCACTATCGGGTCAGGAACACAAACATGTATTCCTGACCCTATAGTGTTAAAAACACCATCTAGCCCCCCTGGGCCCCTCATGCCTAAATAAATATAGTAAAATTATTACTGTATTCAAGCCTGAAGCTGTAACTCTGCATGCTGCTAGACTCAGAAAAACAAGCAGTCTGCTGACATCATGAGAAGTGGCAGCCTGATCCAATCACAGTGCTTCTCCATAAGATTGGCTGAGACTGACAAGGAGGCAGATCAGGAGCAGAGCCAGCATGATTCAAACACAGCCCTGGACAATCAGCATCTCCTCATAGAGATGAATTGAATCAATGAATCTCTATGAGGAAGGTTCAGTGTCTGCATGCAGAGGGAGGAGATACTGAATGTTTGGATGCATTTTAGGCAGCCATGACCCAGGAAGGATCTCTAACAGCCATCTGAGGAGTGGCCAGTGAAGTTATCACTAGGCTGTAATGTAAACACTGCATTTTCTCTGAAAAGACAGTGTTTACAGCAAAAAGCCTGAAGGTAATGATTCTACTCACCAGAACAAATTCAATAAGCTGTAGTTGTTCTGGTGACTATAGTGTCACTTTAACATACCCCAATGAAAAAATGCATAATTAAATGCATGTATGTTTTCATTTGGGGTATATATACACTAAACAGTGATTTGTATGTTTTGTATTTGAGCAGTGCAGTGTCCCTTTAATTAAAACACAAAACCAAGTGATAGAGCTGCTTTAACCCCTTAATGACGAAGGGGGAAACCCTTAATGACGAGTGACGAACCTCGTCCGTCACGCAGTAAAATTAACCCCAGATCGCCCTGATCGCGGCGATTGGGGGGTTAATGGTGCTCCGGTCTGCCTCTGTATTAGAGGCAGACCGGGAGCACCTGATCTCACTGCCACAGCACGTGTGCTCGCTCTGACAGCCTGTCAGAGCGAGCACATGTGCTCAGTATACTCACCTTCCGCCTCCCTGCACTTCCTGGGTCACTGTGAAGTGCAGGGAAACAGATCATCACTGATCTTGTCCCTGTTAGAAAAAAAAAACTAAAGTTAATTTAAAATCCCACCCCCCTTTACCCAATTTAATAAAAAAATTAACCCCTTCTCTACCAATTGATCACTGACTACAGTGATCAATTGGCAGGGATTACATTTTACTATGATCTGATTTTTTTTTTATAATTTTTGTATTTTAAAATTATAAATTTAGCTAGCTGGGGTGAGTGGAAGTTAGGGGTGAATTGGGGGATTTGGTGTTAGGCTAACTAGGGGTTAACGTTAAAAAAAAGTTTTAAAATAAGCTTTAAAAAGTTCAAAATTAAGTTAAAAAAAAGTTTTAATAACGTTTAAGTAAAAAATAAAAAAACGCCCCCCTTTAACCAGTCCAAATAAAAATTAACCCCTTTCCTGCCAGTCAATCACTGCCTACAGTGATCAAAATACAGATCACAGTATTATACTGTGATCTAATTTTTTTTAACCCCTGACGATTAACTTTTATTTATTTTTTACCCCTCAGGGGTTCAAGTTATTTAATTAACTAATTTAAATATTTTATAATTATATATTTTGCTAGCTGGGGTGGATGGGAGTTATGGGAAAATGGGGAATTTACTGTTAGTGCTGCTTACTGCTAGTTAGGGGTTAACGGTAAAAGAAAGCTTAGAAAAATGTTAAATCTGTAACAAAAAGTTTTAAGAAAGTTTAGGAAAGTTTAAAAAAATTAATAAGCAAAACAAAAGTTTAAAAACTAGTTTTAAAAAGTAAAAAAAGTTTCAAAAAGTAAAAAAAATACATTTAAAAACACTCATTACCACTATACCTGGAACAAACTAGAGAAATAATGATCCCACGCCAAGGTTCAAAATATGCCTTTTGAATTACCCCAGGGTGTATTCTTTAATAAATAGTATGTGTTTGTGAGGAAGTTTCAATAACCAACCATCTAAACTACTCCAAATTGGAACACGGACACAGCGTAAAACTTCAAAGTTAGAAAAAATTGAATGGCTGCGTCTCAAATGTGCCCCTTTCAACATCCACATATACCTGGCAAAGGTACATACGGGGGTATTGCTGTACTCAGACCACATAGCTGAGCAACATATGAAGTATTATACAGTCGTAGCACACATAAGGTTTGCAAAATATAATAATACTGTGCAAACTCACTTTGTGTATCAAAAAGGCAGAAAAAACGCTTATTACCACACTTGGTACAAACTAGCGGAAAAATTATCCCACGCTAAGGTTCAAAATATGCCTTTTGAAATACCCTGGGAAGTCTTCTTTAAGAAATGGTATGGCTTTATGGGGTATTTGGATTATATAGCCTGGTAAAATACTCTAAAATGGGACATGGGCACAGCGTAAAAATTTAAAGTTTGAAAAAAACTGGAATGGCTGTGTCCCAAATGTGCCCTTCCGTTGTCCACATATACCAGGCAAAGGTACATACGGGGTATTGCTGTACTCAGCCGACATAGCTGAGCAACATATGAAGTATTATACAGTGGTAGCACACATAAGGTTTGCAAAATATACTGTGCAAACTCACTTTGTGTGTCAAAAAGGCAGAAAAAACGCTTATTACCACTACACCTGGTACAAGCTAGCAGAAAAATGATCCCACGCTAAGGTTCAAAATATACCTTTTGAAATACCCTGGGTGTCTACTTTAAGAAATGGTAGGCCTTTGTGGGGTAGTTTGAATTTAAAACCTGCGAAGATGCTTGGAAATTGCACATAGGCCCAGCGTCAAAATTCAAAGTTCGGTAAAAACTGATATGGCTTGGTCTCCTATATGGCACTGTAGCTTCATGAAATAATGCCAAAGACATTCATTGGGGGTATATGTTTACTCAGAAGACTTAGCTGAGCATAATTTGGGGGGTTTGAACTTAGTGGCATGGTGAAAAAATGGGGGCATGTTAAGGCACAATATGCACCTTATGAGATACCCTGGAGTGTATACTTTTACAAATGGTAGGCCTCTGTGGTTTTTTTTTGAACAGTCAAACTGTTATAATACCCCAAATGGAAGCAAAGGCTCATTAAATCTGTCTCTCAAAATTCTACTGTGAATACTGAAAAGGACAGGTCTCCTAATGGCACTGTAGCTTCACGAAATAGTGCCAACGACATACAATGGGGGTGTCCTTTTACTCAGAAGACTTAGCTGAGCATAATTTGGGGGGTTTGAACTTAGTGGCACATATGAAATATACAAAATGCCCAGCAAAAATGCAATCCGTATGTAAAAAATGCACAAAATTATTTTTTACCACATACAATGGAGGTGTCATTTTACTCAGCAGATGCAACTGAACACAAAATAAAACTTTGTACAGGAATAGCACACACCAACTTTACAAAATACACATGAGAATTTCTTTGTTATAAGTTTGTGTGCTAAAAACGAAAAAAAAAACTAAATTTTACTCCAATATTTAGCAGAGATTGGCGGTGAAATGGCTACGTAGAAAGTGTCAAAACAACCCTAGGTAAATAGCCCGTGATGTCTACTTTATATAAATATATACTTTTGTGTGGCAATTTTGTTTTCTTTTATGGCTATTAAGCTTACAAGACAAACATACCAAATTCTAAAATCGCTCCACATTAAAAGTTTATTTTACTCCTTGTGCTTTGTGACCTGTAACTACCAAAAAAAACTTTAAAATCCCAGACACATTATATATTCTGTAAATCAGAACTACTAAATGAATTTATTTTTAATTACTTTCCTTAACCTGCACTAATTGTGCACACATTATTGCAAAAACTGAAAAAAATAAAAAAAATTGTTTCTTATTTCATTATGCATTTTTTATTACAAATATACATAAAATAACAGAAAAAATAAATAGTCTAGCACTAGACTATTTATTTTGTCTGTTATTTTATGTATATTTTTACTATTTATTTACAATAAATATTTGCTAATCTTTTAAGTTTGAAGAATCGTCCATGCTGCTATAAAGAAGGGTAATGACACCCTATATTGTCACATCTACTACTAAAACTCAGAGCCCAGTTCAAGGCTCTGGACAAGGTGAGAAGCTTAATTTTGTTTAACT
Organism: Pelobates cultripes; assembly: GCA_933207985.1. Taxonomy (NCBI): domain Eukaryota; kingdom Metazoa; phylum Chordata; class Amphibia; order Anura; family Pelobatidae; genus Pelobates; species Pelobates cultripes. The sequence goes on along the minus strand of OW240912.1, from coordinate 406,074,189 downwards.
TTTATACACCTTGTTTGGAATTTCTGCACCAGAGAAGTTTTTCTTTCTTCTGTTTGAGGTTTACACTCGATATGGATGCTATAGGTGTGTGTTACCTTTAAGTACACATAAGTGGAAGAGATCAGAGCCGGTCCTCAAGTGGCTCTGTATTATGTGAGTGGATCCATTTTGGGATTATACCACTTTATTTCTAATATACTACACTATATATTGCTTGTCTTGTTCCCCTGCAGGGAATTCACTATATATTGTTGTAAACCCTTAGGGGTAAGTGCTAATTTCATTCAGCGCTACACACTTCGTTCTGTATATATGTTATTAAAGCTAAGTAGTAGACATGTGAAATTCGTTTCGTTCCGAATGCAAATTCGGCTGAATTTCGGAAATTCAGACATTCGGATGCTTCCAAATGTCCGAAGTGCCGAATTGCCAAATTTCCATGGTGCCGAATTTTGGAAATGCTGAACCGAACCAAATTGATGAAGTACCGAATTTCCGAAGTGCTGAAGTGCTTTGGATGGTTGGGGTAGGGATAGGGTCAGGGGTAGGGTTAGGGTTTGGGGTAGTGTTAGTGGTTGGAGTAGGGTTAGGGGTAGGGGTTGGAGTAGGGTTAGGGGTAGGGTTAGGGTAACCCTCCCCTATTCCTAACCCTACCCCTAACCTAACCCAACACTTCCCTGAAGTGCCAAAGTTCCGAAGTGCCGAAGTTCGGAAGTGTCGAAATTCCAAAGTGCCGAACCAATGTGCAGAAGTTTATAAGTGCTGAAGTCTCGAATTTCGGAATGCCGAACAGAATATTTTTCCCATGCACATCCCTAGTAAGTAGGTGAAGACTTGCAACTTGTCACGCATATTAACGTTTGACTTACCTATTTTTATGGAAAGCCCTTCCTCACCCATTAGACTTTCTCCTAGTCTAGTGTCCCTTAAATGGACACTCCACTGGCTAAATTATAAATCATAATAATGTGAGCCTTGCCGAAAAAAGCACACTAACTAAAGAAACCAAAAGTTTACTTAAACAAAAGACAAAAAGGCAATGTATTCAAAACAAACATTGATTTCCAGGTATACATACAATATACAGGATATACATATAATGTGACATAATTGAGAATAAGAAGGTGATAGACAGATGGTAAAAACAACGTGGTGGTGAGACAGAGGTCTAATATTATGTGAAACAGAAATCACTAATAACACCAATCTCCCGTTTCAGAGGTGGCAGTGCCTCTTTGAGTGATTCTTCACACCTTGATGTCAATGCCAGTTGCTTTCGTTGATTTGTTTGGTAATAAGAGGTTTCTTTAAAATGTATGTAGGAAGTTTAAAGAGAAAAAGTCTTGCATATTTGTGTAATTGTTTAATCTTTATTTATTAATTTCTTTCAGTTTAAAAAAAAATCAAGTTATTAAAAACATTATAGAACCAACAATGAAAAGAGTGATAATAAATAAAATTACAAGTCCATAGTTTACAAAAAAAAGGACATAGTGTAGGTTACAGGTTTTTAAATAGTGGAAATATTTGTGAATATTTAGTGTAATGTGTATAAACATGTTTCCTCTCTTTAATACGTATTCACCCCAAGCCTTATTTCCCCTTATTTATTTTTTAAAAATCTCAAATTTGTGTCACCACGACCTTTACATGTAAAATAAAACTCTCAGTAATATGAAAAGTATTTCTTTCAATTTGTCATTTTTTATTATAGCAAAGCAAGTTGACAAAATGATCGTACAGCCAGTTGATCTACATTTTTAATGTGACATAAAAACAAAACAGACAGTTGGTATAGAAAAGGTTCCTCTAGGCATAGCGCATAGTATTAATCTGTCACCTATGGTGGTGTCTGCTACAAGTTGCATAAAATAATAGTAATGCCGTTAGATATTCGCTTTAACTTAACACTTTGGTGTGGGAGGTCGTGACCTACCCTGGAGACTTGTAATGCGTGAGAGTATTTCAGTGACCCCTATATCATTTAAAGGGACTCAAGAGGAAGGAATTCTCCCCCATTTTATTGCATTATTTATATAACACAGTTAGAGACAGTCTAAGGAACAAAATTACTATATTTACATTTAGTGGTTTCGGTGCCTAGATGCAACAATGTAAAACACTGCTGTTTGGATGAAAACATGTCTTTAGTGGCTATCAGACAGAAACCACTGGACGCTCTTTAACCACTTAAGGACATATGACATGTGTGACATGTCATGTTTCCCTTTTATTCCATAAGTTTGGTCCTTAAGGGGTTAGATCCTCCAATTTTCAAAGGACATCTCATAGAGAAGCACTGGATGTATTGCTTTTCAAATAGAAGCACTGCATTGGCCATTCACAGTGATTGCTACATATTCATGATGTGTGCTCAATGATTCTCTATGAGATGTATCTTATTAGAGAAAAAGTAATCGATATTAATGGCTTCACGGGATCTGGCTGGGGCAGGGATACTGTCCCAGTGCTGGAATAAAGGTAAGTTTAATAGCGATTTCAAAATGTATTTGGGCGAAAAATAACACGGGGGCAGTAATCTATACATTAAAGGAACATATCTAATTAAAAATAAATATAATTGTTTTTTTTTTAAATAAATAATGAATAAAATAAATATAATTGTTTTTTTTAAAAATAGATAAATAATAAATAAATTTAAAAATTAAATAAATAAATAATAAATAAAATAAATATTACTTTTTTTAAATAAATAAATAATAAATAAAATAAATATAACTGTTTGTATATGCTGCTGAAACTCTTAAAAGCGCTTTTACGATTGTGCTTATTACATTACATCGATTCCATGATTTTCAAAATTCCTTTGTTTTTAGTAATACTGAGAGACACCTAGCAACGGCCAGCGGGCCAGACTGCTCACCTCCCAAAACTGCCAAACACACATTAGCCATATATGTGTGTTACATAACAATGAGTCAGCCTCACGTTCAGTTATGGACCCCCATTATACAGCCCAAGTGTCCCTATTTAGGAGTAACAGTCCCACACTCCACTGAGGTTTATATGAGTTTATAATTAGTATAAATGATCCAGCATGAACCAGCAATAAATGTCTAAAATGAAGAGATCCTATGGTCTGCACATTTTTCTCCCAAATTATTTTTTTTGAAGACTAAGAATCCCTGGTTCAGGAGCGGTTAATGTATTATAATATGGGACGGCTATCATTTTTGATGGCACAGCCACTTCAAAGCTTTTGCTGGTTCTAAGTATGTGACTGATTATATAGATCATTATTCTGTAAAGGTCACTCTTCCTCATTCATGTCTTTATGTAACCCATGCTCGAAAAAAGTTGAGGACGAAATGGAATAAATTATCAGAGCTTGGATGTAAGGCAGAAAGACCTACATTTCTGTTGAATTAAAGTAGAGAGAAAAGTCTTGATTCAGAAAAAAAATGAGTTCATCTGATGCTAGGGATTTATTCACTAAAAAAGTGAGTTTCCAACCTAAATAGCTTAATTAGAAAAAAAATTAAAAAAAATTTGATTTGGACCTTTGAGCCCTCAGTTTTCATGTTGTTTACAATCATTTACAATTGTATATGTTTTATCTTGCCAACTAGCGGTGTACAGGGATTATGTATTTAGGAACCAGCACGGATTACTCACAGTACAATACACAATTGCTCAGCTGGTTACAAGGTGGAAGCATGGAATTTTAATGCCAGTCAGATCACGTGATCAGTATGTATCCGTGGGCAAGGTACCTACCTCAAATCTTCATACATGTGGAAGCTTGTTTGAGCAGGGACCTTTTTACCTCTAATATAACCCCTTTCTATAATTGTAAAGTACTGCAGGATTGAAATGATAATAATATATACTCAACAGGAAGACTAGAGATTCCAATTGTCTTACTTAAAGAATCACTGTCACTGTCTGGGGACTTTACGGAATTCGCAAAGACCCGCGATGGTGACATCACTGCTGGGGATCCGGTGGCCAGGGGGCAGGTAAATGTGAGTTCTACTTTACTGTCCCTCGTGGGTGTAGCTATCTTCTTCCAGTGGGTCCTCCTGGTGCTTGCCGACGTCACTGCTGTACTCTCGCGCATGTGCGAGAGTACTGCATTGATTTTCTATGGAGGATCTCGCGTGATCATCCACAGACAGAGCCAATTTCCTGCAGCTGTCATGGATGATGGGGGGACTGTTTAATTGCTAAAAAGGGGTCCCTCAAAAAAAAGAGAGGGGCCCTAAGAAGGGAGGACTAAAGGAGAATAAATGCCCTTAGAAGTAGCCCCGAATTACCTCAGTACCATGGTGAAAACCACTAATGCCACCTGCCCTATTAATTCAATAAATAATAAAGATATAAGCAACAAGGTGTAGAAAAAAATGCTACCCATAGTGTAAAGTGAAAACATTAGAAAGCGATAGCTCCGCCCAGTGTCTTGAAGTGTCAGGAGGAGGAAATATACAGAGACAAAGTGGTCCCTAATTTGTCTCAGTATATCTCATGACTGGGTTGGAGTTTCTGTGAGATTACAGCACAGTCAATATGAGTGTTTCATACGGATTATATCTTGACGAAATACTTATTTTTCGGAGGTGGGGCACAGCGCCGCTTTACAATATAGCCTCTGTAGTCTGGACTGGGCCATAAATTGGCTTGTGTAAATACCTTGAGGTTATTTATGTTTGACCCACAGCTGTTTATTGTATTTGGCATCCAATCCTCCATCAGGTGTTGCTGCTTTCTCAGAGAACAGACACTCATTTCCACACAAACAATGCTTCTTTTACTATGAATGCCACCCATCATTTCAATAATGCCCATTGTCTCATAAAGTAGGATCGCCAGTCAAAGGGAACGGAACACGTCTCAGATATGCTTTTACAAGGCCTTGGACTAAGAATCAGGACACTCAATCTATTTAATAAGAACTAACCATTGATTCCTTTTCTAGAGCCAAAGCAGTATAAGTCCAAAACTGACTTTTTATAATGCATATATCATATTTATTAAAAATATAATACATTTATAGTATATTTAGTCATAGTTTCTTTACACCCTTTAAGGGACCACTATATTGCCAGGAAAACAAACTCATTTTCCTGGCACTATAGTGTCCTGAGGGTGCGCCCACCCTCAGGGTCCCACTCCCGCCGGGCTGAAGGGGGAGGAAGGGGGTTAAACACTTAGCTTTCTCCAGCGCCGGGCTCTCCTCCTCCTTCGTCGGCTGAATGCGCATGCTTTCCTATGGACGCTGGCGTCTTCTCACTGTGAAAATCAATGAGACAGCCACTAGAGGCTGGATTAACCCTGCAGTATAAACAACCGTTTCTCTGAAACTGCTATGTTTACAGCTGCAGGGTTAATCCTAGATGGACCTGGCACCCAGACCACTTAATTGAGCTAAAGTGGTCTGGGTGCCTATAGTGGTCCTTTAACGTCCATAAAATTTAATTATAGAAACTGTTTTTTCAAAGTTTATTTCAATTTGTTATAATTGATTTTAGCAAGCTATATGAAACATTATTATGCACTAAGTGTAGGTTGTCAAGTTGTTTGCAAGTCACTTTCACTTTCCTGTAAAACACTTGTAGCTGTTTTCAAGACATAATGTGTCTGATAGGACTAAATAAATAAGGGAGGTTTAACAGCTGAGAAAAGTAGGCAGGTGAAAGGCTCTACTAAGTTAAAAGTGCAGCCTATACCAAATACCCATTATGAAAACAGCAAGAGTTTAAATAAAAACATTTAAAAAAAAAAAAAGAAAAAAAAGAAATTATATATAAAATTTATTACAGAAATTGTAAAGCGTGTACCTATTAAAGTGACTAGTATAACAGCCGGGGTTATTTACAAATGTGTGACTTATCATAAATACAAAGTAAATTCAAAGTGGATTTGACATTTCAGGCCAAAGTAGCAGATTGTTAATCATAACTTACTTGGGGGGAAAAAAAACTCTAATTTGTCTATTTTTGCCTAAAAGTTTTAATTCATTTTATATTCTTCACAATTCTCATTTTGTATGAAATAAAAACCTTTTCTGGAATGTTGCTTTCAAATACTTGTCTAGCAAATACTTCTTAAAAAAGTATAAAATAATACAACCAGCATAGAGTAACTTTATGTTTATTGAATAGCGTCACATTGTGACTCATTTGTAAATAAGGTGTACAAGGTTCTCTATGTAACCTACTTTGTATAGTGCATTTAAAGAGTTAATTATGTATTCCACTGCAATGTACGTATTGAAAAGAATAAAGCCACTTGATGCAAAAGACTTTAGTTTATTAGCTAAAAATAGAATATAGGCTATAGAATAGGACATAGAAAAAAAAACAACTCACAAACGCTTTTTCGCTAAACCATAAATTGCAGTGAACTTAAAATTAAACTGCGAAATTCAGAATAACATATGTCCATAGCTGATTTGAAGATTTTTTTTATGCATCAACTATTTTGGCCAATTTTTGCAGTTTTTTTTTCTTTTCTAGTTACGATTCTCCGAGTCACCCAAATCCAGGAACATGTTCAGGCAGAGTCTGACTGGCTTAAAGTTTAGGGCGAGTCACTGTCTGCTATGGAATATAGGGAGTTTACCAAAAAGCTATTATTTTCTGTTACATAATTCTCAGGAGAAAGAAATCATTATTCATTATTACTGTCGTTCTTAATCGCCCTTTTGCAATCTTCATAAGCATAAACAATGAGAAGTGTTGAATACTCTATGAAGCTTTATAAACAAAAGACAATTATATTTAATTATTTCTAATTAATTTGAAGTAAACATGCTGGGGGTATTAATTATTAACAGCAGAATAATCTAGGAGTATCAGTTTAATTTTGTGAAAGATTTTATTCCAAAATCCTACTCTCATCTCTCCAAATCTTTTGTGCTACAAAACTTCCTGGGGGGAAAATGTTCTTGCGAAAATCTTAATATTGTATAATATAGCATAAATAATAGCCTTGGGTTATTGCCTAAATGCTGAGTACTGAGTTTACAAATAACAGGCTAAATTCAGGCAAAATCAGACAAGTTGTAAATAATGTCCACTTTAAGAGAGGGGGTTATCTATCGTGAGATTAATTATTGTGGTCTAAAAGTCAGTTGTTAAAAAGACACTACCACATCACAATTTTAAAAGAATTTTATAGAGCAAAAGATTAACATTCATACGCACACTCACAGAATTCTGACCTGAGGTTTGAGAGCTAAGGTTTCAGATGAGCTTGCGGAACCAGGAAGCAAACCACCCTGGCTGCTTGACTGACAGCTAATAGGGTGTGTCATTAATTATTCATAGAAAATCTAATAGCAAATGGCCACTGTTATAAACTGTCATTATAATGGCATACTCCTCACAAGCTGAAGTGCTTTATGGTAGTGGAGTGGTCCTTTAATCACAAGAGAAAAAAATATTTTTGAAGATTCAAAAACAGACTCATCACTGTGCAATTTTTTATTTTTTTTTACTGTATTGTTGTTATGAATTTGTTATTCATTCCAAACAGGGCTCTCTGCAGGGATGGTATTATGCTAGTAATTGATCCCCTAATCCTACGACAGTGTTTCTTTCTCTGGCTCTGCCTCTTCTCCCCAACCCCTCTCTGTAGGTGTTCCCCAGGGTTCTATCCTTGGTCCCCTACTCGATCTATACTGCCTCCCTTGGTAAACTCATCAGCTCCTTTGGCTTCCATTATCATTTATATGTAGATGATACACAAAACTACCTGTCCTCTCCTGATCTCTCTCCGTCCCTCTTGACTCGTGTCTTTGATTGCCTCTCTGCGATTTCTAACTGGATGGCTACTCACTTCCTTAAACTCAATGTGTCCAAAACAGAACATCTGGTCTTTCCTCCCTCAAATGTAGCTACTCCCTTGTCTGTCTGTCTCCAAGTCAACAGCGCTACCATCACCTCTACCTCACAGGCTCGCTGCCTCTGTGTTCTCTTTGACTCCAACCTCTCCTTCACTCCAGTCTATCGCCAAATCCTGCCGCTTCCATCTCAAAAACATAGCGTGCATCAGCCCCTATTTAACGCTGGATGCGGTTAAGGTGCTGGTCTATGCGGTTCTTTCTCGCCTTGACAACTGCTTTCCGGTTCACTTACATGTTCCCAGCTTGCACTGTTGTAATCTATAATGAATGCGGTGGTCAGACTCCTGTCTGCCCACACCTCCCATGCCTCCCCTCTTTGTCAGTCACTACATTCAACATACCCCGCACCAATAATGGGCACAGGGTGCCAAAACACAAGAGGAATCTGGGAACCAACACATTGTGTCTGTTTTCCATCCCCAGTGATGGTGACTACCATCACACTCCAACCTACCTATCCTCCCTAATGCACAAGTATGTCCTGTCTAGGCCCCTGTGCTCTGCCGAAGACCGACGTTTATCCTCTGTCCGTCCTCCCACCTCTGATGCTCGCCTCCAAGACTTCTCCAGGTGTTCACCTTCTCTGTGGAACTCCCTTCTCCATTAGACTTTCAGCCAGTCTAAATTGCTTCAAAAAAATCTTTTGAAAACTCACTTATTCAAGAAAGCATATCATTTAAACTGTTAACAGCTTTTAATCCATTTACCCTGACTCCTTTCCTGCAACTGTCAGTTAATACTTTTCTAGCAACCTACTTTGATACCCCTACTTCTACCCTTTGTGTCACTATACAACACTCTCTCTAGAATGTAAGCTCATTGAACAGGGCCCTTAACCCCTATGTTCCAGTGCATCCAACTTGTCCATTTACAGTTACTAGTTAATCGACCCATTATACAGTGCTACGGAATTTGCTGGCACTTTATAAATAAAATAATAATAATAATAATAGTGTCCAATGGCTTTTTGCTGAGGGCTAGAAAATTAATCAGGAGAATGGAAGATCTAGGTTATGAAGAATGTATAGAAAAAGTGAACTGAACTTTTTAGTTGAAATTAGTTGAAAAATATTACTGCAAACAAAAATAATGGGCATGAAAAAAATGTAGATTATCCAGGTCAATGGATGGAGGTTTTAGCAACGACAATCTGCAGAAGTCATTATATACCCCTGGCAACTTGAAAGGTTTTCACAGCAATGTGTCTGATTTGCAAAGGGCTGGAAGGACTAAAAATAATTTTTTTTTTTTTCCCCTAGAACAGTTAATCAGGAAAACTAATACATTTTCTAGATCAACACAGTGAAAGTGACAAGAGAAATTAAAGGGCACATATCCCGTAAATTATACATTTGTGAGAAATCTGATGTATACATTGTATATAAGCAGAACTGCTAGCACACACATACATAGATGGAAAAATACTTCTCTATATATTTTTTAATACCATGTTACTGAAGTAAAGACTGCATGGGCTGTGCATAACAGGGGGAGGACGGAATGCTTAATTGCAGCCACATTGTTATTGGAATTAGATATGTTATATAGTACCATGTATGTGTGATGAGTTGCTATGTATCCATTTATAGGCAAATCTGATCCCAATTATGCTGCTATAAATATTCTGCAGCAATCTCACACCTTTGTCTTTTTTAAACTCAGGGTTTTGTTATGTTCCATCCCATGCTAAATCCTTATGTATAATTTTATTGCTCTTATTTCATGTTACGCGACATGTATCCTAACTCTTACATCTCCTTGCTTCCTCTAGCCTCACTTTTTTTAAATATACAGAGAAAAAAAAGAGGCACATGCATTTCTCAATTGTGGTCTTTAAGGCAGCCCCATTACTGAGAAATGCATTTTCTGGGTGTGCTCCCAATTACCGCTTTTTTCTATGTATAATTGGAATCCAGTCCAGATTTTTGGGGGGGTTAAAGCACCCCACCCCTCCACTGTAGGTGCCCCTTTGGAGGTGACCACAGGAAAGTGTAGGACCCACCAATATAGGGGTACTGTTATGTAATGGTGGGCTTAAAGTTGTAATGTTTAAAATTGGCATATAACTTTTCCCTTTAAGGCATATATTGTTTATGATAAACGTTTATACAAAAAGACATGCAGAATTTGTTGTAATGTACAGCTTTTTATTTATCATTTCATTTCTTTTCTTTTAGCTTACTGGCACAAAATAACTTTTACCAACTAAGCTCTTTATAAAGTCACACTGATCATAATTAACCCCTTAAGGGGGTATGCCATGGACCCGGTAGGGTAATACAAGAGAGGGGTGGGGGAGGGGTTGTTTGTTAATTTGTCATTCATGGAGAAGAGTATCAGAGCATTAGGGACCGGTATGGTCAGTTGTCCGAGCTGGTTAAGCACCTTCGTGTGGTGTGGGGACGCTCTCCCCAGGATGTGTCATCGTTGTTGTGAGTGTGTATATGCGTCATTAGGACACAGGAAACAGTACATATTAGAAAGTAAGCAAAAAACAATATAATAAAGCAATAATAGGCAAAAGGGTCTATTTAGGTGGTATCGTTAGGTAAGTCCCGATATAGTGAGGGGCTGTCATATCCAAACTGACTGCTGCTCGGATGGCCTCAGATTGTGTGGTCAGGTTGTAGGTCTGGGTGTTGGGGAGGCCCGAGCAGTGCAGGGTATGAACTCCTGAATTCTAGCTGGGTCTGTGCGAGCCCGTCCTGACCCAGAGGCAGTGTTTGGGGAAAGAAAGCCTAGCCTGCTTCGGTGGTCTTCGAGTTCTTGCAGGATGCTCACTCGGTATGATTCCCCCTGTACCTGATATAGGAGAGTCCTCGGCATTCCCCAGCGATAAGTAATGTCTTTTGCCCGCATGAGCTGCAGGAGAGGGCGCAGGGATCGGCGCCAGGCCAGTGTGTTCCTGGTGAGCTCCGGGAATATCTGTAGCGTGGCATCCTCGATCGGTATCGGATTCTTCCCCCTCAGTGCTGCGAGGAGCAGAGCCCTGTCCTGCAGTGACTGGAAGCGAACAATTAGGTCCAGCGTTGTAGAAGGAGGTGCACCCGCTGGTTTTGGGATGCGGAACATACCATCGAGTTTCACCACCTTTGCTTGTTTAGGCGGCAAGTGAGCCGTGAGGAATCTCCGGCGAAAGTGAGGTAAGTCCGAGACCCCCAGCGATTACGGCACACCCCTGAGCTTGAGATTGTACCGTCTCCTCACGTCTTCAAGTGTGTCTAGTCTGCCTGTTGTAGTGGCTTGCAGCTTTTCGAGCTCTCCTACCCTCTTCTCCACTGCAGATAGTCTGGAGTTGTGGGTGCTGTACACCGCATCCAGTTGGGCGATTTTCGTCGTTGCGATCTCCACAGCCTTTTGGAAGTGGGCCATGTCTCCTGCGATATTGGCGCGTAGCTCCGCAAGCATCGCCCTCAGCATAGTTGCAGTGACAGGTTCCCTGTCGTCCAGCTTCTTTGGCCTGGGACCCGCATTTAGATTGGCGGCATCATATTTTGTCACTTTTATATGAAGCCAGTATTGTGATCTCACCTCTCCCTATCTCCTTTAGAATTGTGAACTAACATTTGTATTCTAACTAGCTTGCCCATATTAGAAATGTATCTAAAATAAATAAAAATATAAATTTCTTTCTTCTTTAATTTTATAAATATATAATTCTGTGTGTCCTTCCAAAATATTGATACACAGCAGACTTACACTTTATTTTGCTTGATAATAAAAAATTATATAAAAATATAGGTTTTACAAGAATAATAAGCTAATATCATGGAGTAAGGAGTGATGTTCAACCTTTTTCTGTCTTAGACATTGTTACCAACAACAAAATACAAGTTTGTGGAAATTGGATTGTGATTGCTATGATAATTTTCGTGTTAGACTGGTTAAAAGTAAATCTGATTCAGTATCTACTCTGGATTGTAATTTAGGTCCTACTTAAAGGAGCACTATAGTGCCAGGAAAACAAAATTGTTTTCCTGGCACTATAGGGTCATTAGGTCCCCCCCACCCTCAGGGCTCCCCTCCCCACTTACCTTTCTCCAGTGCTGGGCTACCTCGGCTCTGGGGAACTCTCCTCTCTCTGCCAACGTCAGCTCTGAACGCGCATTCAAACTGCCCATAGGAAAGCATTACTCAATGCTTTCCTATGGACGTCCAGCGTCTTCTCACTGTAATTGTTACAGTGAGAATCGTGGAAGCACCTCTAGCGGCTGTCAGTGAGACAGCCACTAGGGGCTGGATTAAACCCCAGTAAAATATAGCAGTTTCTCTGAAACTGCTATGTTTTTAGCTGCAGGGTTAAAACTAGGGGGACCTGGCACCCAAACTACTTAATTGAGCTGAAGTGGTCTGTGTGTCTATAGTGGTCCTTTAATCAGATATGTGTAATAATGTTTTAGCTAGTAGTGTAGTGTAGATCTGTATAACAAAGTTACAAGCAAGGTACAGTTTGAGAAGTGTGGTATAAAATACAACATATCAGATGCATTGACACATACTACCAGAAAAGGATCAATCTTCCAGCTCTTGTAAACACACAGTCTAGTGGGAGATTGGGGATATAGATAGAGGAGAGGCAGGGATCGCATGGTAGAAATGGTAGATTATGAGAAATTAGTCACTGGCTAATTGAGTTGTTTAGCAATTCAGAATAGGTTTGCTATATAAGTGATACATTTCGCCTATAAAACATTTACATAACACACTATTAACAACTTAGGGCCATTACTCGTTGGAGTGTCTCTTGTTACTGTTAGCAAGCAGCAAATGTGTACCAGCTTCAAAATCTCACCAGTACCATGAGGGCGTCCCCGACTGTCACTGATTAAAGTGTTTAAAGGGACACTGGAGGGATCTCAATGAAATGGTCTGACCATGCAATGTTAAACATTGTAGTTTTAGAGATACAGAAATGTTTCTATAGCAGTGCTAAGACTGGTAGACAGCCACTGGAGGCGCTTCCTGCTGTTTCACTGAGTCTAACTCCATGAAGCGAGTCTAACTCCAGGAAAGCATTGATTCAGTGATTACTATGGGGAAGGCCTAATGCATGCATGCCACTCTTCATTCATGCACTTTAGGTTCCCCGAGCACGCTTGAATCAGGTAAGTGAATAAAACGTTTTTAACCCTTTCATGGCTGGGGAAACCAGGTGGGGGTCACGGTGGCAGCGGGACACTGTAGTGTTCGGAATATAGTTTTGTATTCCTATCACGATAGTTGCTCCTTTAATACATTATAAACAATGCCATTACCTCCTGCTAAGGTGACGTTATATTAAAATCATAATAGATGATGTCACAGACACCGTGCTGAGTAAAGCCCCCAATCTCAGAACAGCACTGGCCATACATATCCAGTTCTGCCTGAGATTTGTTAGAGTTATATTCCAGCTCAGCAGTTGCTATTTGCAGTTGTCAGCATTGGTCTCTCTAAAGAAGCTAACACTGGGAGACAAGCCGAAGAGATGGAGAGAATCTCTCTCTTCAGTTCCTTTCCAAATTCCTAGGCATATCATTAAAGGGAGACAGGCTGGATTAAGGGCAGCAGCCACATGTACTAACCTTTATCTGGTTATAAAAAACAATTGTAACACGTATGCCCCAGTGGAGCCCTATAACTAATGGATTCCGAAACCTAACCTAAGCCCTAACTTTAATATTAAAAAGTCATGTCATTTAAAAAAAAAAAATATTAGAAGTGCGTATTAAGATAAAATAATGCAATCTCAAAATTCTCAATCTCAAGACGTTTATAAACCATTTGAACTTTGTTCTTATCATTTAAAATGATGTCTCCAGACGTCCTTGATTACATTATTATTTTTTACAATGTACACTTCAGTGTTAAAGGAACACTATATGGTCAAGAACACAACCATGTATTCCTGACCCTGTAGCGTTTAACCCACCATTTAGGTTGCCTGTCCCCCCTTAGCGCCATTAGAAAGGGTAAATACTCACCTTATTTCCAGCACCGCGCAATTCCGCCAGAGCTGGCCTCGCCCCCTTTGTGACATAATCAGAATTGCCAAAAGGCAGTGTTTACACAAAAATGCCTGCATATAATGATTATACTCACCAGAACAACTACATTAAGCTGTAGTTGTTCTGGTGACTATAGTGTCCCTTTAATGCATCTTCTCTCTATATCTATCTATCTATCTATATTCATCAAGTAAGTGCATGATCCCAGGTAAACATATATATTTTAATTTTTTTTAAATGCCAAGGGACAGGAAGTTTAATTCCTTACGTGTGCTGCTACCAGACCATTAGATATTTGGACCCTCTTTAGAACAAAGCTGTTTTGGAAAGGTCAAGTGTTTAATAATTTAGAAAAACTAGAAAATAAACATTGGACTGAACATTTTACCCTGTTTTTTTTCTCTCACTAGCCATAAATTGTACATTGTGTTCATTTGTCACCAACAATAACACGAGCCAGCTCTCACCCACTAAAATAACATTTTTAAAAATCTAATTTTAGAACCACTTTGAACTTTCCCTATGGCCATTTCTAAAATAAAAATAAAAATATTAATGTTGCAAAAAATAAATAAATAAAATAGGGCTTCAACAATATAACATAGACTATATATGTTTTCTTACTCAAAGTGTTACACATATCAAACAGAAATAAAATGTCTATGTGATTGTGGAAAAACAAGGACACACACAAAAAAAGAAAAAACGGATAGAAGGTATCCTGCACTTTAAAACAGGTTTTTAAGAAATCTTCAACTCTGTTAATCATGCCGCACTTACTGGCCTCTGTGTCGTGTGCATGCATTGTGTGCATTGTGTGCATGCATTGTCAGGTTTCATGTGGCCTCTCTGTTCAGCTGTGCTTGCAAAGTTCTTCTTAGTATCCCACTATTACGTACTGATTTTTAGTGGGTTTATTCCTTTCATAATAAATTGTAGGGAATTGAAAAACAAAGTACAGAGGCTACGGAGTTGGATTTTTTTTTTCTCCCCCAAATCCATACTTTTTGCCTAAATATTGCAATTTAGAATTTAGTTCTCTATAATTTGTTGTCCAGTAAAACATTTATTATTTGATTTTTGCAGGCTAGTTTTCTGAGTAAGAGTGTCTCTGGAAACGTGCCCTTGGTTTTTGATGTTGTTTATGACAACCCGTTGCCCAGCATTTTATTTTTTACCTCCTCGGAGGTGTATTGTTATGATTAGATATTGTAAGGATCAGTAATTCCTTTTCTATGTCTAGCTTTCTGTTTAACCTTTCTAAGTACAGTGCTGCTATCCCAGCTAAGGATTACGTTTTTTACCCACATTGCCAAAAGGTGCTCATCTTGTAGCGACTGAATCAAGATAACAGCAGTGCACAGACATATTGGGGATAAGAGGTTAAGGAGCTACAGAATTGGAAAGAAATTAGCATAGATGCAAATAAGGAGAGAAAGGGGCAGGGAGACACAAAAATGGGCATAAAAGGTTAATGAGCTACAGAATCAAAAAGAAAGTGTGGAGTGTGGAGGCAAGTAAGAAGAGAAGGCGGTAGGGAGACACAAAAAAAAGGAAAGCATGGGATGAGGAAGCACTGAGCTTCCCCACAAGACACAAAGAAGGTGGTAGGGGACACCAGAAAAGAGGAGAAAGGGGTCCTGGTAGGGAGACACCAAAATGAGTAGAATGGAGTTACTCAGGAACGATATGAAAGGAGGTGGTTATTGGGGGGGATAAAAATGAATGGAGGTAGGGAGACACCAGGAAAGGAGATAACGTGATTTGGGGGACTAAAGAGACTAAAAAGAGCAATAGGGTGAGATAGTTAAAAGTAGAAGGTTGGGTATTTCTCCATTAAAAAGGGAGAAGAGGGTTTTGATGAAAGGCACTTAGTTTATTAATGGGTCCCCTAGCATTTTTCAATGTTGCTAGTGGCAGTTTATACAGTTTACCAAACCCACATTACATTATTGTAAAGTATATGCCATGTTAGAGCCCTCATACTAAGAAACGTATCTCAGATGTCCATAGGCTTCAGTGGAATCCAACTGCAATGCCTATAGTGTCCCTTTAAGTGGAAATCGTCAAAATGAATACAAGGTGATATCACATTGTAGGCCACAATACAGAAAACACCATTTCTGTGTTTTCAGTTCAGTTAATTTCTCACCAATTCATACTTTAGTGAAATATTCTGTTAAAGTTAAGACTGCTCAAGGGAACTCCACGCACCATAACAACTTAACTGAGAATAAGTAGTTATGGTGCCCGGAGGATTCTTTTAATTTGTTAGAAATCCACTCTGAGACGGGAACTGGAGACTTTACTCTACTTGTACTATTGAATATAACATTGAAATCAGACACGTTTTTACAAATCACTCCCATTGGAGAATATTTTTCACAGTGTTATGAAGAGTGACAGTTCTTTACTCTCATTGAATT
>OW240912.1:406024659-406052350 GCA_933207985.1 Pelobates cultripes | reverse complement strand
CCCCAGAAATACCCACAGACATGCTGCTGCTGGACCGCTTGCACAGAGTCCCTAAACCTCAGCATATTGCCACGTCCTTACCCAGGGATGTGTTATTGAAAGCACACTACTTTCATGTTAAAGACCTCCTGATGAGGAGAAGCAGAACCGTGAAAGACCTACCAGCTGAATATACAAGCATTAAAATGTTTTCAGATCTTTCAGCAGCCACCCTGAAACAACGGAAAACCTTCCAACAGGTGACGGAAACCCTACGCGCCAACCGTATCCTGCAAATAACTGTTAATTTTTATGCCATTTTATACTTGTTTATATCGTTTGCAGGGTGTACTAGCAACATTGTAATGTATATGACCTAACTGTTTATCTGTTACTGTTACATGCCACCTCCCAGAAACATGCTTAACCCCTGGCCACACTCTATTTGACGGTTGCCAAGGACCGATAATGTACCCCCTAAGCCAGGGACACCAAACGTAATATGGCGGACGACTCACTCATGGGTCTCGTCTGCGGACATACTTACATGGCTGGGAGACCCCCCCGGTATAGAACCCACCCAAGTTTCTGACCCCTACCTCCTTCTTAGAATGAAGTCCCAGAAAGGGACTATATTTACATAGGGTGCTTTCCACTCATCATATGGTTCACACTTAAGGAACACGCAGGACCATACCTGACCTAGTGATGTTCCCCAAAAGAGCATTTGGCACCACATACCTTCAGCCTGCTCAGGCCATCACCTGTCCACCATCTCCGATCCCACGCTCCCCACGGCGCTAAACAGTAGTGCCTTGCACCGAGATCGGGCCATTATGTATATACTTTGGTTAATTAAGTTTATTTCTTTTTATCCCTGTTTCCCTCCCCAGTTGGGATACAACCCCCCCTACCCTGTCCAAACATTCAGGCAAAAATGTGTCATACAAAATAGAACCCTTAAGTCCTCGTTTTGCGAGCAACAGCACACAGTATCTCTCACTTCTCAAGACACCGCCCCTACTGATAGCGCTCTGCCTTATACCATACACTGATAGTCTACTCCCATAATGTCCGAGGGCTCAACATGCCACACAAAAGGCATATGCTACTTCAAGAGGCCCGAAAATCAAAAGCAGACATACTGTGTCTTCAAGAAACCCATTTTCCCAAAGCCAAAATCCCACAATTTGGAATGAAGCATTTTCCCCATCAGTTCCACGCCACGCACATATCCAAATCCATAGGAGTCTCCATATATATACACAATTCAGTAGCCTTTGAACTACTACATACCATCTCAGATGACCAGGGCAGGTACCTGATTGTTGTCTGTCTGTTGAATGACGTACAACATACGGTAGTAAACCTCTACGCACCTAACGAAAATCAGAAAAACTTTTTGACTAGTACCCTCCTAAAAGTGGCAGCTGCACAGCGAGGCAACACTATCATATGCGGAGATATAATTCATGTTCTAGACCCAACTCTAGATACCTCTATGCCCTCCTCCACCAACCGACAGAAATCCCTTAAACCAACTTGCAAAGCCATAACACAACTGTTGATGAAATTCAACCTTTATGACTGTTGGAGATTACTCCACCCCCAGGACAGAGAGTATTCATACTACTCGAGACCTCACAAAACACACTCTAGGATAGATGTAATACTTATATCAGGACCATCTCTCAACCTACTTCAAACATGCCATATAGGTGACATCATATGATCAGACCACGCCCCAATACTCGCTACATTCAGGGACGACTTCACTTTTAGAGGTTGCAACCCATGGCGACTTAACAGCTCCATTTTACATGATGACAAATTCAGCTCAGAAATGGAAGTAGAACTTAAACACTACTTCTCTGAGAATGAGACATCAGGGATGTCCCCAGCAGTGATATGGAGAGCCCATAAGGCCGTAATGCGTGGGTTGTTTATACGAAAGGCCTCTTTTCTCAAACGGACCTCCCAAACTAAATACCTAAATTTATTAAAGAAATTGAGAGACGCTACAGCGTCCCACCTTCTCCACCCGAACTCAGGAGATGCTGCAATCATCGCCCAAACCCAATCAGACCTCAATGACATTAACATAGCTAACACAACCCGAACGCTCCAAAAACTGAAAACCAAAGAATATTGCTTGGGTAACAAAGCCAGCTCACTCCTGGCCACCCGGCTCAGAGACGTACAAGCACAAACCAAAATAGCATACCTTACTTCCCACGACGGACAGAAAATAATTAAACCACAACAAATCAGTGAACTTTTCGCTGATTTTTACAGCAAACTCTATAACCTAAAAGATGATGCTACAGTACACCAGCCCACAAAGGGAGAAATCTCTACTTTCCTAGACAAAGTTAGCTTACCTATACTCTCAGAGTCCCAACAGAAATTCCTGGCTGAACCCATCTCACAAACAGAGGTACTCAAGGTTATACAGAATTTGCCATTAAATAAAACCCCAGGCCCAGACGGACTGCCGAATACATATTACAAGAAGTTCTCCTCCATACTCGCCCCCCGGCTAACATCACTCTTCACTTTTACCACAACACAAGAGAACATACCGCCAGGTATGCTCACGGCCAACGTGGCCACCCTACCCAAACCCGGCAAACCACCAACCCAATGCGCAAATTTCAGACCGATCTCCCTATTGAATTCGGACGTGAAGATCCTGGCCAAAGTCTATGCCAATAGAATGACATCCATACTGCCGACCATAGTGCACTCTGACCAAGTTGGCTTTGTACGAGGCAGGCAGGGAGCTGACGGCACACGGAAAGCACTCGCGTTACTACACACCATGCACAGACGCTTCCCCAACAGCCTCCTTTTGTCCTTAGATGCTGAGAAAGCCTTTGACCGTCTGCACTGGTCGTTCCTGCAGGCGGTCCTGGTCAAATTTGGCTTCCCATCACATTTTATTTCCATGATCAAATCATTATACAGCAACCCTGAGGCCCGGGTCTTCACGTCTGGATTCCAATCACGGCCTTTTCCCATCACCAACGGCACCCGACAGGGGTGCCCTCTTTCACCCCTCCTATACATCCTAGCTTTAGAACCACTAGCCGAATCCATACGCTCATCACCAGAGATAACAGGAATCAAATTAGGCTGGTCGGAATATAAACTAAACCTTTTCGCTGACGATATCCTCCTAACCTTAACAAACCCACACAAATCTTTACCAGCATTTCACGACTTACTGCAACAATACAGCCATTGCTCTTACTACAAGCTGAACCTATCTAAAACACAGGCCATGGGGGTGGGGATGGAGGACGACTATCTATCCAACCTGAAAAGCCAGTTCTCATATGATTGGAGGAGAGACCACCTTACATACCTGGGCATTAAACTTCCGCACACCCAGGGCCGGTGCAAGGATTTTTGCCGCCCTAGGCAAAAGAAAGATTTGCCGCCCCCCCCCCACCGGAACATCGCAATGCCCCACCCATATGAACTAATGCCAGTGCTGCACACAGTGTGTGTTTACATTAAAAAGCCTGCAGGGACAAACTATAGACACCAGAACAACTTTATTAAGCTGCAGTGGTTCTGGGGACTATAGTGTCCATTTAATGTGAGGTAAATTAGAGATTAGTGTCACTAATAATATACTAGATTGCCTACTTACAATCAGATGAGGATGGTGATCTCTGATCTGGCTGCAGTCTGGCTCCACTGGTCTAGAACAGGATCTCTGGAGGCTGTTTGCAACTGTGGTCACAAAATTCAATGTTCTGGGAGAACGGGAAGCAGCTCCATTTTTGGGGGCCTCTTACATAGCTCAAGGTCTGGGCCCCAGGGCCTGACGGTGAGTATGCCCATAAAGCCCACCCATAAGGCCACCTACATGTTCCACCCATGAACTCACAGGGAGTAGAGTGTGTAGGGGATGTGTTATGTGTTACTGTAGAGGATCTAATGTGTGTGCTTACGGAATGTAGTGTATAGGGATACCAGTTTGTGTAGGTGATGCAGTGTTGTTTGTGTAAGGGATAGAAAGCAGTGAGTGTTTGTGTATAAGGGATGTATTGTGTGTTTCTTGTTGTGTGTAAGGGATGCATTGTGTGAATCTGTGTTTGTATGCATAAGGGATGCAAAGTGTGTTTCTGTGTATGTAAGGGATGCAGTGTGTGTGTCTGTAAGGGGTGTGTTGAGTGTGTGTAAGAGATGCATTGTGTTTCTGTGTGTGTGTGTAAGAGAAACAGTGTGTGTTTGCATGTGTGTGTAAGGGATGCATTGTGTGTGTTCTGTGTATATGTGCAAAGGATGCATTGTCTTTATGTGTAAGGGTTGCATTGTGTGTTTCTCTGTGTGTAAGGGAAGCATGTTGTGTTTCTGTGTGTATAGGGATGCATTGTGTGTGTGTGTGTGTGCCCGTGGTGTGAAAGAGCTCCCTGTCCCCCTGTCCTATAGAGCTCTACCTTCCATTCCTTAGAGATCTCCCCTGCCCCTTAGTGGTCTCTCCTCTCCCCCCCACCTCCCTTAGTGGTCTCCTTTTCTCCCCGACTTTCCATTAGTGGTCTCTCCTCTCCCCCCACCCTCCCCTAGTGGTCTATCCTCCACCCCCCTCCCTTAGCGGTCTCTCCACTGCCCCCTCCCTCCTTTAGTGGTCTCTCCCTCCCCTACTTTCTCATCTCCCACCCCTCGTGTTCTCCTCTTCTTCTCCCCCGTGTTTTCCTCTTATTCCCCCCCTCCCTGTGTTCTCCGCTTCTTCTCCCCCCTGTAATCTTGTCTTCTTCTCCCCTCCCCCCGTGATCTTCTCCCCTCCCCCCCTGTAATCGCTTCTTCTCCCCTTCTGCACCTTTCTTTCTCTCTTTTCTCCCCTCCCATCAATCTTTCCCCCTCCCTCCCATCAAATCATTCTCCCATCAAATCATCTCCCACCCTCCTCCCATCAAATCATTCCCCCCATCATCTCCCCTCCCATCTCCCTCCCATCAAATCATCTCCCCCATCATCTCCCTCCCATCAAATCATCTCCCTCTTTCCCATCAAATCATCTCCCTCTTTCCCATCAAATCATCTCCCTCCCTCCCCATCAAATCATCTCCCCATCATCTCCCTCCCATCTACCCCCATCAAATCATCTCCCCCATCAAATCATCTCCCCCATCAAATCATCTCCCCCATCAAATCATCTCCCCCATCATCTCTCTCTCCTCCCATCTCCCCCATCAAATCATCTCCCCTCTTTCCCATCAAATCATCTCCCCTCTTTCTCATCAAAATCATCTCCCCCTCCAGCAGCTTCTCCTCACCTCCCCTGCACTTAGCGTGGCCGAGCTCCTATCCGGTCCGCGACCCGGCGGACTGACAGGAAGTGCACTCAGGCGGCTGCCTAGTTCGCCTTATAGGAAGCGCCGGCCCTGCGCACACCATATCCAACTTGTACCATCTAAATTATGTTAAACTCAGCAAAGATATTACTAATACCCTCCTACACTGGAGGAATAAATATATATCCTGGTCGGGACGAATAGCAGCGGTAAAGATGGTAATACTACCCAAATTACAATATCTATTTGAACACTCACACTGACAATACCGTCCACCTACTTTCTATCTCTTCAGAAACAAATTAACTTGTTCATATGTGCCTTATCCACATTACACTGACCAGTGCAGATGGGTGGCATGAGCCTCCCTAACGTGAAACTTTACCATAAAGCTGTGGTATTGGCCAGCCTCTTCCCCATCCATCAAAGCAAGCCCCCTCCCCAGTGGGTCTCCATAGAACAATACTGGCTGCAAACACAAGATATACAAACATCACTATGGATGCTACCCCACTTAAGGGCAAACATCACAAAGGCACTCCCCGCTACCTGGACGACACAAAAAATCTGGGATGATACCCGTAAACTCCTGTGCAGCTGCCACCCAACCCCCCTATCAACCCCAATTAAAACCCTGACGCATAAGATACCTGATTTCAACTTCAGAGTATGGAACAGATGTGGGGTGTTTTAAATATACTCCCTATTAGAGAAAGGAGAACTGGCCACATTCGACCATTTAAAAGCCGCTTATACACTGCCGAACACAGCACACTACTCTTACCTCCAGCTGAAATCCTGGTGGAAGACCCAGGTTCCACATCCCATATCACATACCACTACCACCTTAACCCACTTCGAAAAGAGTATCATGGCAGACACGCCAGCGGTAAAACCCATTTCAACCATATATAAACTATTACTGCCCCACCAGGGAATAAAATCCCTCACGTGTGTACGCTCCTGGGAAAAAGACCTAGACCAAACACTGCCAGAGCAGACCTGGCTGGCTGCAGCAAACGCGACCAGAGGCCTGACATTTTGTGCTTCACACCTAGAGACGACCCGTAAACTTTTTTACCGCTGGTACGTTTCCAACGCGTCTAGCCACCATGGACCCACAGCTGTCCAGCACCTGCTGGCGCTGTAAACAAGAAGCAGGCACTTTTTTACACACCTGGTGGAAATGTACAAAACTCCAGCCGTACTGGAAAGAGGTTATCTCACTTATACACCAACACACCTCAATCACGATACCAAACTCTCCAAAGGCCTTGTTACTACTCATGTGGGAAGCCGAGTATCCAAAACCGATTAAATACCTACTTCTACACATACTAGTGGCCGCCCAAAACCTTATCGCAAAAAACTGGTTATCACCCACCAATGCAACAATGCGAGAATTAATCAAACACCTGTCCCAAATTGGGAAATTTGAATCTAGTATATCCCGCATTCCACCCAATAAGAGCTGGAGGCACGAAGTATGGGAAAATTGGGAACTGAAACACCCGACTTGAGGGCAATATTAACACAGGGCAGCCCAGCATCAGCATCAGCACACATAAACCACAACCACGAGAGCCAAAGTAACTCTAGGTGAACGGCAATACGTAACTATCAGAACCGTGTAACGTTGTTTAGCATAACTGTCGAAGGATGTATGTTCCATTGCTAATACCCCCCCCTCTTCCTTTCTGTAACCCCCCCCTTTTTCCTTTTGTTCGTATATCTTATGACAAAATAAAAATTGTCAAATTGAAAAAAAAGTCACACTTATTAGTGCTTCATGCTAAGTTTCACATGGTGAGCAAATCAAAGATCAGGTTCATGCAGTTAAAGGGACGCTATTGTCTCCAAAACAACGTTAGCTTAATGAAGCAGTTATGGTGTATAGATCATGCCTCTAAAGTTTCACTGCACAATTCTTACTTGTCTTTACTGGTGACAGTTGCTAGGTGTTGCTTCGATGTATACAAAAACAATTAGCTTTTCGGCTCAGATCTTAGTAAATGTCTTTTAACCCAATGCATGGCATTTCAACTATATTATATATGTCTCCAAATATACAGTTAAAGCAAAAGGAAAGGCTATTAATAAGGTGAAGATGAATGTTCTAATAGTGATGCTCTATGCACCAAAACTATTTTAGCTTTTAGATTTAGATCATGCCCCTGCTTAATTTGCTGCAGTTTAATAAGTTAAATAACTCTGTTTATTCAGCCCTAGCCACCCACACGTCTCATGGCTTTGTGTACTGCGTATAGCAGATGCCTGTTCTCTAAACAGGCAGCTGTCAAGTATTCACTAGGTCATTTCAGAAGAGCTGATATATTCTTTATTTATTTTTCAGTGAGAGTATTTAGGTCTGTAACTTGCAAATCTGGTTTAGTCAATGACTCTTTAAATTAAAATGCTGACAACTATACTAGATGATAACATCGAAAGAAAAACAAAAATCTCGAGAACTGAATCCACCCAAATTTTAACCTTAGTCACATAGTTGTGTTGAGAAGAAAGTTTTAAATACATTGATCTTACCTTTAGAAAGAAAGAAACATTTTTTTCCCCGCAGCCACAGTATCTTAAAAATGTACGCAAGAGTTGTGTAAAAAAAAAAAAAATGAAATTTCAACAATTTAAAAAATGTTCAAGAAACTCTACAAGCCATATAACCAAATTTGTATTGCAAATTGTCATACTAGCTCCCTGACTGGACAGCCCGGAACTAATTGCTGTGTTCTCCTATCATGTATTAACTTACGTCGGTTGGACACCTCTTCACGCAGAAATAGCATCCATACAGAACCTCAGGCTATGCAAATGCCTTCCTCTCCATTGTGTTTTTGAAGTTCCCTTTAAATCCAGAATGATCATTTTCTTCAACACTAAAAGTAATGAACTAATGTGGATTGGGGCTCTTGGCACACTACAGAAGTTTTCTATGAGTATTTTGATCCTTGTAGTCGAGCCGGTATACCTGCTATCTGTTCATTTAATTTGTTTTCTTTTCACAATTCCCCCATGCAAGGGCAGATTTTTTTTATTAATTTTTTTGCGGCTTTAACCTCTGCCTTTCAGCTATCTAACCTTGCTTATGTTAATGCAGTCAAAACGCGTTAGACTTGATTAAAAAAATTATTTTCAAAACTTGTCGCCATACATTTCTGTAAATCCAATGAAAAAAGGTATTAAAAGAAACTGCGATCCTACATTATTTTGCATCTACATTACTGTAATAATACAGCAACTCAAATACCATGCTCAGTGTAACCAACAGCCTCCAGCGAACGAAAACAAAAATGTAAAAAAAATTAATTAAAAAATTACCTTTTTTAAAAAATCACAATTCAGCAGATATGTGAAAGCGTTTGGAATATCCTCGTTGTCTGTTCCATCACTTGGACGAGATTGCAACAGTTTTAACTTGGGTTGCTGTGCAAAGAGGAGTATTTCTTTATAAAGTGAATCATGACTTTGTTGTGAATTTATTATACATTTTTCTTGGTTTACGTAGATATTTTCATTCATAACGAAATGTGTATAATTTGCAGAATTGCAATGAGTTTCCTGGTATTCTATGAGACTAATGTGCTTTCATTCGGCCATCAGTTTACTTGATAAGACAAATAATTTTTTTCTTCATTCATAAAAAGTTTTGTTTTTCTATAAACTTGTTATTTTTTTTCTAACAAGGTGAGTTAACGTTGAAGATATCTGTTTCAAGATAAAAATAAACCACTAAGGGATTATTTATTTTGTTTATGTTTTATAAGACCTTGCGCACATTAGGAGTTGTCTACTCGTTTTACCATTTGGGTCGGCACTGGAGGGAATCGGGATTTGGTACTTGCTACACACTTTTTTTTTTCTCCACACAAAAAAAATAAAAATAAAAAGTGTTTCGCTACTAATTATTCTTTATTTTGGATTGCATGTAATAAAGGATATTATAAACTCAGCTGTAATTGATAAATCCATCAATCTTGGTAGAAACATAGTGAAGCCGGGTGTTTTTCATTATACTTAAAATGAGATTTTTCTCACTACCTCAGGGTAGGAATGGTGAAAGCAAAGAATGACATATATAGGTGTAAATATTTTTTTTCTTCATATACAGGTGAAACTGGATTACCTGCTTTTTCAGAATGTGAAGCCTCCACTTTAATCCCTTAACCCCTTATGGACACAACTTCTGGAATAAAAGGGAATCATGACCGAATATTTCCGTCATGTGTCCTTAAGGGGTTAAGGACTGAGCCAAATGTACACGTTGTGATCAAAACAAATGTAAACAACACCTGGAATTTGACTATATGTCTGTTCAACTGTAATTCTCCTCTTTCATATTAAAGCGGCACTGTCATGGCCGAATCCCGGTTTTTATTTTTAACCCCCCCCCCCGCCTCCACTACATCTAATTGACCCCTTGGTCACCCCCAAATGCCCCTAAGCCCCCCATATTACCTATTTTTAATCTTTATTTTCTGCCCCGATCTATATTCTGGGCACCGCCATCTCTGTGTGGGTAGGTGAAGTCCCTGTGGGACACGTCATCTGCCCACACTAGATAGCGCTGTGAGATTCCCGCACATGCCCAGTTATACACTTGGACATACGAACAGGAATTTCATCTATTCATTCATTCGTCAGAAAGACGAATGAATAAATAGAAATTTCAGATGAACAAACAAACACTGACTATCAGTGTTTGTTCATTCAGTTTATTACAAGGAGGGAGCTACCGGCACGCGGCTCCCTCCGTGTAATATCTAAAGATATAGGCGGCAGGGAGCAGTGCTCCCAGCCACTTCCTAAGCCCCCCATGTCCTCCCTCACTCTATATGACTCAATATGACCCCCATAGTAGCATAAGGGCTGCTCACTGGCGGGTGGGGCCACTAAATAACATTAAGGGGGGGACCTGTTGTCCTCCCCCCGTCCCCCACCCCTGAGCGGTGGGTGGGGGCCATAAAGATCATGAGGGGGGAGGACCTACTGTTCTGTTCTTTGGAATTTTCCCACGCTGTGTAAAATGACTCAGAGCACAAACCAACCAATCATTGTGCTCTGAGCCTAATTGCAGAGCGTGGTAAGGCTTTATAAGCCTTGACCCGCCCTGCGGAGCTCAGTATGCGGCGTGCCATCGAAGGGTGAAGATGTTTTTTTTTTTTTTTGTGGTCGTGTTTTTTGGAGTTCGACTGGATTTATGGCTTTTTATTTGGCCTTTTTTGGGGCTGAAGAAAGAAAATATTAGAAAAAATAAAGACATCTAATGGTAAGTTTATTTATTTTTTTCTTTACAGGTGTTTAGCTTCATTGTCCCCCCCCCCCTCACTATTATTAGGATGAGGGGGGTAGGTAGGGATTTATTTTATTGGGGAAATGGGGGTGACTAGGGGCTCGGGGACCCCTAGTCATTGAAAGGGGGGGGGATTTTAAACTTGGCCCCCACCTGCCGGGAGACAAAAGGTTTCCCCCCCTCTTATTGTTGTTAATGGCCCCCACCTGCCTCTTAGGGGTGGAGGTCGGGGAGGGGGAACAATAGGTTCCCCCCTCTTATTGTTGTTAATGGCAATAGGTCTCCCCCATCTTACTTTTAAGGGCCCCCACCCGCTGCTCAGGGGTGGGGGCCAAGAGGGGAGGCAATAGGTCTCCCTCCTCTTACTGTTAAGGTCCCCCACCTGCTGCTCAGGGGTGGGGGCCAAGGGGGGGAGGACTCGGCCCAGGTGGGGGCTGGGGGGACAATTGTGTTTTGTTTTTGTTTTTTTTAACATGAGCAGCCACAGGCTTCTCACTGTTTACTTGACACGCCCCTACTCGCATTATAGCGAGTAGGGGCATATTATTTACGAATACTAAGTAATTTTTTGCAAGATAACTCCCTAATACCGTGGGAATTAGGGAGTTATCTACTAAGCAGCTGCAAGATGCAGCCACGGCACAAATTGAATCGTTGTTTCATTCATTCGAATTAAATTCCGATACGAACAAAGTGCCGAATTGAGTTCTAAAACAAACGAACATACTGTTCTCATTCAGTTAGAACACAATTTGACAGTTTTGTCTAAAATGACAGAGGAAAGGTAAGAATTATGGGAAAATTGCTCTGACCAGCGGAAATGAAGCACACTTTGCTCCTCCGCTGGTCAGAGCTGGTCAAGCGGAGGAATCCTCCATAAGGCAAAGAGTCCCTACTTTGTCTTATGATTTTAAAGAAAACTAAAGAAGACAGGAAGAAAAGAATAACAGATCCTGAGAGAGGGGGAGAAGAGGAAGAGATTGAGGAAAGGTAAGTTCGGCATGACAGTGCCGCTGTAAGTGCACCCACACTTATTATATATATTTTATTCAGGGGAAACATGGCTTTCATTTAACATCAAATATTTAGCTATGAAACATTTAATATGAATAAAATATAAAAGAAATGGGAGAAATTAAGAAATTTTATTTTTTTTGTTCTGCGCGACATTCTAACTGTGAAATTCATAATACGGTTTGCTTTTACTGCAATAAAATACACGTTTGCATTCAGCGATATCTCA
Source organism: Pelobates cultripes (assembly GCA_933207985.1). Classification (NCBI taxonomy): domain Eukaryota; kingdom Metazoa; phylum Chordata; class Amphibia; order Anura; family Pelobatidae; genus Pelobates; species Pelobates cultripes. The sequence goes on along the minus strand of OW240912.1, from coordinate 406,040,520 downwards.
CGTGTAAAACAGTACCCCCTATATACAGGTTTTATGGTGGTTTAGGAAGTAAAAGGGTCAAATATAGCACATAAAATTTTTCCGTTTTTCCACATTGAAATTCGCCAGATTGGTTACGTCACCTTTGAGACCGTATGGTAGCCCAGGAATGATAATTACCCCCATGATGGCATACCATTTGCAATAATGGACAACCCAAGGTATTGCAAATGGGGTATGTCCAGTCTTTTTTAGTAGCCACAAACACTGCCGAAAGTTAGCGTTCATATTTGTTTGTGTGTGAAAAATGCAAAAGATTGATTTGAATGCCAATTTTGGCCAGTGTTTTTGACGAAGTGTCATCATGGGGGTAATTTTCATTCCTGGGCTACCATACAGTCTCAAAGGCAACCTAACCAATCTGGTGAATTTCAAGGTGAAAAAAAACTGAACCGCAAGCCTTATATTTGACTCTAACTTTTGAAAACACCATAAAACCTGTACATGAGGGGTACTGTTATACTCGGGAGACTTCGCTAAATACAAATATTTTTCTTGGATAGTTTAACCCCAAAAGTTGCCTCCAGCGGTAATGTCCACTGCTCCCCTGGTATCTTCCAGCTTCTGAATTTTTAGATTCAGGAAGTGCAGTGTCCTTTTAACTTTTCAACACACAGCGCCTCCACTCAGTGCAGTAGGTTTCTTGGAGAAATAAAACGATTGCTCTCAATAACTACAATCCCAAATATAAGGTGCAACCCAATAATTCGGATTGTGTACAATAGCAGTTCTCTTTATGGCTTGTTCCTCACATTAAAGGACATCCACCAGCAGTAGCAGTCTGTGTTTTTTTTAGGTACTGACTGAATTCATTTCTCTGCTGCTCTCAGTCTAGACCAGGGGTTCCCAACCCAGTCCTCAAGAACCCCCTAATAGTCCAGAATTTAGGGATTACCCTGTTGGTATGGTTATAAATGCTGTTACAATACTAGGCATGGCAGAAGCAAGAATAAGATTTCTGATAATCGGTTTCAGGTCCAAATCTGGAACTTATACAGAGACATGAGATTTGGAAAAGACAGTATATTCTTACAGCAGATAGTACGGAACACCGCTCCCAACCAACAATTAATGGTCTTATAGCCAACATTCAGCATGAGGTTAATGTATCATTTCAATAATTTATCATTACGGAAATGTCTAGTACCTCGATGCTTTCTTCCTAACGTGGAGGTTTTTGCAGTGTGTACAGTTGCAGTATTAATCTACGTACAAGTATGCTTCAACACTACAGGACTTTGTTATTATCTAGTTAAGATTTTAAGTAGCTTTAAAAAAATTTGCCCTTTTTTCCGGTTTACCCAGTTCGCCTGTTTCGGCAAACCACAACCGACTTGCTACTACTGGTATAAAAAAACTCCTTATTGCACGTCTCGCCAATTGATCCCATACATACCAAAATATAAATATAATCACAAAGAGAACACAAGTTACAAAGAAAAACAGAAGGCTTTTTGTTTTTGAATATAAATTTTTTTATTTATTTTTTTAAAATCTTTATTCTTGATAACCATTAACATTTTAACAAGCAGATTTTGCAACAAATCCTTCAAGCTTCTATACTGTGAAATTGTCGGCTGTTTAAGTAAATGGAACAGGATCACGCACACGAGACTCTTAGCTGTAATAATTGCAGGAATGTTTTATAGCTTTGCAAACTGGCCAACTGGACTGGTGAAGAAGGTGGGTCATGTGTCAAAGGAACACTGTAGGCACTTCGCAACTTCATCTGACTGACGTTGTTATAGCACCTTTGGTGCTTTCCACCCTGTCCTATCCCTTAAAACCTTATATTAAACTAAATAGAAGGCTTGGAAGCACGGCTACCAGCTCTCTGAGTATGAGCTAGCAATCTTGCTTCCCGGCTCTCATACTGTAACATACCATGATGATATACTCGCATCCACAGTGACGTCACAATCAGCCATAGAGAAGCATTGAGTACAATCACAGCGCATGCACCTACGTTCCCCAGTGCCACTCTATGAGGAGCACTGGATTGGTCTTTCATCCTGAAGGAGGTCATAGGAGCTTGGCGATGAAGAAAAGGTGAGTAATTGGTTACATTTTTATTATACAGGTGGGGGGCCTAAATGACCAAAAGGCCTGTATCGTTTGGAATTCAGATACTTATATCTAATGCTACAGTGTCCCTTTAACAATACGGCTCAAATAGATTGTGTTGGGCAGTAGGATGAAGAAAATTTTATTACATATCAAATATAAACATTGCATATGAAAAATATGTTTTGATGCTGTGGACTACATACCAAGAATGTAGCCAATACCTAGGTTATGCCATAACTATTCGAGCATTGTAGAGTACATAACAACATGACAGTACCTATATGCAAAAGGTGTGTTTTGACAATAATTTTCCCTTAAGAAAGAGTTCCACATGTTGATCTAGCAATACCACAATGAGGTATAATACTGACAGATTAACAGAAGATTCTTGATGCTTCAAAAAACTGTTCTATGCTGTGAAAATTTACCTCTTAGTACCCAATGATCATCTACTCCCTTTTTAAAAAACCAAACAAAAAAATCAATCAAGAATTAGTCCTGGCCAATAGAGGGGTAGGAATACCAAACACACAGAAATATAAAAGTGCACAGTGCAAATGAATATAAGATTTTAGTGAGATGATAAGTGAGGATATGGAAAATGTACCACAATTGCCAAACAATAAAACCAGTGCAATGCTCTTTCTGTCCGTTGGTTCCCCGTGTTCCAGACTAGGCTACCAGGGCCAGATAACGGAATGTGCAGAAAATCAGTATTCAGTTTTGCCTTAAAATACTGATGGAAGGAAATCACCGCCCTATAAGAACCTTATAATAAACTGCCTCTTAACAAGTTTACGCTAATTTGGGACAGAAGGTCATGCACGATATTAAGCATCAGAAAAACCTCAAAAAAAAAAAAAGTTGTGTAAAAAACAAAATTAATAATTGTATTTTAAATAGAAAATAGAGAAATCAGCATTGATGAACATGTTAAAATAATGGCAAGTTTTAGAATAGGCATCTATGATGTCATTTATTTAAGAGAGGACTTAGGCAAAGTAAAGGGATTCATTATCATGCTGAATAATTGCAGTGAGTATAAAGAAAATTACTAACCAAAAAAGTTATAATGTCTGAAGGCACTTTTCTTCACGTGAAGTGGTCATTGAATGACATACAAATTAATTCTTGTGATATGACAACCAGTAGTATTTTTTTTTTTTTTAAACAAAGAAAACAAAAAACATCTCTTTACATGTTGCTCATTAGCCAAAAAAATATTTAAAAAAATAAAATAAAAATTAAGCTTTATTTATTTTTTATTTTTTTAATTATTCTGAAAATTCACTAAGCAACTTAAATTGACCAAAGAACAAAACCAGGAAAAAAAATGCAAAATTTAAAGTAAAATTACATGTGGAAACTTATAAATAAATTATTGAGAAAAACAAAAAAACAAAAACACAAAAGGCACATTGTCCACCAGGGCAGTACACTGTATGTTACAAAACATCCTGTGCTGATACAGCACCATTCTTATTGTGGCAAACTAAGACCTCCTTTCGAACGTGTCCATTCTTTAGATGGAACTGACTTTCCTTTACAGTCTTTAAACAGTGAATGTTCTGTCCCCAGGTGACACTCTTCATTGACGGTAAATAGTGGAGTGTATCTTTAGGTAGGGATACAACTCCAGAATTTAACAAGTTCAGCTCTTGTAAGGAACTCAAGCCAACAAATACTTCCGTGCTTAAAGATTTCAGCTTATAATTGTTCGAAAGGTCGAGTATTTGAAGAAATTGCAACTCTTTGAAACTATAAGGTGCAATTTCTTGTAAATATTGCATGTCACTGAGAGACAAGTGGGTCAAACCTCTAAGACCCAAAAAGTTGTGCTCCTCAATCTTGAAAATTGGGTTCATATCTAAATTAAGGTATCGTAGTGGGATTCCCTGAAGATCCGGCACGGACTTAAGTTTATTTCCAGACAATGTTAAACTCCAAATGTTTGGTTGGGAAGCATCAGGACTTCTCAAAATTGAAACAATAAGATTGTTTGAAAGATCAATATCCATGGCTTTTCCTTGACTCTTTGATGTGAAAGCACCCATTTGAACTTCCACCAGATGGTTGGAACTTAGGTCAAGGTCTGCTAAACGAGAATAAAAAAAGCTTTGAGGTGGTAGGACCTCAAGATGGTTGTGACTCAAATCCAAGGATTCCAAGTATCTCAGTTTAGAAAAAGTTGTAGCAGATATTTTCACTATTTGGTTGTAACTAAGATTAAGGTTAACCAATGTAGTGTAACCAGGTCCAGACAACAGGGACTCGTTGATCACTTCCAGCTTATTTGAGGAAAGATCCAGGTAAGATGTATCTAAAGGAATGGAAACTGGAACAACATGAGCTCCAACATTACTGCAATCAACTTTGGTCAAACTGAAGCTGTCAAAGAGGCCGTAAGTCTCCACATCACATCGACATCCTGGGAAGCAAGGCTTGCTTGTACCAGCTATACTGGTGACCACCAAAACATAGAACCAGTTCAAGAGTCCCATGGTTACACCTTCAAAAAAGGAAAACAAAAAATAAAAATTTACTAGAAGTATAGAATGTCAAGACACCAAATGCAATATGTTAAAGGGAACATCTTTAATAAACCATAAGCTTTGCAACATAGATTATACAAATGTAAATTGGCAAGAGAATCTTCAAACATATCAAATTAATTTCTCTCAAACATGTCAAATATTTTAAATAAATTAAAGGGATACTATAGTCACTAGGGATCGACCGATTATCGGTCTGGCCAATATTTGGTATTTTCGGCAATATCGGTATCAGCCAATAAAGATACCGATATTGCCGATAATACATACCAGGACCGCTGGGCCCATAACAAGCCCGGAGGTCCTGGGGGGGACCCGCAGCAAGCGCTGACCTTCCCAGCAGCTCCCTATGTAAGTCTCACAAGTCCTGCAGGCCGTCAGAGCGCTGCCACAGGTTAACATGGCAATGCTCCACGCGGTACGCTGGCCGCGAGATTTACACAGGGAGCTGCTTGAAAGGTAAGTAAGTGCTTGCTGCGGGCCCCACTGCACAGTTCATGCCACCGGACCACCAGGGAAAGCCATAGCCCCCCTCCCTGGTAAGAAGCAGGGAAGGGGGACAAAAATAAATTAAAAAATTACACAAATTGCATTCTACACACACACACACACACACACACACACACACACACACACACTACACAAACTGCATTATATACACACACACTACACAAACACTTGGAATTATATACACACTCTGCATTTTATATTATATATATACACACACACACTACATTTTATACAAGGTAAGTGTTTATAATGCACACACTCTGCATTCATTACACACATACACACACACACTGCATTCATTATATACACACACAATATATATACACACACAGCTCCCCTGTCTAAACACACAGCATCCACTACTCACTCAATATATATATAAGGGCAAGCATTAGGCTGCTAGAGTAGGACCTGCCAAGAATGGGGTACATTGACGTTGTGGCAGGCTTATGCAATATATGATCATATAATGTAACTAAACCCCCATTATTTTTTGCCTAGGTGAGGTGTTTTAAATAAAACTATTACAATCTCTAAGATTTTGAAAGCATTGTTTAGTGAATAAGCGAGTGCGCTGGATTCTGTATTTTTTTATATATATATATATATATATATATATATATATATATATATATATATCTCTCTCTATCTATCTATATCTATATCTATATATCTATCTATCTCAATATCGGTCGATCCCTAATAGTCACCAAAACAAATTTGGCTTAATAGAGCAGTTTTGGTGTAAAGATTATACCCCTGCAGTCTCACTGCTCAATCTTCTGCCATTTGGAAGTTAAATCACCGTTTTTGCAGCCCTAGTCACACCTCCCTGCATTTGACCAACACAGCCTTCCTAAACACTTCCTGTAAAAGAGTCATCTAATGTTTGCACTTACTTTATTGCAAATTCTGTTTAATTTAGAATGTCTTATCTCCTTCTCTGTTAATAGCTAGACCCTGTAGGAACCTCCTGTGTATAATTGAAGTTCAATTTACATAGCAGAAGATAAAAACTTTTAAGGTAAGTTACATTTGATTGAAAACTAAACCATGTTGTTTTCATGCAGGCGCTGTTAGTCACAGCCAGGGGAGGTTTAGCTAGGGCTGCATAAAACAAAAGTGATTTAACTCCTAAATGGCAGTGAATTGAGCAGTGAAACTTGTGAGGCATGATCTATACACCAAAACTGTTTGTTTCATTAAGGTAAAGTTCTTTCAATGACTATAGTGACCTTTTAAGATAAACCCCTCCGTTGATTGTGCTTTCACAATGTTCAAATGTTTAAATGTTCCTAACACACCACAAGTGCAGTCTGGTAGCTGCTACTACGGTAAGCTGCAGAGAATTATGGGAATTGTAGTCCAACAATATTTGGAGATTCCCCATTGTTACATAATATGGAGCATTGAGAAGTAACTTTCCCGTGTGAAGTTAGCATTTGATCAGAATGGTTTTTCAGTGCTGATATGTTACAATGATTCATTCACATTATTCACAGTTTAACAGTCAACCTCACATGCTTAAAGGGACACTATAGTCCCTTAATGCTTAATGTAGTTGTTCTGGTGAGTATATTCTGTCCCTGCAGACTTTTTGCACTTGTTTCAGAGAAAAAGGCATGGTTTACATTACAGCCTAGGGACACCTTCAGTGGCCACTCCTCAGAAAGTTACTAGAGGTGCTTCCTGGAGCAGTGCTGCACTGTGTGCAGCACTGGCATTCAGTATTTCCACCAGCGGCATGGAGACACTTAACTTTCCTCGTAGAGATGCATTGATTCAATGCATCTCTATGAGGAAATGCTGATTGGCCAGGGCGGCATTTGGCTCTGCCCCCGATCACCAGAATTGACAATCTCAGTCAGTCTAATGCTTTCCTATGGGGGAAATAGGAATTAAAAAAATAATTAAAAAAAACCAATAAAAAAAAACAAAACATTTGAACAAGGCATTTAAAGGACATTCTGGTCACCATAACAACTTCATGCTATGCTGCCAGGAGCATCAAGGGGGAGGGGTGGGCAAGCATTTTAACTACCTGTGCTCCTGTTCATAACTGCTTAGAATTGCAGGAAAAAAATAAAAATAATTATTAACTGAAAAGCCTACCCATACAAAATCACAGTAGTAAAAATAATCTGGGAACCTAAATGGCTACCAGGGCACTAAAGCATTCGGAATACACATTTGTATTCCCAACTCTATTAATGTTCCTTTAATGTTTCATCTCGGTCTAAGTAATTGCATGACGTGCAAACTATACTTGTTCCCAAATACATAAAACACGCACGCAAACGTTCACATGGCAAGTAGTAAAATACTTACTGGATATAAAAAGGACACATCATAACAGGTACGTCTAAGAGAACTAGGTTTTAGGTGAGCTGTTGCAATTGTGACTCAAAAGAAATGACAGGCTGGGAAACCACAACAAAAGCAAACACGGTCATGCTGTAATACATTCTACGACACTACTGACGTTATCAAGAACAAAACAAAACAAAACGTCCTAAAATATGCACTAGGGAATGTGAAGCTCAAGGGTTTCTTTTTTTAAATTTGGTAAAAATAAAATGCTTCGAAAGACTAAACGGACACAAAAACAGAGGACTAGAGAGTCCCATTCGCCACATATTTAGTTTGGTGTATGAGATACCCGACATTTTTTGCACAAACACCGGAGTCTATTCAGACTCAGACTAGGTATAGAGAAATATATATTTTTTTTAAATAAATAAACCTGTAGTAACCCAAACGTCAAGGTACTTGTAATAGCATATGGAATGATCTCCCAGATGCATACAAAAACAACACCAAAAAAATAAATACACACTTACAGTGCAGTTCAAGTCACAGGGGAGTTAAAATGCAATATGTTCTTCTTTTTGCTGCTGAACAGAATTCATTAGCAATTTATACGTGTGTGGCCTCTGAAGATCTTCATGTAATCACTGGCTAATTATGCCTAGTGGCCTGAATGTACATTAAGTTAGCACACAGAATAATGACCATTCAGTCGCTAGAAATCACAGATTATGAAGATTCAGCCACTGCCTCTATCACTGGAAGCACGAAGTATATCAAGCCAGGCATAATACTATATCCACTTGTGATTGCAGTACAGAAACGGAGCCTCAAATTATACAAAATTATTACGACAAAAACACAACACAGTTCTGGTTATGATATTCTGTTACATCTTCCGGTAGAGTAACATTACAAGTTATGGTGCATACAGGACTGATTTTAGAATTAAAAAAAAAAAAAAAGTTACAGAGAACTTTATCTAGAACAAATAAGCATATCAGTTTAGCTTCCTCTAGTTTCAGGAGTATTTCAAGATATTCCAGAACCCATTAGATTGTAATAACCGTAAAAGTGTGAGGTTAATAAAATGTAATGGGTTCTAATGTGTCTAACCCAGGACCCTGGCAGGAATCAAACGTGCCACTGTGAATTCCAACAAGATCCTGACCATAGAGAATTATCAACATACTAAGGGGATGTGTAGAAGTAGCAGTTCCTCATTTTAAAAAATAAATAAATATATATATAAAAAATAAATCCTGAAATAATTTTACTCGCTATCAAATTATACAAAATCCCCTACTATAAAGGATCACAATCTGGGAGACACACAGCTTCTTTCCAAGAAGTAGCTAGGAAGTCCTGACTTACCATGCAAAGTCCTTACCTGGTTCGTGTGAACCAGTTTAGCTCTCAGCATTCAATGACGGGTATTTTAATTGTGGTATAAGATGTCCACTCCTTATCCTCTCATTCTCTGTAGTTGCTCCTGGGAAAACGTGTTCCGAATTTGCACATGAGCAGCAGAGATAAACTCCTTTCAATGACTATGGTGTCAGCTGATGACAAATTCTAGTTTAGACAAGATTCCATTATAGGAGTCTGTCAGCCACTTTAAAACATCCTGAGGGGGAGGAATCACACCTCTGAGGGCTAACCCCATGACGTAAATTCAGAAATATTGCAAAAATGTTGGATCAAAGTGGAAAGCAACAGGATCAATGATCTCTCTCCCCGGTAAAACCGGGTGTGAAGTATGTTGCAGGTTATTTTGTCTGCCTTGTTACAATCATTACGTCAGCTACAGTAAATTAAAAAAAAAAAAAGGAACTTTGGTTGAGTGCCAAAGAAAAATGCAATGCTGTTAGGGTTGGGATATTTGGAACAATGCCTATTGGTCAACAGTCAAAGCAGGTTATACTAAAGTTTAAAGGATCACTATAGTGTCAGGAAAACAAAATCGGTTTTCCTGACACTATAGTACCCTGAGGGTGCCCCCACCCTCAGGGTCCCCCCCTCACCTTCTTCCACCACCAGGCTCCCTTACCTCTCCTCCCCTGCTGACGTCAGCTCCCCTGTCTGACGCCAGCGGAGCGGAATGCGCATGCGCGGCAGTGCCGCGTGCGCATTCAAAGTGTCCATAGGAAAGCATTTTTCAATGCTTTTCTACGGACGCTCTGTGTGATGGAAGCATAATATGCCTCCAGCGTCGCAGATGCGCCTCTAGTGGCTGTCCGGAAGACAGCCACTAGAGGCTGGCTTAACCCCAAATATAAACATAGCAGATTCTCTGAAACTGCTATGTTTACAGCAGGCAGGGTTAACCCTAGAGGGACCTGGCACCCAGACCACTTCATTGAGGTGACCAGACTCATTATCTAGCCCGTCGCTAGAACATTTTTATTGCCGATTTGTATGTTCACAAAATATATAAGTGTTTCTTTTACAAAAAACGGTCTTAAAAGAACACTATAGGCATATTATTGGTGCAGTGTGATGTTTTGCTGCGCATGCACACAAGCCTCCCAATGATAGGAAAGCATTGGATTAGCTGAGGTCATCGATCTCAGCCAAGGAGGTGGAGCTTCCAGAGACCAGCTCTGCAAAGGGAGAAAAGGGAAGTAAATATATATATATTTTTTTTTTTTTTTTTAACTGCAGCAGCACTAGCCCAATCACCTAAACAGTTACATGGACACAATAGCGCTAGGAATACATATCTATATTCAGAACACTAAAGTGTTCCTTTATTGTAACAACACCCCTCCCCCCGATAGGTTTTAAAAACTACTGCAAAATAAAAAGGAATTAAAAAAATTCAATACTTTTTTTTTTACTTTGACCTTGTGTTTTAGAATTACTTGTTTCATTAAAAAAAACCACACTACCTCTTCCTTTGGTCTGACATTTTCTAAAATTAGATGGCTGTGTGTAACCCGAATAGAATCAGATATTTTGGCTGATAGTTTTAAAAGGAAACTATATGGCCCCCTTCTTGGCACTCGCCTGATTCCAGCTCTGGGAAATTTAACATGCATGCGCATTGAGCACCTCAATCGCATTAGGCCTCCCCATGGTAAAGCACTGAATCAATGCTTTCCTGTGAGGTTTTAGCGGACGCAAAGTGCAAGGTCGTCCAGCATCATTTACCGGACCAAAAGTCTGCTAAGGACCCGGAAACGCCTCTAGTTACAGTCTGGTAGACAGCCCTGCAATGTTATTGCAGTTTCTCAAAAACAGTGAAAACAACAATTACGGGGTTAACGAGACAAGGGCATTGCACCCAGACCACTTTAATGAGGTGAAGTGGCCTGGGTGCTTGTAGTGTCCCTTTAAATTAAGAAAATGTCTGAATTGGGGGGAAACGGAACAAATAAAATAAAAAAAATAAAAAAAAACACCTGCATAGCCTATCCTGCCACACCTGTGATGCACAACCTTAATTCGCCTAATGCCAAAATCCAGCCATTGTTTGTAATGTACAAGAAGCACCTCAATGCACACTCCCAATTCAAGTACTCACAGTGAGGCGGATCTACTCAATGACATCAGCAGAAGGCGTGCGGTGATTGTAGCAGTAACGGACAGGAAGACTACAAACAGTCAGACAGTCGGTAACACGTCACGTGCATGCTTTGGAAAAGGACTTCAACAGAAAACATTTAAAAGGAACACAACCCCCCCCCCCCCTCACCCCATCAAAAAACCCTCATTGTATTGGCAATGAAAGTGTTAAAATATACATTTATTCCAGTGCTGAGAGAGTCTCCTGTAAATAGATCATTACAGATGGCGTGTATTCAATCAGAAGTTAGCCCTAGAGAAGAAGTAGTGGGACAAACCGTGCCATGAACCACCAACAGTATACTGAAACCATCCTTCTCTACAAGAAGTAGTCATTACACTTTGACCCGCAGCACAGAGCGAGTGAGGCACTAAGGTCACACGAAGGGCATTTACAGAACTGCAGATTGCTCTTTAAATCTACATGTTTTAAAATAAGGTAGACAGGCCATGCATTCAGTAAGATCTTTTGGATCAACAGCAAAAACATATGTGAGGAAGGCTGAACTTGATGGACGCAAGTCTCTTTTCAGCTATGTAACTATGTAAGCCTTTACAGAGTTAAAATCTCAAATGCTTCATTAAAATATTTTTACACCCGTTACAGTAATTAAAAACTGCACATGCGCATTAGTCTCTGTGTCGGATCGCCTGGCACCCTGACCGGATACCTCCGTCAATCGCCGCTTCCTAGTACTTGCAAGCACCAGAACCACTGCAGACCCCACAAACCGCTGCAGCTTGGTTGGGGTCTCGCTGTCCTCCTCCCAGCCTGGACCCAAGACCAAGATCCAGCTTCCAGTGGGTAGACCTCTACTAGTCCAGAGAGCGAAGCAGGCTGCAAGTGTTGTGATCCAAGGGAGTATAGTGATTATAGCAATCCCCAAATCCCCCAAACATGAGCCTACACTACATGAAGGGGTAATGTGTTCTGTTTAATGGCAGCCACAACTGGCCTTATATGCAGGTCCCCATGCAAGGGGCATTCCCCCTTGGACCTGAGAGTAGACTACAGTAAAAACATATACATTGGCTCTCAGTTCCAGGACACGTCCATACAAAATAGGTCAATCCCTCCCCTGTGCCTGGGAGATAATTCAGTCAAGCACTGTATTAAACTCAATTATCTCTAAGCACACACAAAAAAAACAAAACAAAACACAACAGCAACACACCAAAAGTACCTTTAAAATACATAAAAACCCACAAAAGTCACATCCCCTGATAGCCCCGACCTGGGGGTCGTTACGAAATTCCTGGCACTAAAACCACTGCAGCGAGATCCACATCCAGTGGTTATGGTGCCTACTTTGATCCTTTAAGAAACAGTGTACATTTTGATGGAAAGTCATGTGCAAGAAAATCTGATTAGGAAAAAAAGCAGGTTAATTAAGGCAAGAAAAATAAACAAACACACTAATCAGTGTGGAATCAAAGTTCTGTTGAGACAGGCAAGAAACAGTCAAATCATGGCAACATCCATAAACACACACACGTTGTATAATGATGAACTAGGATTTGCTGGGAAACAACAAGGGGATTTCAAAATCTAGGCTAAAAGAGAAGATTAAAAAAAAAAAAATAATAATAATTACAAATCTAACTTATTCTTTGGCCATTTTTGACTGAAATGTGAAAACTGAGGGAGTAAAAAAAACAAAAAAAACCAAACAAAAAGTTTTTTAAAAATGCACCGTAATCCTGACACTCTTACTAGGATGAAAAAAAACAAAAAACAAAAGTCAAGCTTCAAAACGCTTAAATAAACATAAAATTGTTGGAAATATGAACACGTTAAAGGTTGGTTACAACCAAGTAAAACAAGCTAAATCTCAGTTTTCTTTAACGCAAACCCAGCCCCATCCAGTGTTTAATCAGGATTTACACAACACTTGTGTAATCCTTAAGTGTATCCTGAAGGGCCAGATTTTCAGGCTTATAAAAATGTATATATATTTAGTCACGAATGTACAGATCAAAAGTTTAACTTAATAACAGGTCAGCAAACACAAAGCAGGACAGACTGGAAGAGAACGTCTGATAGGGAATTCCCACGTATGGGAAGCCTTCTCAAGCCGCTCGTATGATCAGAGCTGCACCTGGCCTGGAGATTTGGAAAATGTGAGCAAGAAGTGCATTTCTCTGGCAGCAAATGCTCGGAGTGTCTACAGTCGGACGGTCTGTTCTGGTTTCATTATACTTGTCTGTATTGTGGTTATTAAACATCTTGGCTCCGCTACTTGTCTGTTCACGGTCACATTGTAGTTTTGACTGGCTTGCTCATACCATTCGGTCCGTGTTTAATGAGAACTGGCCACTAATAGGGGTTTGACTGCACATGAAGTTACAGAGAGACGAAAGATGCCACTCTCCATACAGCACCTTGAAATCAGTCACATCTCAAATCTACAGGACAACCCCGACAAATATACAAGACAAAACACAAGGAGAGACAGAAAGTCTAGTAGCTTGCTCCACTGATACAAGTAAATAAAAAAAACAAATACAAGTTTTAGATAAGATCAGGTGATGAAAAGGTATACCAAAGCAAGACCAATGGGCTACTTTACCCCTATAAGTTATATGTGCCAGGTCTGAGTCTGTAGTCATAACCCAATCACAGATGGACAATAACTCATAGTTCTCATTAATAGAAACTAAAATGAAGGAAAAAAAAAACAAAAAAAAAACACCACATTTAATAAAACGAACAGTGGCAGGAGAAGCATTTTTGCAAAAAACTGTATGTTGTGCATCTACAGCTGGCAATTTTTTTTTAATTTTTTTTTTTAAACATTTAGACTCCTACCACCATGACCATGTTTGTAGCGGAAGTGGCCATGGTGGTAGGAGTAATCCTTTAACCCCTTAAGGACCAAACTTCTAGAATAAAAGGGAATCGTGTCATGTGCCCTTAAGGGGTTAAGAAAACAGCACTCAGGTCGAAGGGATAGCTTTATACAACTGATACTCAGAGGTTTCAAAGCAACATTTATCCATACAAGATGCACAAAATTACAAAAATCCCTAAAATGCGAAGAACCACTTAAGGCAGCCCTTCATCTCAATGAGGAGGTATATACACGTCAATATTTCCATTGTAAGGTTAAATATGCCTTTCTTCCCGAGAGCCACTAGAGGTGCTTCCACTGAGAGAACCCAGTCAACCCCAGTTCTCACAGCCAACTTCCATTTTATTGGCCACCCATGTGCATTTCATCCAAAATGCTCCTTGGATTAAACAAGAAGAAGAAGAAAAAACAACGTAAAGTCATGGAGGCAGATGAAGCCGCTTGGGGAGTTGGGAGGGAAGAGGCTTGCAACTAAATGCAGAGGAGAATAGAGCTTGGAATACATTATTTGTATATATAACGCTATAATGTCCCTTTAAAAGCAAAGGCCAAAAATAATAAACCAGACAAAAAAAAGTCAGCGATAGGTCGCACACAAGAGTTGGCCTAAAACAGATCTTATTAGCCAAACTCTCTTATGCTCTGAAATATTTGTGCTTTCCCTCACAATTAACCAAACGCACCAATAAATTTAGTCAACCACTCTTGCACCCACCAAACTAGCCGCATTGTCTTATATCTTGTGAGCCGCACAGAAACATACTACTAGCATCAACACACCCAAATATCAACAAAGTTACGTATACATAGCACAAACATGCACAGTGAATTATTCACCCGAGGAAATAAGGTCTGCTTACTGAATGTGAATTGCAAAAAATAAATAAAAAATTAGTCAAAACAATAGCCAATCAACTAAATTTGCAATTTGTTTTGATACATTGATGTAGCAAAATGAAATAAAAGAAGGGAAAATAAAAACATCTTAAAAAGAAGTGAAAAAGACAAGTATTGATCAGATAGGCAACAGTGCGTTAAAGGATGATTGAAAAGGAGCAAAAAAACTAAACACTGCAGGCTGTCACTACAAGCAACTAATAAAAAGTTAGGCCTTTTCCCTCCCGAAGTTCTAAGAAGAACAGCCGTGCGCCCCAGCAGCAAAGCCTTCTGGGAGAACATGTGCAGTTAATTAGGACAGTGCTAACAGCAGGAGCCTGACCAAATGCTCTCTTATTGTGCGTTTGCTGCTCGCCAAGCTGGAGCATTTGTAGCAAAATTATAGTCCGCTCTTTTTTTAGAGGCAATTTCTGATTTTAAAACTCCATTTTATGTTGCACCGAGGCGCACTTAACAGTAATAAATTTGCATGGATTATCAATGTGCTTGGTTTGCCATTTTATTTATGTGGCCAGCCAAGAACGCAAAGGAGAGGGCGGTATTTTAATAACGCATAGGAATGAAGAAAGACACACGACATACTGTGCGGTTTATGTTTTAAAGCGCTAAAATCCTACGAGCTGTACAATAAAAACCCATTTATAATCAAATGTTTTTGATGTTCATTTTTTTTCCCGAAAACAAACAAACAAAAAAAACTACTCAGATTTGACATATGGTGGCCAAATTTCTATTAAAAGCAGGTGGTTTTATGGGAACTAGAATGGTTTCTATTCAATGCAATAGAAACATGAGACACTGAAACAATTCCAGCATTAATTCCACAGGTTTCCCGCCTAACATTTAAACACTGCACTGGTGAAGAGGCATTAGATACATCAGATACATCAGATACATCAGGCTGCCACTAGTTATGAAATGCAATAGACTTCCAGTTTACAGATATCATTGATCAGGTTAAAATACAATCGTACTATACACGGCCAAAACAGTCTACAGCCCAACTGTTCCATGGTCTGTACATTGCCTTGTTGGGGCCAATTGCCGAGATAATGAGATCTCAGTGACAG
>OW240912.1:405900594-406017522 GCA_933207985.1 Pelobates cultripes | reverse complement strand
ACTGCTATTCAATCTATAACAGTGAAAAAAGTGTTTTGTTTTTTTAAATCCAAGCTTTGTGTCACCAGATCTAATTGGTGGCACTGGTCACCGTATCCACTGTTAGCGTAACACACCCGCTTTAAGGACACTGACTGATATTCAATCTATAACAGTGAAAAAAGTGGGTTTTTTTAAACCCAAGCTATTGTGACACCAGATATAAATGGTGGCACTGGTCACCGTATCCACTGTTAGCGTAACACACCTGCTTGAAGATAACTAACTGCTATTCAATCTATAACAGTGAAAAAAGTTTTTTGTTTTTAAATCCAAGCTATTGTGACACCAGATATAAGTGGTGGCACTGGTCACCGTATCCACTGTTAGCGTAACACAACTGCTTTAAGGACACTGACTGCTATTCAATCTATAACAGTGAAAAAAGTGTTTTTTTTTTTAAATCCAAGCTATTGTGACACCAGATATAAGTGGTGGCACTGGTCTACGTATCCACTGTTAGCGTAACACACCCGCTTTAAGGACACTGACTGCTATTCAATCTATAACACTGAAAAAAGTTTTTTGTTTTTTTAAATCAAGCTATTGTGACACTGAATCTAAGAAGTGGTGGCACTGGTCCTGTATCCACTGTTAAGCGTAACACACCTGCTTGAAGATAACTAACTGCTATTCAATCCTATAACAGTGAAAAAAGTTTTTTTTGTTTTTAAATCAAGCTATTGTGTCCTGAATCCTAAGTGAGGGTGGAACTGGTCACCGTATCCACTGTTAGCGTAACACACCTGCTTGAAGATAACTAACTGCTATTCAATCTATAACAGTGAAAAAAGTTTTTGTTTTTTTAAATCCAAGCTATTGTGACACCAGATATAAGTGGTGGCATTGGTCACCGTATCCACTGTTAGTGTAACACACCCGCTTTAAGGACACTCACTGCTATTCAATCTATAACAGTGAAAAAAGTTTTTTTTTTTAAATCCAAGCTATTGTGACACCAGATATAAGTGGTGGCACTGGTCACCGTATCCACTGTTGGCGTAACACACCCGCTTTAAGGACACTGACTGCTATTCAATCTATAACAGTGAAAAAAGTTTTTTGTTTTAAATCAAGCTATTGCTTGACACCAGATATAAGTGAGGTGGCACTGGTCACCGGTATCCACTGGCTGGCGTAACACACCCGCTTTAAGGACACTGACTGCTATTCAATCTATAACAGTGAAAAAGTGTTTTTTTTTTTAAATCCAAGCTATTGTGACACCAGATCTAAGTGGTGGCACTGGTCACCGTATCCACTGTTAGCGTAACATACCTGCTTGAAGATAACTAACTGCTATTCAATCTATAACAGTGAAAAAGGTTTTTTGTTTTTAAATCCAAGCTTTGTGTCACCAGATCTAAGGGGTGGCACTGGTCACCGTTTCCACTGTTAGCGTAACACACCCGCTTTAAGGATACTGACTGCTATTCAATCTATAACAGTGAAAAAAGTTTTTTGTTTTTAAATCCAAGCTATTGTGACACCAGATATAAGTGGTGGCACTGATCACCGTATCCACTGTTAGCGTAACACACCCGCTTTAAGGACACTGACTGCTATTCAATCTATAACAGTGAAAAAAGTTTTTTTTTTTAAATCAAGCTATTGTGACACAGATATAAGTGGTGGCACTGGTCACCGTATCCACTGTTAGGCCAACACACACCAGCTTTACAGGACACTGACTGCTATTCAATCTATAACAGTGAAAAAAAGTTTTTTTAAATCCAAGCAATTGTGACACAGATCTAAGTGGTGGCACTGGTCACCGTATCCACTGTTAGCGGCACACCTGCTTTAAGGACACTGACTGCTATTTAATCTATAACTGGGAAAAAGTGTTGTTTTAAATCCAAGCTATTGTGACACAGATATAAGTGGTGGCACTGGTCACCGTATCCACTGTTAGCGTAACACACCCGCTTTAAGGACACTGACTGCTATTCAATCTATAACAGTGAAAAAAGTTTTTTGTTTTTAAATCCAAGCTATTGTGACACCAGATATAAGTGGTGGCACTGGTCACCGTATCCACTGTTAGCGTAACACCTGCTTGAAGATAACTAACTGCTATTCAATCTATAACAGTGAAAAAAGATGTTTGTTTTTAAATCCAAGCTATTGTGACACCAGATATAAGTGGTGGCACTGGTCACCGTATCCACTGTTAGCGTAACACACCTGCTTTAAGGACACTGACTGCTATTCAATCTATAACAGTGAAAGAAGTGTTTTTTGTTTTAAATCAAAGCTATTGTGACACCAGATGTAAGTGGTGGCACTGACTGGGGAAATGGGCACAGTATGCACTGTGAGCCTGACACAGAAGCTGGCAGCATTGGGAGACAACTGACTGCTATTCAATCTATAACAGTGAAAAAAGTTTTTTGTTTTTAAAGCAAAGCTATTGTGACACCAGATCTAAGTGGTGGCACTGACTGGGGAAATGGGCACAGTATGCACTGTGAGCCTGACACAGAAGCTGGCAGCAGTGGCAGACAACTGACTGCTATTCAATCTATAACAGTGAAAAAAGTTTTTTGTTTTTAAAGCAAAGCTATTGTGACACCAGATGTAATTGGTGGCACTGACTGGGGAAATGGGCACAGTATGCACTGTGAGCCTGACACAGAAGCTGGCAGCAGTGGCAGACAACTAAGTGCAATTACATTACATAAAAAAAAAAAATAAAAAAAAAGCATACCCTTATCCCTAACCTAGCTATGCTTTTCCCTATCTTATGAACAGCAGCTACACTTTCCTTCCTCTTACTAAGCATGCAGCTTGAGAATGAATCTAAAATGGATGCTGTCCAGGAGGTGGGAGGGTCTGCTAGGGAGGGTGTGCTGCTAATTGGCTGGAATGTGTCTGCTGACTGTGAGGTACAGGGTCAAAGTTTACTCAATGATGACGAATAGGGGGCGGGTCGAACCGCGCATATGTTCGCCCGCCGTGTCATTAGCACCTAGTTTTTCCAGACCTATTGTTCCTGACCCCCCTGTACAGTCTGAACCCGAACCAATGCAAATGGGGGTCACTAGATTGTCAGAGGCAGAATGACAATATAGGAGAAAAGAGGGGCTATGCCTATACTGTGGTAGAAGGGGACTTATGAGGAGTAATTGTCACATACGTCCAGAAAACCTCCGCACCTAAGAACCTTAAGGGGACATGTCTTAGGTGTGATGGATACATCCTCTGGGAATAACAAAAATAGACTCCTCCTTGATATTACAGCTAAATGTTGCCCATTAACATTTCCAATGACGCCCTACACAAGGAAGACATAACATTTCAAATGATTCTCCTTCTTGTCCAATCATATTAGGATTTCCTTGGCTTATTAAGCACAATCCTCATATCGACTGGGCAAAGGGGGAAATATTGGAATGGGGCAAGGACTGTATTGAGAGATGTATGTTGCACATTACTAAAAGAGTGGGCATCATTACATTACCCACTACTACATCTTAGACCCCCTTAAGGACACATGACATGTGTGACATGTCATGATTCCCTTTTTTTCCAGAAGTTGGGCCTTTAGGGGACCCAATCCAATCCAACCTCAGTCCAATATTCTACCTCCTCACAGGCCATACGACTGTTCCATAAATCTACTACCACACCAGTTTATAGCACCACGTCCGCCCACGGCATGGATGACATTGACGTGCGTGTGATGTCACATAAAGGACACGAACGCACGTTCTGGGGTCAGAGGTCGGGTTCGGCCAATCAGAGCTGAAATAGGCTTATTTAAACTCCTTTTGCCTTTTCCTCATTGCCCTGTTGTGTTTTCCCTAGTGCAGGTCCGAGAGTATGTTTCTGAGTGTTTACTTCTGGTTATTGACTTTGGCTTCTTCGACTTCCCTGTATTCTGGTATCCCTGACTTCTGGCTTTCCCTAATTGTTGTATCTCATTCTGTATCCCTGACCTCGGCAATCATTCTGACTATTCTCTGGTATGTTCAGTCCGGCCATTCTAAGGCCCGGTAAGACATTACCTTTTAGTCCTAGGTGTGATACAGTTCTACGTGCTGGGTCAACTTGTAATCCTGACAGTTGGCATCCTATGCTTGCCTCGAGGACACTGCATGGCCGGGTTCTTCATTTTATACAAGTTTCAGAATACTCCACAGATGAGATAGATTATAGTCCTGTGGAGAGAACGTGCACTTGTTTTGACCAACCCTTCTCTTATTGGGAATTAAATTCAGACAGCTTGGAGTGTTACAGATGATCTGTAAATTCAGATAATTTAAACATGCGTG
Organism: Pelobates cultripes; assembly: GCA_933207985.1. Lineage (NCBI taxonomy): Eukaryota > Metazoa > Chordata > Amphibia > Anura > Pelobatidae > Pelobates > Pelobates cultripes. The sequence goes on along the minus strand of OW240912.1, from coordinate 406,013,206 downwards.
TTTGTCTTGATTCTAAGATTTATATTATGGGTCGACCTTACATCTGTGTTAATTTGACACACCCAAGAAGTACTTACTTAATACTTGAAATCTTCCATGATGTGATAAATGATGTCCTAACTTAAGAATGCAGAACGATCAAATGAAAACCCTTCACAGTTTCTCTCATTTAAAGGGACACTCCAAGCACAATAACCACTACAGCAGAGCAGTGAAGGGTTTAGCTCACTGGAGTGATCAGCTGACACTCTCAGCCAATGAGCTGGCCCTGCATTGCAGTTCAGGAGAGCCAACGGAAGCTCCTCACTTTTGGCTGATAGAAGGGTTGGAGGGGCACCCGGCAGGCCCCAGATAACAAGACAACCATTCCGTAACAGTGTGACTACTGACACTTTGGCACCATAACCACTACAGCAAGCTGCACATTTTTATTACAAAGATTGGAGAATTAAAGATGTAGGGGGAAAAAATCCTTCCTTCCTTCTCTTTTCCCTTCCCATATTAAAGAAGACATGATTTAAAAATGACTCTACCATCCCACCACAGCCCCCACAACAACTCAATCTCAATAAAGTTTTTGTGGGGACTGGAGTCTCTGGGCTACTTCTTATATTACGGGTTTATACATTTTTGAACAGTTTAACCCTGACAATGTGTCCCCAGCTGTCTCCTTTCTTCGCCTCCATCTGTCACATTGATCAGTAGGTTTTAGCTGACACTCTCAGTAAATCACTGGCCAGCCATTGAGAATAACAGTATGTATGCCCCATCTGATATAAAAACATTAAGCAAACATGAAACAGTACCTTTTAACTATGTTACCATTCTTATCTATCACTTTTGTATCAAATTTTACTCCGAGGTAAGTTGTCTTTTGTAGCAGCATGGCCAAGTCATTTTATATGAGGTATAGCACTTTTGCTGTGATTCCCCCTTCACTGCAAGTAAAACAAGTTTTACTCAAACTCCTACAATGAGATGCCATTGGGACTCAACTTGATCAGAGCTACTGAGTAAAAACTTGGCCATGATTGGTCCCTATCTACATCAGTGTGGTCCTAATGTCTCTAGTTTATTGATTACCTAAGATCGATTTTGATGCCTCCACGTGTGTCCTGTCACTGACACGAGGGATATCCTTTCACATGGACTTTCCTTCACATAATGAACCACTACTCACTGTACATCTCTCTGACTTCAGCATATAAATGACCTTCTCCTCTCAGGACCCCTCGATAGTCCATCCACTCCTGACAGCAAAGTATGATCACTTATTATTATTATTATTATTATAAAATAGAGACTTGCTTTTATTGGGCTGTGATAGTAAAGCAACTCTCAGAGGGGTATTGACTCCAGAATTGATATTCTGTTGTGTTTTCTGTTACCCTATACTGTTTGGTTGTTTCACCACAATTCTAGTGTGACGTTGGTAGGAGCTGGTCCTGGGTGGAAATAAACTGCAGCATGATTGCTCCATTAAGGACGGTGTGTCCTGTCTGGTTCTTTCAGGGGTTCCAGTTGCAGAGTCTTAGGACCCACTTTCCGGCTGCAATAATTCCCGATACATGAGTTCTACAAACAAAGAGCAAGGCCTCCGAGCCTTTGTAAAGGCACTAACCAGAGGCAGCAGAAGCAGAGGGATTGATTCCTGCCTGGAAGACAAGGTGGTTCCTGGGGCACCTGGAGAAGAGACAGACAATGTAGCGTGATAGGTCTTCCTTGGTCTCATTACTATCCTCTTGGAAAATGGAAAGTGAAGAGGTTTTTCAAAAAGCTTGCCAATTTAAAGAATGCATATTAAACAAGGTAATATGATTTCCCTTAAGATCAGGCATGCATGTAAGTTCCACCGGTTCTTGGAGCCATTATAATATTATGTAAGGAATTAAAGCTTGATATAAACCATTTAGTTATCTGGAAATATTGCAGATGTGATATTTTCTGCTCGTAATTACATTCTTGACCTGTTTTTTTACATTTCTTAATGTCCATACATTTGGAGGAGCGTAATTAGAAACATTTTTTCTCTCATGCCAGATGTTCGGTCCCCATGATGTAATTTCTCAAAACGTATGTACATTATAGCTGATGGTATGTTTTACATTTTCACAGCTTTCTTCCATTTGTTCTGAGTGTTAGATTGATCACCCACAGGGAGTTCCGAGAAAGATATTATAATGTGAGTCACTTGGGAGTAGGCAGAAAAAACAAGCAATAATTAAATTTTTAATACGTAAACGGTATTTGCAAATTGACTGAAATACAATCTCACAGTTTTTTTTCTACTTGTTATGAACCTCAAAATACTTGATTGATTCTACGAGGTTCAGTTTTCTATTGATATTTTAGCTTTCATTAGTCCCAGCTGTGGCAGTGCACCCCCCACACATACACATATTTTAGATTACACTCATACAAGACCAGACATTCACACACGCACACCACATCCAACAGTTACAACACTTTAAAGTCTTTGAAAATGCTGTGTCGGAGTAGTTCATGCTTCGCTTAGCTGTGGGGCTTTCCTAGCGATTAGTTGTCCAAGGGAGACCTCCAGGGTCTGAACAGACCCTCACAAGGTCTCCCTGCATGTCCCCTGCCTTTTGTGATGATGCTGACCTTTGGAGTTGCCCAGCACCTATCACACTATGATCGGCAGGGAAATCATGCTGGAGGTGCGGCATTAGAGGAAGATCTCCAAGTCAGTAGATGGCTACTGTTTTAGCTAGACTATCAATCTGCTGATAGCAGTACTGACATTAGCAGAGGGAATTCCTTAGGGATAGGAGTAGTGGTAGGTTAGGGTTGGTGTAAGGTTAGCGTTAGGGTAGGGAAAAAGTTAATGCTAGGTTAGACATAGTGTAGGGTTGGCAATTCTCCCCATCCTTTAGGGTTAAGGTAACTCTAAAAGGGCAATTCAGCTATTGCAGACATGTTTTTGTAATGGTATACATTTTGCTAGTTTTAGTTACAGTTATTTGTCCTTTCATTTTTTGCCTAATTCATTATAGAGATGGTGTTAGAAAAACATATTTTAGGTAGTAGGTATTTGTTAGAAAAAGCGATTTCAGATCTGAAGAGAAATAGTGAACACTTCTTTTACGATCCTTTTCAAAAATAGAATGGCCACCCAAATATGTTTTCAACGGTCTGGTTAAAGTGTCAATTCTCAATAACTCCTGTTAAGCAGGATTGTAATCACCAAAACCTGAATGTTTAGCTTATGGTATACGGTTGTTTTTCCCCAATGCAGTAATGGTAAAAGTCATCAACAGCCAATAGCATGTCAATGAATATCACATATGGGATAGTAATGTCCATAAATAGTTTTATAAGTCTGTTCAACTTCCATTTAACCCAGCAGAGGGAGCCAGTGAACTGATTATTTTATTACTTCGACATTTACAATTTTACAATTCTCATCATCGTTCTTTTCTTTTCTATCATATATTACAAATTGCAAATAGATAACATGATTATTTAGGGACAAAATGTATTCTTGTCTTTTATTGTAGTTGCTCATATATTGATCTGGATTCCTAATAGTATATGACTTTGTTGATTTCAATTTATAGTATATCTCTACTAGTTTCCATTAAAATGTCCTGTTAGAAAACAACAACATTATTTCTCTTGATTTCAGCAAAAACTGGAATTTCAAGAAGAATGGCAATTTCGTCATAAATATAACTGTTCACTAAGCTCTGAATGAGCATCCAATTGGTTAAATTCTTATAACAGTTCAGAATTAAATCTAATATTGCTTTCACTAAATATAGTGAATATAACATTTAGAGGTGCCCTTAGATATGGTATGTGAAATGACGTGTTTGTCCACTTGAAAAAAATAAATAAAAAATAAATCCACAGTTTGACGCTAGTTAAACCCACTCTTCAAATGCTGAAAAAAATATTGCTAAAATTTTGTTTCATAAAATAATCAGGAAAAGACAGAGAACACATTAGAAGGATTGGGTACTTCAGTAGAGATCCAGAAATAAAGTAATAAGCTCGGGATGTGTCTGATATTTGCAAAACAGTCTTATTTGGCTTCACTTAGAGGTCCATCTATGTTAATCCAAAATGAATCGTACCCATAACATAGGGTTCATGTATTCAGAAAGTTTTGAGCAGTGATTTAAAAACAAACTGTGTTCCTGGCACTGCAGGTCCCCTCTCCCTCCCGCCCACCATCCCAAGTTGCTGAAGGAGTTAAAACTGGTAGTGACTTACCTGTATCCAGCGCCCATGTCAGGATTTCAGCGACGCCGGAGGTCCTCACATAGCGTGAGGACGTCCAGCGATGCTATAGCACACTTAAACACAGAAGTGCCCTCTAGTGGTCTAGTAGACAGAGTTAAACCTGCAAGGTAAATATTGCAATTTATGAAAACTGCAATAACTACACTTGTAGGGTTAAGGGTAGTGAGAGGTGGCACCCAGACAACTCCAATGGGCAGATGTCTGGAGTGCCCCTTTAAGTATGTATGGATGGGGATTGAACAGTGTTACATTAGAATACATGTTTCTCAAATTATACAGAATGTCTCACTGGGACATCCACACGACCAAACGTGTTCACCCCAGAAGGGCCCAACAGGGGGTTTGAACTGTGGTCCATCTGTGTCCTAGTCTTGCTATCTTGACTCTGGACCACACATCAGTTCTTATTTCTGTATCATGTTTATCCTTGTCTTGTCTCCAGCGCCGGGGGCTGGATTTTACCTCGGGCTGCTCCTATCTATCTCAGCCCACCTGAAGCTGATGCCCAATTAGCCAGGTAAAAGACACTGCCCCCGTGCACAGACTCACAGGCCAGGTGGTTCCTTATCTGGTCACCTTGGTCTGTGTTTATTTGCAAGGGTGAGCGTATATCTCTGCATACTGGACTCCCAACTAAGGTAAGCCCTGACACATAGAAAATAGAGGCATTGAAGGGGGATGAATTGTACATAATTCCTGGACCTCAGAATCAAACACACTCTGCTGCTGCATAAAAATATGAAAAGGGAACAGATGATTGTTGGCATAGAGACCACTAGGGGGTGCTGGGCATCCTTTATTTTATTCTTTTGACACATATGGTCAACCAGATTCATTTTACATATATAACCAAAGACATTTATAACATCAACATGCCATTCTATAAGATATGATCTAATAAATTGGTCATTGTCACATAAGATAATATGATAAAATTATTGCAATTTAGAGCATACTATGTCATTTTATAATACAGCATTGGATTAAATTATCCTTCCACCATGTAGCTGAGATCAATGAGTCATTCTGTCATGTAGCATTCAATCAAATTATCATTATGTCAAATACTATGCTATAAAATAACAATTTTGTCATATAACATGCAATAAAAATTGTCACTCTCTCCCAACTAAGAATTTCAATATAGATCTCGATTTAATATTGTTGCCTAAGTTTTCAATATGATTTTAATATTTTTGGATAATCTTTTAAAATGATTTCATAATATGATAGATATGTGAACATTTCGGGTTTTTTTATATACTAATATAAGTTTTTTTATGATATATTTTTAATATTTTAATGTAAAAAAAAACAAAACATTTTAAAAGCGTATCCAAAAATATTAAATAATTTGAAAAGCTTTGGCAAAAATATTAAATCAAGGCCTTTATAATATGCTATGAAGCTAAATTTCATTTTGCATGACATTGTAAATCTATCTTATAACATTTATAACGTGAGGGAAAACGGTCATTACATCACTAAGAATGAGATCAAATTGTCATTCAGAGTAGGATTTGGGGAGTCAATAACTTCTCTATTAATGAACCGATTTCAATGATGTTACATACAATGAATGCTTAACGTTTGGAGGACCCCCTGCAGGGAGAATCAACACTTCTCTGTATAAATAGTTGCGTGCAAATTCTACCTCTATATTCTGTCTCAACGAATGTCTGGGGGGGGGGAGCTATAATTTTATTACATGACAGGAAGCTTCATATTTTGCTTAACTTTCTTTACTAAAACTCCATAGCAGCACAAGTTTGACTAGAAACATAAAACAACCAATTAGAAAACAAAAGGTAATAAGACTCCCTCCCTCTGATGACTCATCCTCTTTCTTTGCTGCTCTTCATCAGCACAGGTTAGAGCGCCATTGTGGGTTGCTGTGGCCTTTTTTACTTTCATTTATCTGCATATTCTAATATCTTTTGTTAAGTTTTTATCTATATTTACATATATTTAGTTACTATATTTCTATGTGGTTTAACTTGTTTTTTAATTTCCTTTTTAGTCATATTAGTTTTACCTTTTTATTTATATATATATATATATATATATATATATATTTTTTTTTTTATTATTATTTAAGCTGTATTTTAGTGTTTTGTGTATTATATTTGTTTTTGTTTTTTGTTCCTTTATTTGGGGTTTTTCTTTCTGCTTGGCACTTTGAGAGGCTCACCAGTGGCCTCCTCCGATTGTAAGAGAACGTCTCCAGCACTCCCTAGTGTAGTCGGTGGCCATCTTGGATCTCCCACGAGATCCCGGGAGCCATTTTTTAGGTTTCTTAAGCTGCGTCAGTTTTAAGTCTTAAAACTGACATGGCCAGACACCCACCCAGAGCCGCGGCTATTTCGCACCACAAGTCGGGAATTTCACTCTGAGGCACAAAGGGGCTGTCTGGGCACTCATACTGCTAGCCCAGTATTGATAGTTGTACTGCATACTGTCAGTTTTATTGTTTATCACAGTACATAATACTGCTTTCCTTATCAGAGGGCGAGTCCCTCTCATAAACATAGTCCAATGTCGATATTTATATTGCTTCCTGTCATTTTTATTGTTTATGTTACAGTTTATTACAGCACATACTGCTTTCCATATTAGCGGGTGTGCCTCTCTCAAACACTGCCACATATCAGCTTGGAACTGAAGTTGGGGCGAGCCGCTTACAGCTGATCTAATTATGTATTATTTATGTGCTTCTGGGGTGAGGCCATTAATTAATTTATGAGTGTACCCTAGCTTATTCTATCTATCTACTATTACTGAAATATTTTCTATACTAATATTACTGGAGGTGAGCCACCCATCAAATTACTACATATCCAGCTACTTTACCTCTTACAGCTCCTATGAATGGCCAGCTTTGTCTGTGCCACTGTACCTCCCTACTGGATATACTCCTGGAGGTTTTCTTATTACTGGGTGATCACAGTTATTTTATATGTGTATATATATATATATTCGTGAAAAAATGAAAGCAAAAAGACGCTTAAATTGTAACAATGGTAATATAATAAATTGTGAATAGATCAACACATAAAAAGGTAAAGCTGCACCTTTAAAGTGCACAAGCTCTAAACACACCACATAAACTAAAATACTGAAAAAAGGTGCGCTATACCCTTAAATTTATAGTGCACAGTGCAAAAGTGTCACGTAGATACACTAATGAAAAACCTTTGTGAGGTGTATATATATTTGTGTAAGGGGCAAAATAGCCGTATATGGAGTAAGGATCCAGCATAAGCTTAGGATAGTGTAAAGGGAGCAAGTCGGTTGTGGTGTGCCGATACCGACGATACGGTAGGCCTGTAAATAAAGAGGGCCCACCAAGGAGTAAGAAAGTAAAGTAAATGGAAAGAAAAGAGAAAGTGTTGAAATGAGGAGTGGGTGGGAGGGTCATTCTGATGCTGACCTCAAGCGATATGAGTCAGGTAAGGGGTGTCCCTTATATAGGGGAGTGAATTAATTTAAGCCCCTCCCACAAATACAGGCAAAACTGCCTTAATACTTGTGTAAGGGCAAAATAGCCGTATATGGAGTAAGGATCCAGCATAAGCTTAGGATAGTGTAAAGGGAGCAAGTCGGTTGTGGTGTGCCGATACCGACGATACGGTAGGCCTGTAAATAAAGAGGGCAAAAATGAATAATCAAAGATTTAATACAGTCAACAAATATATACAAATTAACCAGACATTTCCTTAAATGCATTACAGTATTTAATTCCTGAAAGGATTTTGAAGGTAGGAATCTAGGACCGAAAGTGGGCACCATTTGTTGTGGGTAGGATAGTATGTTATCTCTACTGTTGGTGCATGTTGACTCATTTCGGAATGTGGTAGAGCCAATAGGTAATGATATATGTGTTTACGTACGTGGGATCGTTGAAGACAATGATCTGTCTGAGTGGTGGTGATGGTAGTGGATTCTCTGGCCTGAGAAAGGCATAAAAGGCAATGTGCATGGCTGGTAATGGCCGACTTGGTAGTATAATTGAATGGTTGTAGATCTAATAGGTCCGATAAGGATGAACAGTTGGATGGCTATTGGTAATCTCTGAGAGGAACGTGGGGGAATGGATTCCTGAAAACCTCTGAGTATATTCTTTTCTGGTATGATAGCATGAAGTTTATGGTAGTTTTGGCCATAGGTTATCATGTGTTGTTGAATGCCTGTAAAATATATAATTAATGGTGTATGAGATAGTTTAAGTTTAAGGTGGCAAAAATAAGCAAAACTTAGGAGAAATTTTGTGACACAGGTTGAGCTATGTCGTGTTCCAATGAGATTCTTTAAGCCAGGTGAAAAGCTGTGTTATGCGTTCTACAAGTATGGGACGAAAGTGCTAGGTGGGATAGTGCATGCTATGCTGCATGAGTATGTCTAATCCATGATTTTGTCTCTGGAACGAAAGAGTGGACGTGACTGTATGGGCGGCTGTAGGAAGCGTATGATGAACATGCCTGGAATATAAATGAGACAGTTGTCGGCAGGGATGTATACCCCGTCTGGTACATGAAAGTGAAATGTGATAAGTGGCCAACCAAGTGAGTTCCCCAGAAACATCATGAACTTATGGATGAGTAGTGGCGTTTGTAGATGATATGGTATGTGCTTAGTTGTCTGAGTAACAACGGATTGATGACCCTGACCATGATTTACCCCATGCCACAGCAGCTGCTACAATGGGGTAGATCTCCCAAAGGGGCTGAAGTGGTGGAAAAATTTCCAAACCTGGATGCCATGGCCAACAGCCCCAAAGCAATAGTTCCCGGTAGATCGCTGCCAAACCCATGGTATACGCTGTGTCTGACCATCTGGTTGGAGAAGTGTCAGACAATCCTGGAAGGAACATGCTTTTACCATGCCAAGTGGTTAAGAAATCCCCCCCATGTGCAGGTCTGCTGTTGCTGAGGTGTCTAGGCACCTCCTCTGATCGTCATGTTGGAAGTGTGGAAAAAAGGGGAAAGTACTCTGGATGTGAAAGCATGGCAAAATTAAGGAACCTGGTAGGGATCGTAGTTCCTTGCAGTTGTAAGTACTAAGCAGGAGGTAGTGATTGATGTAGTTGAGAATGTTCCCTATTTGTCTTGTGGTAACTTGCGTGTATGGATGCCGACTCAAGTCATATGCCCAGTAATGTGAAGATAGTGTCTGGGCCTTCTGTTTCTTATGGGGTACTGGGACGCCCAAGTGGTCAACCAGACTAAGCTGCCGTGAGGCTTCTAGTGAAAAATATGCTTTCTTTGATTAACAAGAAGTCTTCTAGATAGTGTATGACTGTAAGGCCTCTGGACATGTTATCATAACCAGCACAGAGTATCTGCGAATATCGATAGTAGGCTAAACTGTAGCTCGAAAGTTGAGCGGGGAAAGGATTGCCCATTTTATGCCATGTAAGTGCCAGTGTGTAGGGTAGATGGTAGCCGTTTACTGCGTTGATGATATTGGTCTTACTTAATCAAGCTTCAACCCATGCTTGAGTGATAGCTGTAAAGGTAGATCAATGGTGTTGTATAGTAAGAAAAATCCTCGGAGGGTATGAGGGAGTTGAGACTTGGGGTAGCGGAGGTGTGTGTTACCAATAAGTCCATGGTTAGTCTTTGTTTAAGGGAAGATTCCTTGTGACAATACCAATGTGTGTGTTTGGTGCCATGCTGTAAATGGTGGAGATTGGAAGACCCCTCTGCAAATCTTGGCTATGAGTGTGTTTACAGCCAATGGTTTTGTTGTGCTGACTGTAAGTGAGGGCATGCTATATTCCTTGAAGGTGTGTTTATGATACCTGTATGGGAGCCCTTTGAAGCTCCAGAGCTTTAGTAAATCTACTACAAGTCTGGAAGGGTGATGAGTCAGTAGTGTTGAAAATGCATTGGTGTGTACAGATGGTGAATACGTTATTTGTAAGTTGTATTGGGACACATGGTTTGTCATGTGCCCTGAACTATTTGAACATATATGCAACAGTCTGTATGCAATGCAACTACTCATATCAGTGGTCTCTGGTAGTTCAGAGGTGCTGGTACCTGGAGCCTGAGAGTGCTCGTCCATTTGTTTGGGACAAAATCCCTTCTGTATGGGTACCTGCACAAATAAACATCTCCACATATTCCAAATGCCAACCCAACCAAGGGATGGTCAGTTCCCGATTTACCTGGAATCCCTGGATCTGACCATCACAGATACATCATCATACATATATATGCCTTGCTTCCGCAATGTGCTGGGATCATACGTGCAGATTTAACATCTTGTGTGTCATAAGAATTGATTGTACCAGGTAACCGAGTTTCGGTTGGTGCTGGTTGTACAGTAGCGTGAGGCCCAGCCTTGTGAGGGCTGTGGTGACCAACTCGAGATTGCCAGTCTGTCATAAATTTTTTTGGCTCATGAGTTTATGAGTGAAGCTAGCATAGCCTGGGTGTCACCTGAGTTGATGTAGCTGTGCCTTCCCCTGCCTCCGTGTTGTCCGTTGATGTATGGAGGAGTTTGAATAACTGCTTTCCTTGCTGTAGCAGGGTAGGGGATTTGTCACCTCCTTAGGTCTGTGGTAATGTGTGGGATCGTCCAGGATCTGATTGCTGCTGGACTAGCAACATCTCCTCTGCTTGAAGGTGTATCAATTCTAGCCGGGGTGCTAGGAAGAGGTGATTCTTCACCATCTTTTTGAGAAATACTTAAATAACAATAAAGATTGCAATTATTATTTGTACCCAGGGTTCTTGTACTGGCTTGCTAGCTAAGCCGTAAGGCGAAACGATTAGGCTTGGTGTTTTTTGGTGACTGGTGAGGCCCTGCTAGTTGCCAAGTGGCTTGAGAGGCTCTATCTATGCTTGGCGCGAGGGGATTTTGTGTGGCCACCGAACGTTGTGGCAGGATGTTGGCCTCTCGGTGACAGTAACCAGAAAATAGGAAGGGGAGTGACAGGTGAGGTCCTCTCTATGATACAATGCGAGGCGACTAGCTCACGAGTGGCCCGAGGGGTGTATGCCTCCGAGTGTGAGGCGGGGTGTTGGCCTCGCGGGACCACTAACCGAAGCATAATGCAGAGAAAAAAGGGGGTAATACCTATTGGGCCCTAGAACCCTAATTGCCAGTACACTATTACTATTCCAGGGAAGGTAAGAGATGGATAACTACGTGAGCAGGTGTATGTACCTGGTAGTATGGTATTGAACCTGACAATCCGTATAGGTTTTTTAGTAGTAACTGTAACCTGAATGGATAAAACCGTATGGCATAAGGAAATATGGCATAGACCAAGCTTATCTTAATACGTACAGTATATGTGAAAAGTAAAGTGCGTGATGTGTAAATATTAAACATCGTAGCCATACTGGTTAAATATGTATCAATCTTAACCCATTAAGTGCCGTATGTACAAGTGAAAATGTGGTCTGTCCCCACCTTGTATGTTGTATATCCCCTTGCTAGGGGAAGTCTGTTGCGGGAGCAGCGTGCTGTGAAAAATGGATGTGAACTATATTACCAGTTACATATATACAGATGCGTCTGCTACTGTGTAATAATATATGTATTTATACCAGATGTTGACATAGTGCTTGCTATGTGAATTGTTGAATGTCTTATTGAATGGTAGGGGTCAGTGAACATGGTGTTGCAAAATGCAAGTGCACTGGAGATCTGCCGAGTGCCCTATAGGTGGCAGTGTAGTTGGATACTGATTGGTATGTGAAATGTTGTTTGTCTGTTGACCTATAGGTGTCAGTGTTTTGGTGTTTGTAAAACCCCATGAAAATTGTCAATGTACTTGACAGACCTGTAGGTGGCAGTGTTGCTAGAACCACTGTTGGTCTTGATGTGAAATGTAAATTATTGTGAATTAAACCTGAAGTTGAGCCCGTGCTGGAGTTTAATTTATGGTCTATAGTTATGTTTAAAACAATCTTATGTGTAATTTATATTGGCTGGTAAATTGTATATGACATGTGAAGACAGTTTTGCTGTTGACCAGTAGGGGTCAGAAATGCTGATTGTATGTTAAAATACCCTTTAACCCCTTAAGGACCAAACTTCTGGAATAAAAGGGGATCATTACACGTCACACATGTCATGTGTCCTTAAGGGGTTAATGCTACCATTTGACAGATAGGAGTCAGTATAAAAGCGAAAATGCTGTAGTTCGTTTGTTTGCTTATGAAGTGGAATAAAATCTGAGAAGCCTGTAGTATACTGATTGACCGGTAGGGGTCAGCATGTAGGCGAAAATGCCGTGGTTAGTTGGTTTGTACATGAAATGCAATAATGTCTGAGAAGCCTGTAGTACACTGAATGACCTGTAGGGGTCAGTGTGTAGGCGCAAATGCAGTGGTTCGTTGGTTTGTACATGAAATGCAATAATGTCTGAGAAGCCTGTAGTACACTGAATGACTGGTAAGGGTCAGTGTGTAGGTGAAAATGCAGTGGTTTATGGTTTTGTACATGAAAAGCAAAAACGTCTAAGAAGCCCGTAGTACACCGAATGACCGGTAGGGGTCAGTGTGTAGGCGCAAATGCAGTGGTTTGTTGATTTGTACATGAAATGCGATAATATCTAAGAAGCCTGTAGTACACTAAATGACCAGTAGGGGTCAGTGTGTAGGCGCAAATGCAGTGATTCGTTGATTTGTACATGAAATGCAATAATGTCTGAGAAGCCTGTAGTACACCAAATGACCAGTAGGGGTCAGTGTGTAGGCGCAAATGCAGTGATTCGTTTATTTGTACATGAAATGCGATAATGTCTAAGAAGCCTGTAGTACACCAAAAACCGGTAGGGGTCAGTGTGTAGGTGAAAATGAGGTGGTTTATTGGTTTGTACATGAAAATGCAAAAAACGTCTAAGATGCCTGTAGTACACCGAATGACCGATAGGGGTCAGTGTGTAGGTGAAAATGCGGTGTTTGGTTGGTTTTTACATGAAATGCAATAATGTCTGAGAAGCCGGTAGTACACCGAATGACCGGTAGGGGTCAGTGTGTAGGCGAAAATGCAGTGGTTCGTTGGTTTGTACATGAAATGCAATAATGTCTAAGAAGCCTGTAGTACACCCAAAGACCAGTAGGGGTCAGTGTGTAGGCGAAAATGCAGTGGTTCGTTGGTTTGTACATGAAATGCAATAATGTCTAAGAAGCCTGTAGTACACCCAAAGACCGGTAGGGGGTTTAAACGAATGATATGCATGAACATGCAATGGTTTTAGAACAGACATAGACAAAATGCAGCCGTAAAGTGAGGACCTGACCCGTGCATGGTGCCGTGGGACTGATGCCTGGCGTAACGGGTAGGTCGACTTACTGTTTGTGAGTCACTTGGACACCATCCACGGCGATGGATTGAAGAAAGAAGGTGGTAGGCCGGAAAAGCCTGTGGCTGGATTCCTGACACAGCTCTGCTTAGAAAACCTCATGGAGTAATCAGGTAAAATGGCATCTGGATGACCCAGAAGTGGAAATCATTCTGATGCTGACCTCAAGCGATATGAGTCAGGTAAGGGGTGTCCCTTATATAGGGGAGTGAATTAATTTAAGCCCCTCCCACAAATACAGGCAAAACTGCCTTAATACATATGATTAATATGTTGCTTTAGTGTATTTATGTGACACTTTTGCACTGTGCACTATAAATTTAAAGGTCTAGCGCACCTTTTTTCAGTATTTTAAAATATACATATATATATATATAATTTTATTGTCTACATTGTATTGAGCAGACAATTACATAATTCACCTTAAGCTCCTCCTGCTTCAGCGCTTTAGGTACCACAATACTATTATTTACTCCATTATGGACACCCCCGCACGGAAGCAGAACCTTCAATCAATGCAGCTCTTGCCGCCTCAGTAAAAAAGGCCCTGGCTTGGGTTCTTCCCTAAGGATAAGGGATTTTTGGCATGGCTGAACAACAGCAGGGTCATGCCTCCAGCTATTTCTGGTCTACAGGTCAAAGAAGATCCAATTCCCCTTCATTCTTCCAAACTTACCATTCCCATTCCTTTTTCAACCAAAGAACGGAACGAGGTAGAGGTAGCAGAGCTCAAGGATGTGCCAGACTACCCACAAACATCACTCCCACCCAACCCAGGTCTCGGCGATGGACCACCAAGCACTTGTAGACCCAAAGTCCAGACCCTGTTTGACAAAGGAGTGATCCAGGTCTCACTAGACACCGGGGGTTTCTACAGTTCCATCTTTCTGGTTCGAAAGAAGTCAGCCAAGTCCACCCGGTCTTAAACCACCGGAATCTGAATGGTTTTATTGCATATACCAACATCTCCTGTGGAAAGGTCGACTCTGCCAGTTCAACTGTCTACCCTTCAGCCTAAGTTCGGCTCCTTGGTGTTTTACCAAGCCGCTAAAATATGGGCCACGTGAACTAGGAGATGCTATCTTTTCACTTGAAATACCTCATGTAGTTGGTACCTGGAATGGCATTCCGATCCCTTTACTGACGCTGTTCCCTTAGTCTTGAATTTTCTGTCTTACCTCTTCGATCTAGGGAAATCATATCGTTCCATTAATGAGGTCCGTTTGGCTCTATCAGCAGCAAACGTCCCAGTTCAGAGTTCTCCTGTTGGACAGAATCCTTTGATCTGTAGACACCAAACATTTGCGTCTTTCGGCACCAAAATATTATTATTATTATTTATTATTACCATTTATGTAGTGCCAACAGATTCCGTAGCGCTTTACAATATTATGAGAGGGGGGATTTAACTATAAATAGGACAATTACAAGAAAACCTATTGGAACAATAGGTTGAAGAGGACCCTGCTCAAACAAGCTTAGTCTATAGGAGGTGGGGTATAAAACACATTAGGACAGGAAATATCAATCAAATAAGGTGGGAGTTGTAACGTATTCATCCGCTTATAAAAATGTGGTTAATGGCATCTACTGTCCACACAGGAAAAGTTGTGCCGAGCAGCCACCAATCCACAGAAGGGTTAATGCTGAGCAGCAATTATGCAAATGAGAACCTGGTAACTGCCTTTGGGGTCAAAGGTCGGTTACAGCCTATCAGATCTAGAGGAGGGGTATTTAGGCCCAGTTCTCATCCTGCTCAGTGCCCTGTCGTGGTTTCCCTTGTGGTTGTCCGAGAGTGCGTTATTGATTCTGGTTATTTGACTTTGGCTTTGTTTTTGACTTCCCTGTATTCTGTATCCCTGACTTCTGGCTTTTCCTTATCGTTGTGTCTCTTTCTGTTTCCATTGACCTCGGCTATTCCTGACTATTCTTTGGTACGTTACTCCGGCCATTCTAAGGTCCAGTATATGTTACCTATCAGTCCTCTGTGTTACACAATTCTACGTGCTGGATTATACTGTAATCCTGACAGGAGTGAAGCAGAGCTGGAGGAGAGAGTAAGTGCTGCCCTATAGGAGAGAGCAAGAGACAGGTGTGTAAGGTAGAGGTTACTCTGGGAGGCCATAAGCTTTCCTAAAGAGATGGGTTTTAAGGCACTTCTTAAATGATTGAAGACTAGGGGAGAGTTTGATGCGGGTAGGCAGGCTATTCCATAGGAAGGGAGCTGCCCATGAGAAGTCCTGCAAGTGCGAGTTGGCCGTACAGGTGCGAGCAGTGGTCAGGAGGTGGTCACGGGTAGAGCAGAGCGAACGAGGATCAGCATAAGAGGATCAGAATTGTTCAGTGCTTTATATGTATGGGTTAGCACTTTGAATTGATTCCTATAGGATACAGGAAGCCAGTGTTAGGACTGACAGAGGTGTGAGAGGACTGACTAGAGAGGAAAATCAGTCTGCTAGCGGCATTCATTACAGATTGAAGCGGGGTGATACGGCTTTTGGGAAGAGCAATCAGGAGAGGGTTACAATAATCCATGCGGGAATTTACTAGAGCATGGACAAACTCTAGAGCAGAGATTTAGCTGCGATTAGGTCATTAGTAACTTTGTTAAGAGCAGTCTCAGTAGAGTGGAGAGGGCGGAAGCCAGACTGAAGAGGGTCAAGGAGAGCGTTTGAATTGAGGAAGCGAGACACACAGGTAAAGACAATTCTTTCCAGAAGCTTTGAGGAAAAAGGGAGCAGGGATATGGGACGATAGTTAGAAGAGGAGGATGGGTCAAGAGATGCATTTTTTTTTTTCAGGATAGGTACTACAGTGGCATGTTTAACGTCAGCAGGGACAATGCCAGAAGAGAGAGAGCAGTTGATGATGTGTGTTAAGGAAAGCACAAGACAAGGGGAGAGAGATCTGATGAGGTGAGATTGGAAAGGATCGAGTGGGCAAGTGGTGGGGCGAGAGGAAAGGAGAAGCGCAGCCACCTCTTGTTCAGTAGCTGGGGAGAAAGTCTGAAGGGTAGGAAAGGCATGATGTGTGGTTGAGAACGAGAATGGCATGGTGGGGAGAATTCTTTCCTTAGCTGTTCAATCTTGTCGGTAAAGTAGCATGCAAAGCTATCGGCTGTAAAGTTAGTTTGGGGGTGGCCACAGCAGGGCGGAGAAGAGAGCTGAAGGTGTCAAAGAAATGCCTGGGATTGTGGGAGGATTGCGGGAGCATGAACTAATGAGAGAGGAAAAGTATGACTGTTTGGCGAGGGCAAGGGCTGCTCTGTATGAACACAATATGAATCTATAATGAAGATAGTCTGCCTGGGTGCGGGACTTCCTCCAAGAGCGTTCAGCACAACGGTGTGGCAAAAGTGACCTCGCCACTGGTTTTTGGAGGGGCCTGTTTGCCAGCTTCCTGCCCTGCGACTATGACCCTGGGATGTATTGGCCTTTAAGGAACTGATTTGGGCATATTGTATTTTATTATGCTGCTGCTGGCCCTTTAAGAACCATCTGAGGACATACTGTGGCATTACGGGGTGGCCTCCATTTCATGTATCAGAGGCACATGGTGAGAACAATGGATGAAGCACATGGTGAGAACAATGGATGGCGGCCATTTTAACTCACAGACACTGTTTTGACTTTTCTACATGGTGCCATCTCGCCAGTATTTGGTGCACAAAGACATCATTCAGTAGTTTTAAACTACAGAACAGGGGACACATTTAACAGTAATTATTTTTCATATAGCCTGTATATGTTCTGCGGAATCTGCATTAAACCAGAGTTCTTCTTCACCCTCAATCTAGAGTCCTGTCTCTTATAGGGGGAATTGCTATATCACTACAAGGGATTGCTATGCTCTGCATGCTCCCCTGGATAATCACTTCTAAGCTCTCTTAAGAGCTTGTCCCTGTCTTGCTCTCTGAAGGAGTCTATGGTGGTTATGGTGTCGGCTGGAGTGCTTGGAGCCCTCAGGAAGCGCTAGGAGCATCCTTCAACAGAGGTACCCAGTTGGGGTGCCAGATGATTCATTACAAACGGGAGCAACCTTTGTGAGGTTGATCTTGTCCTGGGATTCCATCTAGATTAACCAGATAATAGAGATCTTTCCCTTCGTCAAATTTCAGCGAAATTGTGTTTTGTCTCTTTCCGTCGAGTCTCAGATGTTCGGGCACTCGACGTAGACGCTTCTATCTTCGATCCAGACGGGTTACCTTTTCCATGTCTAGACTTTCTAAATCTGTTTCTTCTATGATTTTCTTTCCCTATTTTAGAGATTCTCCAAAACTTTGTGTAACCTTTACACTATCTTGCTACACAGTCACATCTCTCCAACGCTCTCATTCTGGTCAATTGTTCATCTCCTATGTTCGACCTTACGACCCAGTTTCATCTACTACTTTGGCTCGTTAAATCAGATGGCTGAAATCCTTAGCAGATATTCAGTCTATTTCCAGCGCAACCTCAGTCAGGGGAGCGGTGGCTTCTGGGGCTTTAATGGCTGTGACCTCCCTGCAGTATATATATCACATTATAGGCTACCATTATATTAATCTGAATGAACCCATAATACTGAAATTGGGAATTCTGCTTTTTGAAGAACCAAAAAAAGTCACTGCAGTACTTTTAGGGCCGACCCCCCACCTTAACCCCCCACCTTAACCCCCCACCTTAACCTGTCCAACCACCTCAACCTGTCATAGCCTTGGCAGCACTTTAACAGGGGTGGCATTTTGCCGCTCTGGTCGTTAGGAGCCTGGGCCACCTCTGCTGCATATATATGCAGCAAACCCGGCTCTCTAATCGTTAAGGCAGACTGACCTGTCGGGTCCTCGGCCCATGACCAAGAGCTCAACATCAGGAAGGGACCCAGTGGCTTGCCCTGTATGCTGCTGGCTGCGGGGCACCTCCGCTCAGTCTGTCATGACTGAGAGCCTCCTGTCTGCAGCGAGTGCAGAGCTGAAGACTATGTGATGGAGGTCTTGCGAGCTCCCAGAGTGTTGCAGCGGATTACCACGGCAATGGGGATATAACATATAATATATTTAGGGCCAGTACAAACCTTTATCTGGAAATCTATTCTTAAACAGGGCTATACATAGGACACGAGGTCACACATTTAGGGTGCAAGAAAGGAGATTTCATCTAAGAAAAGGTTTTTTTACAGTAAGAGCAATAAGGATAGGGAATTCTCTGCATGAAGAGGTGGTTTTGTCAGAGTCATTACAGATGTTTAAACTGCAATTGGATAAATACTTGCAAAAACATAACATACAGGGATATAATATCTAATTAGTGGGGTAATAGCTGCTTGATCCAATGAGACATCTGACTGCTATTTTGGGGTCAACAAGGAATTTTTTCCTAGTTTGTTGCAAAATTGGAAGTGCTTCAGACTAGGTTTTTTGACTTCTTTTGGATCAACAGCAATAACATGTGAGGAAGGCTGAACTTGTTGGACGCAAGTCTCTTTTCAGCTATGTAACTATGTAACTGTAATGCTCTGACCGGAGCTCGTGAGAACTTGAACCACGTGGTATGCAGTTCACACCCAGCAGAGCTGCAGACAGGACAGTGATCCCACTGGATCACAAAATAAATAGTATGTCAATTTGGAGAGGCTTGTCTCAGCCACCCCACACTGCCTGCCTCCTCTCCCCCACTTCAAGCTGTCACCCCCCAACACAAACTGTCCAACCAACCACAGCCTGTCCCCCCCATCCCAACCACAACCTGCCCCCCCATCCACAGCCTGTCCCTTACAGCCTGCTGCCCCACGAAGCGTCCCTCACAGCCTTCCCCCACACCATGTCCCTTACACACTGCCCCCCACAGCCTTTACTCCCACGCCTGCTCCACCCACAATCTGCCCATCCCCCACCTTAACCTGTCCAACCACCTCAACCTGTCATAGCCTTCCCACAACCTGTCCCCCGACAACCTGCCCACTTCACACTTCCTGCCCTCCCACCTTAACCCTTCCCCAAACCTCAACCTGTTCCCCCACCTCAACCCACCTCAACCTGCCTCCCACCTTAACCCTTCCCCAAACCTCAATCTTGCCCCCACCTCAATGTGTCCCCCCAACCATAACCTGCCCCACACCATGTCCCTCACAGCCTGCCACCCCACACCATACCATGTCACTTACACTCTGCCCCACCACACCATGCACTCCCACACCATGTCCTTTACACCCTGCTCCCCCACACAGCTTGCCCCCACCACACCTTGCACTCTGCTCCCCCACAGCCTGATCCACCGCATGTCCCTCCACAGCCTGCCCCCAGGGGTGTCTCTCTAATTAGCTGCAGACCGGATGTAATGGCCACCGGACCACCCGGCAGCCCACAATGGACCACCATGTTGTCTCCCCCTCACCCCATCAGACTCCCCTCCCTCACACCATTACCATCACCCCCTCCCTCACCATCAACCCCCCTCCCTCAACATCAACCCCCTCCCTCACACTGTCAGCCTCTTCATGCATCCACACTCACATTAACCACTCCTAATCTTGTTAATCTCACCCCTCCAAACTCACCTGCCCTCACTCTGCCACACTCACCCTGTCACATTAACCCCCCTTAATCCTGTCACACTTGTCCCTCCTACCATGCCACAATTGCCCTGACACACTCCACTCGCCCTGTCACACTCCCTCATCAAACCATGTCATACTCCCTGTCCCTCATTCTCTCTGGTACCCCTCTAAGCCCAGTGAGCACGGGTAGAGCCCAAGCTTAGAGAAACTCAGTGGCTTACCTTTCGGTTGGTGCCCGCTCAGGTTTTAAAATGATTTTACTCACTTCATACTTTTTGCTCACATAGTACTGCAAGCAGCAATGGCTGTTGCGAACCTTCAGTATGAATGTACATCTGTGTATAATATGGGCTAGGGTCATGGAAATGGTCACTGCTTCCGGTAAGTTTAGTTTGACTATAAGTTTATACATCCTGTAGTCCACAATCATAGCTCCCAATTGTTAGGATAGCTCCTATTTCAGGGTCCGGCTCAGCCATCTTGATTTTGTTCCTTGATGTCCCCAGGGCAGCACAATGCTAGCACCTCATTAGACAGGACTGAACTGTGTGGCAGGTACAAGGACCATGCAAAAAGCACTCTATGCATAGTCTAGTAGTATCAGTGGGGCCAGCTGGCGTGCTTTGATGCCAGGCAGACACCCTCCTTCCCAGGACCCGTTCCATTATCTCCCAATGTTAGGAGGAATGCACAATTTCAACATAAATTTATTGATGGAGGGCTTATAGCTGTATAAACTGGAAATGCAATTCTCTCTCAAATGAGGCAGCACCTACAAGGATCAGTAAACAATAAAATTTTAGGATTTAAGGAAACTGATCGTGGGTACAGACACTTAGAATACACAATTTGTCCGACAATATTATTAAACACAATTGGAATTACATGAACAATCCAAGGGCGACGTTCGTAGAGCTGAGCATCCTTCCATTCCTGGCTGATTGCTCTAGAATTGCTCTTTACAAACAAGCCCAAGATATAAACCTACCGTGAAAGATATATATTGAAAAGCATTTATAAGGAATACTCTGAGTTCTGAATGGAACTATGGATAATGTCTTTTATAGAAGTACTCCAGTCCTCATTAAAGTTCTCTTAAAAGCCTTCACATAAATTGGCACATCTATTAAAGACCATTACTCAGCTGGCCTGTACACATTAAATAACTAACCCTTTCATTGCCACAGCAGAGAGCAGTGCAATATGCTGTGTTCTGCTGATTTTGAAGACAAACTAAATTTTAATACATTTTTTGAAAAACCACAATGTTTACAATGCACGGTTCAGTCCACCTCTAGTGGTTGTCAGTATGAGAGCTTCTCCTACACTGACTTAGTAAACTCTGTCACGTGACACAGAAACCCCACTGGGAAAGCATTGATTCAATGCTCTTCTATGGAAACATTTGAATGTGAGCGTGCAGCTCACCACTCGTGTATTTTAGATCCCCAATGTTCCTTAATGAGGATCATTGGATTGGCCATGCCTACTCCATGACGTTTCTGGGGGGAGGAGAGCTAAGCAGCGCCAATGAAGTTTCAGTGCTGAAACAAAGTAAGTAAAAAAGAGTTTCAAACTATTTAAATGCTGAATTGGGGAGCGAGTAATACCACTAGGGACAGGAATAGTTTGTCTTTAATGATTTACAATGGCCTGGTACACTTGGACAAACAATCTCAACTATTTTCCGAGGATACTGATCGCACAAGGTGGCTTGGATTATATGAATCTCTGATAATGTGATAAAACGATGTGAAAAAAAATCAAATATGGCTACATTTTAATGTTCAATATTTAGTCACCCCAGGTGTGCATGTTGTGAATTTAAATGGATTTAAACCATTGTGATTTACATACCAGCTAAATGGGCTAAATGGATTGAATTTATTGTGATTGATAAATTGTATTTGCATTAAATGTAGCTTCCAAGCCTTGTCATTGAGCACTAAACCCAAACAGTCAGTCTGTCGTAGTGACAGAATCCCACTATTAGCAATCAGAATAGAGTGTTATTTAACACAAAGAAA
Organism: Pelobates cultripes; assembly: GCA_933207985.1. Classification (NCBI taxonomy): domain Eukaryota; kingdom Metazoa; phylum Chordata; class Amphibia; order Anura; family Pelobatidae; genus Pelobates; species Pelobates cultripes. The sequence goes on along the minus strand of OW240912.1, from coordinate 405,991,057 downwards.
ATGCCTAGTGCAGAATAATAAAACATACACAGTATGAAGTAAAACAGAGGGAAAAATCCTTTGGTATAATAATACAGATTATTGTACGTTCCAATTTTTATTTTAGTTAAATGATACATGAAACTTTACAAATTTATAGAATGTTAAAGAACCTGACAATTTGTCTCAGACTAGCTGACACGGCCAATCTGTAGGCTGAACATGTTTGAAAACATGTTATTTTTCCATCAAGGTATAAAAAATATTAAAATTCTGTTAAAATTATTCAAGGTGTGTGTTACAAATTTCTGATCGTGGGGTGCAAATTGCTGCTGTTTGACTAGAGAGGTCAGCTGACGCTCTAAGCCAATCAGTAACTCTTCCTTCATAATACGATGGTACATGACTTTTTTATGAATAGGGAGCTACTGATTGGCTTAGAATGTCACGGAGGTTTCCTAAATAATGAAATATATATTTTTACTGGTCTCCCTATGTTTCCTTTTATTGGCTATTTTTTCTTAGTTGGTCTTTGAATCAAATGGTAAGAAAATGCTTCCATCAATGTACTGCAATATATATATATAATCTTTATATCATGTATATATTTTGCTGTATTCTGATTGTCGCATTTGTGCAATTTTTGTTTTGTATGATTCATTTTCCTAAACCTTTTTTTTGTTAACAGAATTCATTTAGTCTTAAACCATTAAAAACATTTGAAAATCGCTACGTAATATGTTGGCTCTTTTTAAATACTAGTGATAATAAAGTAACAGCGAACCATGCCGGGGGACTCCAGACAATAGGATGAAGTAGTTATAGTGCCTACAATGACCCTTTAATCGAGGTACATTGACATTGGAATTCAGCTACTTTCCTAAGTAGTGTTTTTTTTTTACAGAGAGGCACCACTGCAGGTTGAAAAAAGGTTCCTAAGTACCCCTGCCTCAAGAAAGTAATTTCTATTGATTTAAATTCCAAATTAAATGTGTAGACCTTGATATTTAAGTTAATCTCATATTGGAGAACAAGACTGATTAAAGCTAGTTAGGAATTTAAAAAATAAATAAATATAGAACCATGTGACTGTATATCCGTTTACGCCCGCCGAAAAACTACGCACGTGACGCTAACCGGAAGTGATGAAACAGACATGACGATTCTAACTTACAGGGAGCTGAAAAACGGCAGATACACGCGGCCATGTTGGATGGGGTTAGACTCACACATAGAGGATAAAGCAAGGCGGCAGACATTTTGGAAGAAAAACGTCTGGAAACACTCCATATATGGAGAAGGGGGAGGTTAATTGATACACACCTGTACCTATGTTTTAAATGATTGTTAAGTGTTTTATGCCATATATAAGGAAGTTGTTGTATTTGCAAACATAAATGCACCTGAGGAAGACCTATTGTATTAGGTCGAAACGCGTTGTGCTGTTTTTTTAAAGTTTCTATTGTATAAATAAAAGTATCTACTGTACATCTTGGTACCTGGTTCCTGATCTAACAGAGGACTATTCACACCTTCTGGGGGACCCTATACCTGCAAATCCACATCTGATTGATGTACCCTGCCTTCATAGTTTAGAGCAAACTCAGAAATGCTCTAAATATTGTGAGTTTTCCAAATGGGGTCCAGTGGGGATCCTGTCCAGTGTGGACACGTTCATCTTAACAGTCTTCTTGCTCTGTTCCCTCATGCGGTTTAGTGATGTTGGGGCCAGAGTGACATCATAACCCAATTCCCGGCATAACGGAACGACTCACGAGGGAGTAGTGCTGGAAGAACACAGAGATTACAGCTCCCTTGCCTCCCAGCTACCGTCACTCTCTGGACACGTGTTTTTGGCAGAGGAGGCACCTGCAATCCGAGTATGCAGGTATCTACTCTGCCTTAGTGCACAGCCGGCAATCTCCTGGGGGGCCCTAAGGTGACAAACCGTCCAGCTGTTGGCCTACTTCCTGCTTCTGGTGCACGTACCCCAGGGGTACCACAGGTTGAGAAACAAGGTACAGTATTGCCTCTCGTTTAATGTCAGTATTTTAGATGTATAAATCTATTTAACCCCATAGGCTGCATTGTTTCGCCCCTTCTGTCCACCAGAATGTGCTCTTATATGTATTTATTCCCTGGTTTGAGATATTAGCGGGCTCCTTGCCTGACTCCCAGCATTCTGCAGACACGTTGTACCAGTAAGAGAGATCACGGGGTTGCTTGTTGACAAATACTATTAAGCCACTATTTATAAAAACCTCATTAACATTTCTCTGACTCCATCACTTTGCAATTGCTTCTGACAAGCTTTCCCTACTTCCCTTAATTGAGGCAGACATTAGGATGATGAAACGCAGCTGGTGCAGCCCTCGTTGGTAAATCACACAGACACAGTACCGCCAATTAGCACCAATTTTCTGTGCAACTCCAGTAATCTTATTTGAGAGGGATTATATTAATATGCAAAATAGGGAACTGTCTACAGAAAGAAAATTGGAAGAAGTGACTAAAAGCATCTGCTACATACGGCCTGCTCATCATTCCGCGTTCTGTGCTTTTTATAGTGTTAATCAGCCTGTATTCCTGCCGCAGCAATTACAAAGATCAGAAGACATAAAGTCATCATGAAAACTAAAAAGTAAAGGATTCTGCGCACCATAACTATGTTGCGATACTCCTGTTTGGAACCTTGACTCACATTCGTATGCTGAAAGAAGTTATGCTCGACACTGGTATACAGTAGACAAACAAACACAACACACACAGCAGAATGGAAGAATCATACAGTTCCCACAAGCACACGCACTCAAACCAACTTACATGCACATACACACATGGCTCCCAACTGCACATGGACACATGAACATAGACATCATGTACACTGACCAACATGTACAAACTTTACATTCAAACATGTAAAGCATTCAAACTCTGCACTCAAAGGCTAACGCCATACCTGTTTTTCAAAACACGTGTGATGTGATTTGCAAAGCTGTGAATTGTGTAGAACTGAATAGGGAGCTGCACTTCATGTGCCTAAAATTAGCAAACATGTATTTGTGTGTGTATGCATGTGTGTGCAGGGTCTTAAGACTTGGGATTTCCCACTAGCCTTCTCGGTTACTAACCAGGATGTCAAAGCACCCAGACAGAGAAGAGGAGCATGTATCGACCTCTGTTTTATCAATCTACTTAGTGGAGCACTTACAGAATTTCATGAGAAAGTCTGGAACACTTGATTTTATAAGCAATGGGTGGGCAACATTCAGTACTTCAGATGTTGTGGGCTATACCTGCCATAATGCTGGCAAAGCATATAAGGACATGTGGTCCATAACATCTGAAGTGCTAAAGGTTGCCTACTTCCTTTCTAAGCTTCTCTTAAGCAAACTGCCCCCTGACTGTTTGTGCCTATAGTCATGGGTTGTGATGGGCAACTCTTTACCTTCTATAAGCAGTAATGAAGAACAATCCTGACCCCTGTTTTCAGTTACCGGGTAAACAAAACGTTTCTGAGTTGAAAATTCAATGAGGGCTTGGATGAAGTATTTTATATACATTTAAGACACTTGTTATAAACATGTATATTGAACAATACAATGTATTAAAAATAATATTAGATAATGTAACTGTTGTAGAATTAGATGGTTGGACATATGTTCAGAACCATTGTCTCAACCGCAGTAGTCCTTTTACTCTTTTCATATTATAGGTTAAGGTTCTTTGGCAAAACCAGCAAGCAAACCCTTTTACAAACTAAAACTAAAGCGAGAAAAGTTTAGAAAGTATATAATACTTTTATAGCTAGCTATAAACTTTGTCAGTTTGCTTTTTCTGGCACGCCTCTGAGTTGGGAGAGTTTCTTCAGCCTCCCTCATTCCATGTACATTGTGATTTTCCAACATACCAAGGTATATGAATCTAATTGTCTGAATCAGTATCCATTTATTGATAGACTTGAAAAATACAGGAAAGAAGAATGAGGTAATTATGGGGGGACAAAAATCACATTTACCTGCTTTTTCTGTATGCAGAATGAAATTACTGTCTCAAAACTATGCATGTCCTTTTAACAGAGAAGCTGTACCAACTTAAAAGACCACTATAGTGCCAGGAAAACAATCTCATTTTCCTGGCACTGTAGGTTCATTATGTCCCCCCACCCTCAGGGCCCCCCTCCCGTTGCGCTGAATGGGTTAAAACCCCTTTAGCTACTTACCTTTCTCCAGTGCCGGGCTCCCTCTGTGCTGGGGAACTCTCCACCCCCTGTATGAAAATGTAACAGAGCAGAATTAAGATAGCAACCATTAAAATGTTATTGTAAGTAACGTCAGTTAAGCTTTTCTCCGAATATCAAAAACAAGGTCAAAATGGATGTAATAAAATATATAAATCTGATAAAAATGTGCACTGAAAAATAAATTAATATGAAGGTCATCACAGTCATGAGAGAATGCTTGAAAGTTAAAACAATTTAACAAAGATAGTCATATAATTCTAAAGAGGAAAGTGAGGTCTGTTTTCCTCCTGGCTGATCTTATCTAACGGCTCAGGTGGTGAGAACTGGCACCTTGTCCTGTATTCAGTATGGAAACCTGATCGTACAAGGATTAAAACAGAACTTGATCTTTGTATAAACAATGGCAAGTTATGTAAAATATTTCTCAGGGTCTAATGACAAGTTTGCATTCACCATTGCAAACATTAGACTTGAGGACATTTAGCTTTTAAAGTGGCACTGTCACCACAACCTCCCCCCTCCCCCCCAAAAAATAAGTATTTCATAAAGATACAATCTTTATGAAATACTCATACTGACTGTTTAAGAATTTCACTGAAATTCCAGCCCATTCAAGAGATATACAGAGACAAAGTGAGCACATGCATACTTTTGAGACAGTAATTTCCTTTGCCTGATACTTCTAGACACTGGGTGGAGCTACCGCCGTCTAGAAGTGTCAATCCCCCAGCCATTACCAGTGATGGCTGGAGGAAATTGACTTTATCTATGGAGGATCTCATGGTCTCTGTACATTGCTGTACTCTTGCATGTGAAGCACCAGGAGCTGAAGAGGACCCACTGGAAGACGATGGCAGAGCCCACGAGGGACAGGTTCAGGTAAGTAGAACTCACTTTTACCTGCCCCCTCACCCCCCTGACCACAGGACTCCCAGCTGCAATGTTAATGTCGGGGGTCTTTGAAAATTCTGCAAAGTCCCCAAATGGTGACAGTGCCGCTTTCATAATATGCAATGTGTGAAAATATCAAATACCTCCAAAGTGCCTTATAGTTAGGAGGGGCAATGCCTATTTTGGATGCAAACCCTCTGTGTCCTAATGTTCCTGTTTCAGGAGCTCCATATTGTTGGAGTAAATATATACAGTTGTGCTCACAAGTTGCATACCCTTGGAGAATTGATAATATATGTACCATTTTTAAAGAAAACGCGAGTGAGCAGGCCAAACACATTTATTTTATTTCTTATGGGATTCATATTCAACTGTAGGTTATAACAGAATGGCACAATCATAAAACAAAACATGGCAACAAAGAAAAAAAATGAAATGACCCCTGTTCAAAAGTCTGCATACCTTTAGTTCTTAATACCGTGCATTGTCCCCTTTAGCATCAATGACAGCATGCAGTCTTTTGTAATAGTTGTCTATGAGGCCCCTAATTCTTGCAGGTAGTATAGCTGCCCATTCGTCTTGGCAAAATGCCTCCAGGTCATGCAAAGTCTTTGGTCGTTAGCAAGAACTGCACATTTGAGCTGTCTCCAGAGTGGCTCGATTATATTAAGGTCAGGAGTCTGTGATGGTCACTGCAGAACATTTTTCTGCTGTAAAAATAATCCAATATAAAAATGAGAATAAAACCCAGTGCAGCTATAAAGTCACCCAAGTGCCTTTTCACTAAAAACACTTAATATGTACGTAGAGATGGAAATATAAATAAGGTGATCGAGCACACAATAGTATGTAGTGTTCTGAATCTTAGTAATAGATCATTTCTATGCACTGTGACCATAAAAACAAACATAATAGGGCAATATGTATATTGTAAAACATTAATTAAAACAACTTGGGACACTCACAATATTTAGAGCCCATATAAGTCTGCTCTAAACTCGGCTGGCATTTTCATCAATAATCTGATGTTGAAGTTAAGATATTTTCATCACCCAGTCCTCCAGAAAATGGCAAATTTCTTCTGTTTAGGAAGTCAGGAACCAGGTGAGTATAGAAAAAACTTTTATTAGCAAAACAAAAGAAAGTACAACGCATTTCGAGCATGAATACCTTCCTCAGGTGCATGTAGCTGTACATATGAACAAATGTCCTTATATACCATCACATATTACTAAAAACAATACAGATGTGTTAGTTTAACTAAAAACCCACCCCTGTCCATATATGGACTATGTCCTGCGATTTTCCGTCACACCCAACATGGAGAATAGACTATGCTTTCCTTCTTAAGATGTCCGCGAGTCTATAACGGATCGCAATAGTCACGTGTTACTATCGATGGCATCAACTTCCGGTGATGAGATTTCCGTGCGTCCGTGGCTTTTCTCCATGGCAATTTCTGATGATGTGCTTCCTGTACGTGTGCTGACTGTGGCGACCTCAGGGAAGTAAACTTTTGATCAGGGCCATTTGGGTGATTTCTGTTATAATTAAGATTTAAAAAGGAGCCAAACAACTATGTGATAATAAATGGCTTTATATGATCACTACCCTTCAATAAAAGACATTTGTTTGCATGATAAGTCATATTTTCAAAAACAATGCCAAAATGTCACAATTTCTGCTCTCCCAGACATGCATTTACAGCTACATTCAAAAACAAACACAGAGGGGGGCGGAGCCAAGCAACCAACCTGAATGGCCGCACGCTACACGAGCTCCCCAGCAAAGAAGCAGTTTGGGCCAGCAAACACAGCCCCACTCCATAGAAACCGGCACCAAACAGACCCGCAGACCGCTACTGGCGACATGGGCCGCAAAACTAAAACGCCCAAGCCCGAAAACCCGCGGCAAAACCAAAGTATAGGCGATCTCTGGAAACAAGCGCTCAGTGCCCAGGGCCCAAACATGGCCACCTACAAGGATTATGGCTCTGATGTCTCCGACGACTTCGCAAGTGAGGTGGAAACGGAGCACCCACAGGATGGGATAGCACCCCTCCAGACTCCCCAACAGCCGGACTCTTCTCCGGTGACCACTGCGGTCATGAAAGAACTACTGGCGGGGCTCCAACTCACAATACAAGCCGACATGGCCCAACTGCGCAAGGACCTGCAGGGTCTGACGGGCCGCCTGGGTACACTGGAGACTAACTCCCGGAACAACATGCACCAAACACCATCATGCAGCAAGAATTAAAACAGCACCTTACCAATGAGCAGCGCATTGCGGCACTGGAGGATCAGAGGCGTAGCCGGAATGTCAAAATCCGAGGTGTCGGAGAGGAGATACCAGAGACCACATATGATGCAGAGACTCCTGCAGGCACTCCTGCCACCCAAGCAAGCCAGGCAAGTGTCCATAGAAAGACTGTTCCGGTTACCGCGAGCAGCCACGGCCCCAACTACGGCCCCACGTGACCTCCTGGTACATTTTCAAAATCATGGGGACAAGATAGCGGAGATGCAAGCCACACGGATCCACTCTCCATACCCATTCGAGAACATGCAGCTCTCCTTTTATGCTGACCTATCAGGGTCCACTCTGGCATGGCGGCGTTCACTCAAGCCTTTCACGGCCCTTCTACGCCAGCACAAAGTCCCTTACAACTGGAGAGGTTCACGCACACTGCAAGTCCACCACGGGAACACTGCCACCAACGTCCGGGACTTACAAGGGGCCAAAGAACTGCTGCCTGACCTGGGACTTCCTATGGTCTCCATGCCCGACGGGGAGACAAGCACCACACCAGCACATCCCTCCATCTGGAAACCCGCACGGATGGTCCCATTTGTCCCCAGATGGGCCGAGACAGCGGCTCACACAGTGGCCATAACCTGAGGCGATCTCAACACCATCCTGCTTCCAGACCACCAGCCCTCAGCAGAACCATTCTACTCACGGATTGACCTTGCATGAACGTTACGTTATTAATATTTACAGGGGCCACTTGTTGTGGGGCACTCGCACGGTTTCTAGTTACTTAGTTCACCTCCAGACCATATATTCCTTTTGGCTCCCTCTCCCCATCCTAGGGTAATAGGGTTTATTTAAGCAGCACTAGATTGGGGCACTAGAGCTCACACCTCAGCCCACAACCAAGCAGTTATAAAGCGCAGGCTGCCAGCCCACCCAACAGCTGGTTTAAACCACGGTATTTTGGGCACATGTCTTCCTGCAAAGGTTTATGACCCCAGCACTAGGCACCGCACCATAAAGCAACGTACGCCTACTCTGCAAAAAAAAAAATGTGCAGTTTCTGACCTCCACATTGTCAATACTGGTGTTTAATCCATGCGTGCTGTTGTGGCACTTGACAAATGCTTGTAACTCCTCATGCACAGAAAAATAAAGAATTTAAAAAAACAAAAAAAACAAACAAAGAGACATGCATGCACAGACACAAACATACACACACTCTGCCAGATACACAACAATTCACACACAAATATTGCTACACATATATTTCCCAAATATACAAAGCTACACACACTGAACTACACAGACACACACTTGGATGTACACTGCCACACAGATAAACTGCCAGACATCAACACACTCATGTGCACACTGCTTCACAGATATACTGCCACCCTGATGTGTACACCTTTTGTGTGAAGGAGGGAGGCTTTTTTTTATATTAGAGTGCTCCATTAAACAGTGAAGCAACTTGCCTACGTGCCTATGCCACAAGCTCATGGAAGAGCCTGCTAGCTAGCCTACTGCCCAAGGACTATGGGCTGGATCCAAAGACCCTGTTCGGGAGTTCCCAACCACCATTAGCAGCTTTCCCTGGGTGCCCCTGGTTCGGCATTTTCCCTTCATTTGAATGGAACCGAACACCAGCTCCCTGGCGGCCGTTCGCGTTAAGTCCAAGAATTGTGCTCAGCGGTACTCAGCCGCGATTGTTATGGAACTAAATTCAGCATGGGGACATCTTGGGTTCCTGGTCACCTCAGCAGGACTTAGCAGAAAATGTTACGGAACAGTTTTCGGCATGAGGTGACCGTGCGGCTCCCGGACAACTTGGTCCAGGGTTTTGAACGACTGCAACCCGCAAGGAGAGTGCTTTTTGGAGGGAAGGTGCCTGAGTAAGGGGCACAAACGCTATGTAAGAGCCAGCCGGAGCACCCTATATTTTGGAAGCAGGAGCTCCTGAGAGGTGACCGGCCAAAGCAGCAAACGCTGTGGAACTGTTTTCGGCATAGGACCACATGTGCGGCTGATCAGAGCTTTACCACGGTGGCGTTTCCCCTACACTGCATGGATCTGAGCTCTATTTGGACAACTTGGGCGCTCAGATCAAGGCTATTTGGGGATTTATTATTTGTGGGGTTATTTGATGATTTGGGGTATTTTTATGTTTTATATTTTTATGTTTGCCTCTCTGTTCCTGATAGATAATTAGTTTACTGGTCTTTAATGTAATTATCTCCTAGGCACAGAGATTTATGGGAGGGGCTTGTCTTGCATTGAATGGAGACTCCATGCTGGGGGCTGGGTATAAAAGCAGGCAACGTGGGCATAATAAACCAGTTCCTTTACACCCTCACTCAGTCTCGACTAGTGTTTGGGTGTACCAGCTAAAACAGCTATACTTTCTGCAGGAGAGCTTTAATCACTAGAAGCTGGATCCAGGACCCAGTTTCAGGGTGGGAAGCGACAGCGAGACCCCAGCCAGGCTGCGGCGGCTAGGGGATGGAGTGCTGATGGCGATAGCTAGGGAGCGTGTTTGGCGGAGGTACCCAGTTGGGGTATCAGGCGGTCCGCCACGATTCCTAAAAATTATTTATATTTTGTCCTCAAAATTTTCAAATATTTTCTTTTCTTTGTTTATCAATTGCTTGCCTTCTCCATGCTGTGTCATAAGTAAATAGATGTTAAAGAAAAAGGTGCAAAAAGAAAATGTAATAAAAAGTGTCAGGAGGTTGTTGCATTGCAAAGAAGGTGCGAAAAAGACCCAGATCTATAAAAGGAGGAATAAACTTTTTTTTACTTTTAAATGACACATGCGCACAAGACCAGCACATTCATGAAAGCATACACGATTATTTTTATAACAAAACACCTACAAACTCTCCAAAAATGAGCCGTTAATTAAATCAGCAGTTGAGTCTATTTCCAGGGACGACAGATTTCACTGGAATATGTGAACACGGCTTATTCTGGACAATTCAGCAATTTCATATAATTATATGTGATACGATTCTTATTTATTTTTATTTTTTTAAATACACCTATATTTAAAATGTTCACTGTAGTTGCTGGGATGAGTATTCTATAAAACATGGCATACAGTCATGTGACAGTTCCTCTATACAATGTGATGAAATACACTACAACAAAAAGAATCCCCATCTACCGCGCTTCCTGTGACCTTTTATTTTCATTCAGCATAAAAAGCCGGATAAATCATTTTAAATTGCTTGAAACGTATTCCCTGCTGGGACATTGTCCTGGCACTTAATATTAGCTTTATTTGAAACCAATCTGGGAATCATTATGTGTCTATCTGGCACGCTATGAATACCTGATGTCTTACTGGCATCAATATACGACTATTCAAATAGCCTGCAAATAAAACGCATTTTATTATTCCACTCGCATCAAAGGTTCCGTTTTCAAACAGGTTCTTTAATCTTTTGCCTGCGGAATGAATAATCCTTCCCTTAGCAGGTGAACCCCCCTCCCACCCCCCACCCTAAAAAAGAAGTCCTGTAACTTGAAATCCATCTCTCCCAGATGTAGCATATACAGAGCGCTCACTGAGGAAATCTGGTATAATATCACTGACTAAACAGGAAACAAACTCACTGAACTCACAAGGGAAATGCGATTCATTAGGGCGGTTTAGGGTTATTCAGTTGCGCAGACTTTCTTGTGTAATACTTTTGGTGTATTTCATATTTACGTGATTGAATAAACTGTATTTTCTGGAAGGGGCTGCAAACTTGACATCACTACGTCACAGTCACACATTAATCACTCCAAAAGTCTAATGGCTCAAATCCCTCTGTCCCTCTTTTCTATCCGATTGACATTGCATATTGCTGCCTAGTTTGCTGTCTATAACAATTCCCAAATCCTTCTCGTGTGTGGCTATCCCTAATTCACTACCATTTAGGGTGTAAGTTGCTTGTGAATTCTTTACCCCGAAGTACATAACTTTGCATTTCTCTACGTTAACTTTCATAGCTTTCATTGAGTGCCCAGTCCCCCAAGCTATCTAAATCCCTCTGCAGCAAAGTAATATCCTGCTCACATTATTATTATTGCCATTTATAGCGCCAACAGATTCCGTAGCGCTTTAATGTATTATGAGAGGGGGGATTAAAGGATCACTATAAGGTCAGGAACACAAACATGTATTACTGACCCTATAGTGTTAAAACCACCATCTAGCCCCCCTTTGCCCCTCATGCCTCCATAAACATAGCAAAATCTTACTGTATTCAAGCCTGAAGCTGTAGATCTGCGTGCTGTTTGCCTAAAAAAAAAACAAGCAGTCTGCTGATATCATCAGAAGTGGTAGCCTGATCCAATCATACTGCTTCCCCATAGGATTGGCTGAGACTGACAAAGAGGCAGACCAGGGGCAGAGCCAGCACAATTCAAACACAGCCCTGGCCAATCAGGATCTCCTCATAGAGATGAATTGAATCAATGAATCTTTATGAGGAAAGTTCAGTGTCTGCAAGCAGAGGGAGGAGATACTGAATGTTTGGATACATTTTAGGCAGCATTGACCCAGGAAGGATCTCTAACAGCCATCTGAGGAGTGGCCAGTGAAGTTATCACTAGGCTGTAATGTAAACACTGCATTTTCCCTGAAAAGACAGTGTTTACAGCAAAAAGCCTGAAGGTAATGATTCTACTCACCAGAACAAATTCAATAAGCTGTAGTTGTTCTGGTGACTATAGTGTCCCTTTAAACTATAAATAGGACAATTACAAGAAAACATACAGGAACGATAGTTTGAAGACGACTCTGCTCAAACGAGCTTACAGTCTACATTGTATTACTTTACAGAGTTTTGTGTCATCTGCAAACACTGGAACATGACTTTCAAAGCTTTTTTCAAGATCATTTATAAACATGTTAAATAGAAGGGGTCCCAGAACGGAACCCTGAGGGACACCACTTGCCACCTCCGTCCAGCTTGAAAATGTACCATTAATGGCAACTCTCTGTGCTCTATCTTTAAGCCAATGTTCTACCCAAGAATATGTGTCTTTAAACTACAATAAATGTGTTTACAAATCAGTCTGTGTAAATAAGATACATTGTTCTTGTTCTAAATTACATTTTAGTTGAATAAATTGTTATTAGTAAAAAATTGGTAATATAAAATGTCTCCGTCTGGTCACACCCCACAGTTAAAATGACAGTGTCCATCTATGTCCTTTTTAAATGTAAGATAAGCAAATTCCCTCCCAGGACAAGCAACCTTCATTTTTGTAAATCATACAGTATCGGAAGCAGATTGGTGAGTAAGAGTTATTTATTGCATTATAAGTGGGATGTATTTCACCCCAGACTGATAAAATAAGAGGAAAGTAACAGCTGTGCATTCTTTGATTTAAAGTTCTCTTGATGTGTAATTTCCTTGTTTCTTTGCCCCTATGGACGCTACCGGAGCATTTAGTGGGGCGCTACCGGAGCATTTAGTGGGGATTGTAAAGCGGTAGGTGAAACAAACAGGTTGGCAACTTAATGTAGTACCATGTAAAAAAAATAAAAATAAAAAAAAACTTTGGACAAATTAAAACTACTGAAAAATGTAGCACAATAAAAGCACAAATATTTAGTACAATAAAAGTTAGCTATTGGATTGTACAGAAATCTGAGTAATGACATGTATGCAATATGGGTAGAACTAAGTTTTCCATATTGTAAATAGTGTATTTGATATGGACATCAAAATCACATTATTCCTTTCTTCTTCAAATAAATACAGAGTGCGGTTTGATTCACTAGAGGACAAGATTTTAAGCCAAACTGATTGAGAGATAGAAGTCCCAAATTTCCTCCTGTAAGTAGTGTAAAAGCATTTGTCTTTTAAAACGGTTCAAACTTGTAGTTTTAAGCATTAAAACGTTTTAAGAATTTATACTTAAACTAGTGCACAAAAAATGTTTGAAAAATAAAATCCACCATATGGAATCAGACTAAATGAGGTAAAACATACCTCCCAAATGTTCCATATCTGACAGGACAGTCCTGATTAGGTATTATGACTCTGTCATCTCAGAAGCAACATGGAAAATGTACAAAAACACATAGCACAAGCAATTCAGCAAAATTGTTGTAGTTATAGGAGATTTGTGGGCATTCACGACCAAATATCCAAAGTGCTCTTTATGCAGGAAGCCCCCGTTGCCACTTCTTCTCACTTCCACACCTCTATCCTCAGTATGACACCTTGCAATATCGGAAGATATGAAAACAGATAATGCTCTTAGCCAATCAGCGGCTTAACTGCCCAAAGCTGACTGAGCCTTCAGTTATGAAGAATTTCAGAAATCGGAAGGAAAAGGGGCAGAACAATACCGCACTCTTGCACAGACTTTACCGCACTCTTGCACAAACTGTTCATTAATGGTTTAATCTCTAAAGGAAAGCAAGCAACAGGGATCTCCAGTCACTATAACAATTTAATTTCACTTAAATATTATTTTTATATAGCATTGTGAATGTGTTTTATTTATTTATGTTATGGAGCTCACGTACTCCAATTGAGTACCTCCACCAATCCGCTTCCTTGCTGCCACAGGGGACTCTGGAACACTTCAGACCCAGTTGCAATAGCTTGACTTGGATATCTGCAGAGCTGTTACAGCCGAGCAGGCTGCAGCTCTCTCCTTCCAGGCAGGTATTGTCTCTTCTGCCTAGTCCTCTGCTGCTCTCTTTCCAGGCATGTATCCCCACCTCTGCCTGGAATATAATTAGCTCCTGTCTTTATAAAGGCACTAGTGGCTCTCAGGCCAAAATACTTTGACTTTGTCCCATTCAGCCGTGCAATAGGTCCGAAGACTCGGTCATCGGGATCTCTGAACAAATTAGACACAGAAAAGGAACTATCATAGCAATTCTTTATTTTTGGACAAGGATTAGCCTTTGGGGACAAGTCCTTAAACATTTGGTGACAAACCTTTAAAATACAAATATATAGCACACTGGAGAATGAACAAATATACTTAATACATGAACTATAAAATACAAGTAACATTTTTAAACACACTAAAAAGCAACAATATATACATTAAACGGTGTATTTGGTTGCCCTAATTTGCATATCAGCGTTATGTAAATGTCATCTTCCATTCAGCCAGCAGAGGGTGCTGTAGAGTTATCAAGTAATAATGAATAGTTTGTTTTTCAATTGCTATTATCACAAGCCCCTCTCAGGGGCTCTTGGACTAGGTCCATAGTCTGTGGGCAAGAGGCCGGAGGCCTTTAAGCCTCTCCAAAAGGCCATGGCATGGAGCTTATGTCACCATTTAAATTAAATGGTTATAGTGCCCAAAGTGTTCCTTTAAAATGTGAATTCTTGGTAATTCATCAGGCAATTACAAATGTAAGTCCAACATTTCTGAGTTGCATAATATTCTCCAAGTGACTTATGTTTATAGTTCTGCTATTTTTTCTAAAATGTTAAATCCACAAAAGATTGCACAGTATTTCCCAGCATAGTACATAAACCTGAAGAATGAAAACATATTCTAAATACTGCTCAACAGGTGGTAAATGTGTGTTTAACTACGACACCCAGAAAAACAGGTGTGTTAAAACATCATATGTATTTAGCAGCATGTAATAGTTTTACTGAAAGTATTGCTTGTTTAAACAGGCAGTAAAACATGTAGCAGTGGAATGACACCCTAAGTTTAGTGTGATTATTCCAGGAGCTAGTTCACCAAAAAGGCTTTTGAATATGATGTCACTAATATTGAGGTTATAATAAAATTGAAGTTATAATAAAATTAAAATTGAGTGTGATAATACCAATATTAAATTAAATCAAATAGATCAAGCAATTCAGGAGAGAGGTGCAGCAAAAATGTATGGTGTGTACGTCTTTAAATCTGCTAAGAGCAGAATAAATGAAGTATCCACCAGATGTTGTACTTTATAGAAAAAGATATAAACCATATAGAATAGAAATGCAGTATATGGAACTGTTTTCTTTAGTGCAATAAAAATAGGTATCGCTAAAAAACCACTTTAAGAAAATGAATAGAAAAAAGTGGATAAAGATGACAAGAAGTTTATTAACAAAAAATATATTAAGACTATAAAAAATACAAGCCAGGAACGGTATGCAAGAATATTACCAGCAAAGTAGTAGTCCTTATACTGGATTAGCCACAGGGACCGGCTAGGATTGATGTGGATAGTTTGTAACAAAAACGATCTCTCTAGCTGTCGGCTGCCGGTGAGGTTAGCGTGCATCTCAGACCTCACTCTGAGAGCTGAACGCTATGAGCCAATCGGTCCCAAGATCGTGAAAGGTTTTCAGTACAAATGAGGCTCCTACTGCTTGATTAATCTCAGTCTGACGCGTTTCGTGGGTGTCAGTCCCACTTCTTCAGAGACGGAATAGAGCTTGATATTTCAGCGGTGGTTTAAATATGCATCTTACTAATTGCCAATAAATTACAATTGCTACATACATCAATTCATTAAAATAACATACATTAATTAAATGATAATCGTTAGACAGTGAAAACATTAATAATATAAAATGCAGTAAACGAAAATAATATGAGAATAATATGCTGATTTTTAAAATTCTGTGGTTTCAATTTGGGATACCTAAAAATTAATACTCTGCTGCTCCATAAAATAACATGCTACAAACGATGATTATTATGTTATATGAAATCAGATACAAATAACACAAGAGGAATTACAAATGATTAAAATTAATTAGAATTAGATTTCGTTATTAAGCTGAGTTCAAGACCGGGCATAAGAGATAAAAAAAGGGAAGTAAAAAATGTAAAATAACATTATGAATACCAATATAAATATAAATATAAACAAATAAATATAGATCTAATACGTATGTGCCAAGTTGGAATCATGTAGATATATGATTGTACAGTGCAACTTAGTGCAATGAGTCATATGTGAGTGAATAGAAATGTATGCGTGTGTGTGGATATACTGATTGTATTACAATCGTGTCTGATGTAATATATGGAGAGCAAAAAATGGGTCGCAAGAGTATTCTGAGGACGGACAGCAGCTAAAATAGCCTGCCCTTCGGTGGGTCCCCGCTCAGAACTCAAGCTGGTTTTAGCTCAACTTGTGCCATTACAGAGAGAACATATCTGAAGCATATCAGACTGGTCCCACCCATACGGGCAGTCCAGATCCGAAATGCCAGCAAGTTCTCTCTGCACGAGAGATACAGCAACCCCAGACGATCGTTTCAGCCTTGTTAGGCATCATCAGTGAGGCATAGCTGATATCTCTCTAGGCACCGTGAGCAAGGGGTCCACGTCTGGATTACCCTTTAAACTAATGGAGAGCAAAAAATGGGTCGCAAGAGTATTCTGAGAACGGACAGCAGCTAAAATAGCCTGCCCTTCGGTGGGTCCCCGCTCAGAACTCAAGCTGGTTTTAGCTCAACTTGTGCCATTACAGAGAGAACATATCTGAAGCATATCAGACTGGTCCCACCCATACGGGCAGTCCAGATCCGAAATGCCAGCAAGTTCTCTCTGCACGAGAGATACATCAACCCCAGACGATCATTTCAGCCTTGTTAGGCATCATCAGTGAGGCATAGCTGATATCTCTCTAGGCACCGTGAGCAAGGGGTCCACGTCTGGATTACCCTTTAAACTAATGGAGAGCAAAAAATGGGTCTCAATAGCCTTCCCTAAAATAGCCTGCCCTTCGGTGGGTCCCCGCTCAGAACTCAAGCTGGTTTTAGCTCAACTTGTGCCATTACAGAGAGAACATATCTGAAACATATCAGACTGGTCCCACCCATACGGGCAGTCCAGACCCGAAATGCCAGCAAGTTCTCTCTGCACGAGAGATACAGCAACCCCAGACGATCGTTTCAGCCTTGTTAGGCATCGTCAGTGAGGCATAGCTGATATCTCTCTAGGCACCGTGAGCAAGGTGTCCACGTCTGGATTACCCTTTAAACTAATGGAGAGCAAAAAATTGGTCGCAAAAGTATTCTGAGAACAGACAGCAGCTAAATAGCCTGCCCTTCGGTGGGTCCCCGCTCAGAACTCAAGCTGGTTTTAGCTCATCTTGTGCCATTACAGAGAGAACATATCTGAAGCATATCAGACTGGTGCCACCCATATGGGCAGTCCAGATCCGAAATGCCAGCAAGTTCTCTCTGCACGACGATCGTTTCAGCCTTGTTAGGCATCATCAGTGAGGCATAGCTGATATCTCTCTAGGCACCGTGAGCAAAGGGGTCCGCGTCCTGGATTACCCTTTAAACTAATGGAGAGCAAAAAATGGGTCGCAAGAGTATTCTGAGGATGGACAGCAGCTAAAATAGCCTGCCCTTTGGTGGGTCCCCGCTCAGAACTCAAGCTGGTTTTAGCTCAACTTGTGCCATTACAGAGAGAACATATCTGAAGTATATCAGACTGGTCCCACCCATACGGGCAGTCCAGATCCGAAATGCCAGCAAGTTCTCTCCGAGAGATACAGCAACCCCAGACGATCGTTTCAGCCTTGTTAGGCATCGTCAGTGAGGCATAGCTGATATCTCTCTAGGCACCTAGAGAGATACCAGCTATGCCTCACTGATGATGCCTAACAAGGCTGAAACGATCGCCTGGGGTTGCTGTATCTCTCGTGCAGAGAGAACTTGCTGGCATTTCGGATCTGGACTGCCCGTATGGGTGGGACCAGTCTGATATGCTTCAGATATGTTCTCTCTGTAATGGCACAAGCTGAGCTAAAACCAGCTTGAGTTCTGAGCGGGGACCCACCGAAGGGCAGGCTATTTTAGCTGCTGTCCGTTCTCAGAATACTCTTGCGACCCATTTTTGCTCTCCATTAGTTTAAAGGGTAATCCAGACGTGGACCCCTTGCTCACGGTGCCTAGAGAGATACCAGCTATGCCTCACTGACGATGCCTAACAAGGCTGAAACGATCGTCTGGGGTTGCTGTATCTCTCGTGCAGAGAGAACTTGCTGGCATTTCGGATCTGGACTGCCCGTATGGGTGGGACCAGTCTGATATGCTTCAGATATATTCTCTCTGTAATGGCACAAGTTGAGCTAAAACCAGCTTGAGTTCTGAGCGGGGACCCACCGAAGGGCAGGCTATTTTAGCGGCTGTCTGTTCTCAGAATACTCTTGCGACCCATTTTTGCTCTCCATTAGTTTAAAGGGTAATCCAGACATGGACCCCTTGCTCACGGTGCCTAGAGAGATACCAGCTATGCCTCACTGATGATGCCTAACAAGGCTGAAACGATCGTCTGGGGTTGCTGTATCTCTCGTGCAGAGAGAACTTGCTGGCATTTCGGATCTGGACTGCCCGTATGGGTGGGACCAGTCTGATATGCTTCAGATATGTTCTCTCTGTAATGGCACAAGTTGAGCTAAAACCAGCTTGAGTCCTGAGCGGGGACCCACCGAAGAGCAGGCTATTTTAGCGGCTGTCTGTTCTCAGAATACTCTTGCGACCCATTTTTGCTCTCCATTAGTTTAAAGGGTAATCCAGACGTGGACCCCTTGCTCACGGTGCCTAGAGAGATACCAGCTATGCCTCACTGATGATGCCTAACAAGGCTGAAACGATCGTCTGGGGTTGCTGTATCTCTCGTGCAGAGAGAACTTGCTGGCATTTCGGATCTGGACTGCCCGTATGGGTGGGACCAGTCTGATATGCTTCAGATATGTTCTCTCTGTAATGGCACAAGTTGAGCTAAAACCAGCTTGAGTCCTGAGCGGGGACCCACCGAAGAGCAGGCTATTTTAGCGGCTGTCTGTTCTCAGAATACTCTTGCGACCCATTTTTGCTCTCCATTAGTTTAAAGGGTAATCCAGACGTGGACCCCTTGCTCACAGTGCCTAGAGAGATACCAGCTATGCCTCACTGATGATGCCTAACAAGGCTGAAACGATCGTCTGGGGTTGCTGTATCTCTCGTGCAGAGAGAACTTGCTGGCATTTCGGATCTGGACTGCCCGTATGGGTGGGACCAGTCTGATATGCTTCAGATATGTTCTCTCTGTAATGGCACAAGTTGAGCTAAAACCAGCTTGAGTTCTGAGCGGGGACCCACCGAAGGGCAGGCTATTTTAGCGGCTGTCTGTTCTCAGAATACTCTTGCGACCCATTTTTGCTCTCCTGATGTAATATATGAATCATTAAATAAATAAATAGTCTGAGGTCTAAATACACAGATTTGTGTCATGGTGTTACAGTGTATCGTTTATTTAATACAATGTTACCATTAAAGTGATCTTATCGTAATCGTTATATAATACATGCTTGGTATTAGGAGAGAACGGAATAGTGGAAGTATTTCCCATATTTTGCTTAATGTGGTCCTAATGTTATTGTTAATAGAAAGGGCCATTAGGAGAAATATTCCTGGAGGTTAGAAGGGAACACTGAGGTATAAAATGAGAATAAAAGATGAAAAATAGAAATCACGTGTTATCGTATTATACATCGAATGGGCGTAATAGTTCATTGTTATTATCCTTTTCGGATTCTTCCTGAAACATAAATAAACATATATAAACATATATGGGACACATATGAAATTATAACCTATCATTAAAATGAATATTAGAAGTAGACCTCTGATGTATGGTGTATAGTATATACGTGTCTAAAAAAGAATGAGATTGGAATATGTGCATAAAACTAGAAATGAGTTATAGATATAAATATAAATGTGAATGCATAAAACATCTATAGAAGAGAGAGTGTTACAGAAAATTAGCTCTAATGATTATGAAATATATAGATGAAACAAAAATAGTGTAAAGTACAGAAATTGTGAATGATTAGAAGAAATAATGTCTGTGTTAAAAAATTATTAGTTGCAAGAGGAAATAAGTGTTGTGAATGATTAGAAGAAATAGTGTCTGTATTAGAAAAATACAGCTGCAAAAGAAAAAAAAAACATTAAGAAACACATGTGCATAAAAATATACACTAGGATAAAAGAGCCGTAAGATATTCTATAAAAAAGGCATTCTATAAAAAAGCATTGAGCTCAAAGTCTAGACATCTTGCTTCAGTCTGATCCAGGTTTCTTTCCATATCACCTCCTCTCCAATGAACGTTCACTTTCTCAATAGGTAGAAATTTCAGTCCCGTGGGATCTCCTCCGTGGAATTCCTGAAAATGTTTAGAAAGATTATGTGTTTGGAGTCCCCATTTTGATGTTTCGGATATGTTCCGCTATTCTGGTTTTCAATGGTCCTTTTGTTCATCCCACATACTGTTTGGGGCAGGGACAAGTGATAAGGTAGATGACTCCTGTTGTATCACAACTCATGTTAGTCTTCAAATTATATTCTTCCATACTGTTCATAGATGTGAATTTTGTGATTTCAAAATCCAGGGAGGGGTTGTTCTTGCATGCCATGCA
The DNA here is from genome assembly GCA_933207985.1 of Pelobates cultripes. Lineage (NCBI taxonomy): Eukaryota > Metazoa > Chordata > Amphibia > Anura > Pelobatidae > Pelobates > Pelobates cultripes. The sequence continues at coordinate 405,970,282 of OW240912.1, read as the reverse complement.
TTTCTTGCACCTTCTAAAGCCTTTAATTGCTGTTTTGTCCTGGATGTTACTGGAAGATTTAAGGGTCGGGCCAGCATGAGTTGTAGATTGGGTGCCTTGGTGAAGATGATTTGTGGTTTGGGGTTAAGAATTTCCATAAGAGTAGAGTCATTCCTAAGGATATTCCAATGTTTCTTTAAGATTTTCTATATAGTACGGGATTGGTGATTGAATTTCGTTATAAAAGCAGATGCTGATTTGTACGCCTCAGTGGTCTTAGTCTTGTTTTTTAGAGTGTCCTCTCTTGGGATGGCCAAGGCTTTCTTTTTAGCTTTAGTCAGTAATGTTGTGGGATATCCTTTATCTAGGAATCTCTGTTGCATTTCTTCCATCTGTTCTTCACATTCTTCCATTTTTGAACTGTTTCATCTGATCCTCCGAAATTGGTTGTGTGGTATGTTCTTGAGCCAAGTCTGCTTATGGTGGCTATTAAAAGGGATAAAACTATTACAATCAACAGGTTTCTTAAAAGTCTTGGTGTGTATTCTATTTTCTTCAATGTAGATATTAAAGTCTAAGAACTCGATTTGTTCTTGGGAGTGGTTAAAAGTAAATCTAATATTATATGGATTGGTATTGAGGTAGATTTTAAATAGTTCTAGGGATTCTAGGTCCCCTTTCCAAATAAAAAAGCAGTTGTCTATGCATCTTCACCACAGGGACAGATTTGCGCCAAAGGGGCAGTGGTTCCATATAAATTCTTCTTCCCATTTGCCCATAAACAGATTTGCATAACTTGGCGCAAATCGTGTCCCCATGGCCGTGCCTTCTATTTGTAGATAGAATTGATCATCACTCCAAAAGTAGTTGTGGGTGAGAATAAAAACAATACATTGGATTAAAAAATCAATTTGGTAATTTTTTAGTTCTGAGTATACTGCTAAAGAGTATTGTATTGCCTCACATCCTTGTAGGTGTTCTATCACCGTATAAAGTGAAGTGACGTCTGCTGTAACTAAAAACATATCTTCTGTCCAATTAAAATCAAATAAAAGGTTTAAAATATGCGTAGAGTCTCTCAAGTATGATTTGCGGCAGGGTACCATCTTTTGTAGATATTGGTCAACATATTCAGAGAGATTGGCAGTGAGGGATCCAATTCCAGAGATAATCGGTCTTCCCGGCGGTTTTGTCAGTTGCTTATGAATTTTAGGTAGATGATAGAAGACTGGTATCCTTGGAAATTGTGTAAATAGGTATTTGAATTCCCTGTCATTAATGATACCTCTATCCTTCCCCTGGTCGAGTATTTCTCTCAGTCTCTCCTTAAATTGTGAAGTGGGATCTTGTTCAAGTTTACGGTAGGTACAGGTATCTCCCAATAATCTCTGATTTTCTTCCATATAATCCTCTGTGTTGAGGATGACTAATCCGCCTCCTTTGTCTGCTGCTTTAATTGTTATATCTCCCAATTTCATAAGCTGTTTAAGTGAATTTCTCTCCCTTTTTGTTAAATTATCTTTTTTTATCTTGTTGGTAATCTTCCTTCGGAAATCTTTCTCCACCATCTTCTCAAACACTTTGATTGAATCAGTCTTGATGTGCTGTGGGTAAAATGTAGAAGTAGAGTATAATCCTGTGTGTACATAGTCTTGTGTTGTGTCGGGTTGTATCTTGTCCTTATCTGCAAAGAATTTCTTGATAGAGACTTTCCGTATGAATTTGTGCAAATCTATGCACACATTAAAATTAGAGTTATTAGAAGTAGGTGCAAACTTTAGACCCTTTCTCAGGAGTGATATTTCATCTGAATTAAGGGTTCTGGTAGATAGATTAAAAATATGTATTTCCTCTTTTTCTGCTGTATTGGGTCTTCTTGTTGTTCTGTTTCTTCTTCTATTTCTCTTATTGTTCTTTTCTTCCTCACGTCTGGGGACCTGAAGTCTTCCATCATGAATTTCTTGGGGTGGATTCTCCCCCGTTTCTCTAAAGATTGTTCTCCACATATGTGTTGGAGGTAGATTGATGGGTCTTGTTATCCTTAGGGGCCATACTGGTAGAGTCAGTCCTTTTATGATCTGGAGAAAAGGTTCTTAGATCTGGGGTGCGCTGATGTGGGTGGTCACGTGATCTCCAATTCTTGTTTTGGTATGGATATGTTCTGGGCCTTGATGGTACTTTCCCTGATAAGTATGTCTCGTCTGCATGTGATGATGGGGTTGGGACTGCCGATAATTTCTGTGTTCGTACCTCCTATTAGAAGTTGGTCTATTCTGTGTCCAGTTGGTTGTGGAATTCTTTATGGGACTTCTTTGAGAGACTAAAGCATCTCTGTCGGTCATGTGTTGTTGGGGTCTATGTTCCGTTCCATGCCTCATAGGAGAATTATATCTCTGTCTCAGGTCTTTCTTCCAGTTCCTCTGTGTCTGTGTTTTATAATCAGCCTGATCTATCATAATTTTCTTCCTTTTGTTTTCCCTGATGTTTGTCTCAATGTTTTTAACTCTTCTTTCCATTTTCTCTAAAAGTTCCACATATTCCCCATTCTCCACTAGAGGGTGTATAGAAGTTTAGAGTTCTGTTATCTCTGAGTCGAATTGGGTAAGATCCTTCTTCTTTTCGTTAATGAGGAATACCATTAATAGTAGGGAGCCTTTATCGAGGAGTTGCTCCCATTTCTTTAATAATGTTAAATCATGACGTTTATAAGTTGATCGTTTAAACAGTCTTAGCCCTCTAATATTAGATCCCTCATGTATCAACTAGGCAAATTAATGGAGAGAGAGGTACAGGTATGGTGGGATATAGCGGCCCTGGACTTCTATGTAAATAATAACATAGTACCAAGAGGGCTAAGACTGTTTAAACAATCAATTTATAAACGTCATGATTTAACATTATTAAAGAAATGGTATTACTATTAATGGTATTCCTCATTAACGAAAAGGAGAAGGATCTGGAAGAGAGACCTGAGACAGAGATATAATTCTCCTATGAGGCATCAGGGAAAGTACCAATAATGAAATCTAATAATAATGAAATCTAATCCTAATTAATTTTAATCATTTGTAATTCCTCTTGTGTTATTTGTATCTGATTTCATATAACATAATAATCATCGTTTGTAGCATGTTATTTTATGGAGCAGCAGAGTATAAATTTTTAGGTATCCCAAATTGAAACCACTGAATTTTAAAAATCAGCATATTATTCTCATATTATTTTCGTTTACTACATTTTATATTGTTAATGTTTTCACTGTCTAACAATAATCATTTAATTAATGTATGTTATTTTAATGAATTGATGTATGTAGCAATTGTAATTTATTGGCAATTAGTCAGATGCATATTTAAACCACCGCTGAAACATCAAGCTCTATTCCGTCTCTGAAGAAGTGGGGCTGACACCCACGAAACGCGTCAGACTGAGATTAATCAAGCAGGATACGGACGCAGTCTTTGATCCAGCAGTAGGAGCCTCATTTCTACCGAAAACCTTTCACGATCTTGGGATCGATTGGCTCATAGCGTTCAGCTCTCAGAGTGAGGTCTGAGACGCACGCTAACCTCACCGGCAGCCGACAGCTAGAGAGATCGTTTTTGGTACAAACTATCCACATCAATCCTAGCCGGTCCCTGTGGCTAAGCCAGAATAAGTACTACTACTTTGCTGGTAATATTCTTGCATACCGTTCCTGGCTTGTATTTTTTATATTCTTAATATATATTTTTGTTAATAAACTTCTTGTCATCTTTATCCACTTTTTTCTATTCATTTTCTTAAAGTGTTTTTTAGCGATACCTACTTTTATTGCACTAAAGAAAACAGTTCCATATACTGCATTTCTATTCTATATGGTTTATATCTTTTTCTTTAAAGTACAACATCTGGTAGATACTTCATTTATTCTGCTCTTAGCAGATTTAAAGACGTACACACCATACATATTTGCTGCACCTTTCTCCTGAATTGCTTGATCTATTTGATTTAATTTTAATATTGGTATTATCACACTCAATTTTAATTTTATTATAACTAATAATAATAATATTAGTGACATCATATTCAAAAGCCTTTTTGGTGAACTAGCTCCTGGAATAATCACACCAAACTTAGGGTGTCATTTCCACTACTACATTTCTTTAGACAGGTTTTTGGTGAACTCCTGTCTGTATCCAGTTTTGAGCATTATACCACAAGTCCGACTCCCTCATCTCTGTGTGTTGCAACAGGCATACCAGACCAATATGAAATGCAAATACAGAGTCTAAGTGAGTGACCCCCAACACTGACCAAGTGGCTCAAAACACCTATGTGGTAACCTCTCTAGCCACATAAATCTAGAATAAATGCATACATACAGAATAGGTGGAGTGTCTTGGGTACAAAGAAGTACATCATCATATTTTTCTATTAAAAGAAGTATTGTCTTCCCATACATTTTGATGTGGGCACTCTTCCTTTGTAAGACTACCAAGGAACGCAGATACAGCTGTTACATCTAAAGGGAGTGGGATCCCTTCAAACTATCCCACAGGCGTCCAGACTGTGCCATTATTCTTTGGCTCTCCACTTGTGAGTACTGAATCATACAATTTGCATTGAGCCATTTATGTACTGTATGATACTGCACTAAATGCTTGTCAATATCTTTGTCTTTTTAGCTATACCACTGTACTTCTTTGTACCCACGAACCAAGACACTCCACCTATTCTGTATGTATGCATTTATACCAGACCAATATACCTCAGGCAGTAAAACATGTAGTGGGTTATGTGACTTTATAATCTTATTTTATTTTATTTTTCAAAAGCTTTATACAGGGTTTTTCACTAAACGTAAGAATTGTCAGGATTTCAAAGAGACAATCCCACTTAAGTAAATAATCCGAACATCATCAACGTGATTTTAAAACTTGGAATCAACAATAGGAGAAGGAAAAATTAAGATTGTTTGACATTTATCTGCATTTCCATTTTTATCTCTTTAAATATTCTTAGAGAATCAAACAGTAACATCTGTAGATTGAAATAAAAAAAATGGCAAGTTTTAAATCTTCAATGACTAATGACGTAAAAAGCATGTCTTCATATTATGGGATTGTCATAACTCCTGGTCATATGAAGTGGTTACTGACCATAAGATTGGACCTCACAGTCAACCAACTAAAGATGGCAATTCAAAGATACTTTTAAATTTTAGATCAGGAGTTCCCAACCCAGTACTCCGTTACCCCTTACCACTCCAGGATTTAGAGATTACCCTGTTGGGTCTAACATGTTGTTTTTTTTGTTTTTGTTTTCTAAAAAACACCTTAGACACAACTGGGTAATCCCTAAATTGGGGACTGGGTTGGGAACCACTGTTTTACATCAAAACCGCCGAACCTAAAACATAGCTGATTGGAACATCTTTGCCTATTTTGGCCCAAGTTTTGAAATTCACTTTGAACTCTCAACAACCGACGAATAACACTGTAACTAATTAAGAATATTTCATAATTAATACCAGTAACAATTAATTACATTTCCAAAATATTTTATCTCACCAATCTGAATTAATATGCCTCGTTAATACCACCCAATCTTGTGTAAAAAACCTTTAGCTATTTCTGTAAAAAACAACAACAAAAAACCATTACATCAAAAGTCACCTTTGATTTAAATATTTGATTATTAGCACTTTATAGGATACTTAGTTAATACAATATCGGCAAATTACACGAGGATGTCAGATAAGTGGGTCGATAAATCTAAAATTCTATTTTGGAATGTGCAGCAAAGACTTTCTTATCCCAAGGCATATTAACTGCCTTAGATATTTTATATGAGTCATTCTTAATATCTTAGATATCTGTCAAAAGGCTGCATGAGCTAGGCTAAACTGTTTTAGATAAAAGCCATAGCTATCATCTGCTTGCTTGACACATCATTAGGCATGTTTTCAGTAAAAAGCAAGGGAATGAATACAATTTGATGTTTCCTGCAATGGAATGTGACATTTACAAGTCAAGGGAGCTCTGTCCTAATTATATTTTCCTATAAGTTTAATTTCTCAGAAAGCGTGTCCTATTAATTTAGGGGTTTTACATCTGTACCTTTGATCACAGATCTGGATGGCATTCAGCGGCAAAAAATATATATATAAAAAACTGTGTATACGCACAACTCATATTCCCTAACAAGAGAAACGTTCCTTGCAGGCACATGATTATATATATATAATTGGTTATTATTATTTAGAAAGTGCCAACAAATTCCACAGTGCTGTACAATACGTGGACTAACAGACAAGTATTTGCAACAAGACGAGTTGGACACATAGGAACAGAGGGAGCTGAGGGCTAAAATTAACGCACAAATAATTGTGAAAAAGGCTGAGTTGGAGAATTTTTCAAGATCGTCTGTTTAGGAGTAATTTTTTGCATACATATTAAATTGTTAATATTTTTGGAGTTTAGTGACTAACTTGGTGTATCTTTGTGTGTCACTTAAATTGATACTATTAATGCCAGGAATACAAAGCTGTATTCCTGGCACTATAGCTCCCTCTGCCTCCCCCCTCACAGCCACCACCGCATTAAAGAAAGGGTTAAAAACCCTTTATTTGCTTGCCTGACACCAGCATCGATGTCCCTTGGCACTAGGTCGCAGCTCCGCCTCCCCCTCTGTCCCGCGACAAGCGGGCGCTAATGCGCATGTGTGGCACGCGTATTGGACCTCAGCATAGGAAAGCATTGAATCAATGCTCTCCTATGGGGAAATATCTGATGCTGGATGTCCTCATGCAGGGCGTGAGCATGTCCAGCGTTTGATACTGGGCCAAAGGTTCGTTTGGATGCAGGTAGACTTAGTGCTGCAATGTAAACATTGCAGTTTCTCTGGAAAATCACAGTGAGAAGATGCTGGATGTCCATAGGAAAGCATTGAGTAATGCTTTCCTATGGGCGGTTTGAATGTGCGTCCGGCTCTTGCCGTGCATTCGCATTTGGTGCTGACATCGGCAGGGGGAAGAGAGGTCACCAGCGCCGAGGAAGCCCGGCGCTGGAGAAAGGTAAGTGGCTGAAGGGGTGGGGGGACCTAATGACCCTATAGTGCCAGGAAAACAAGTTTGTTTTCCTGGCACTATAGTGCTCCTATAAGATCTTTATAAAATATAGGGAAAGTAAATTTCCTACATTTCAACAAAAGACTGAATATTTACAAGAAAAATTAGGAACAATAGTAGGAAGATACTAGAAGTATTGCAAGAATGTCAGAAGGTTTTGGATAGTAATGCCCCTTAAATTATAGTTTTTCATATAGCAAATCTATGGTATGCATTGTGAGTATATACATCAAAGCACTACCACTTTAATTATTTAGTTTTGACACTGCATTTTTTTGAATTGCCCTTATCTCATTAATTTTGCACTATATATATATTCAAAATGCTCTTATAACAGATTATTTAAATACACTTCATCTTATTTAGCACTAGCACTATTTGAATGGTCTCCAACGTTTGGCATTAGTGTGGGACCAACCGATGTTGGGGTACTGTGAAGTTATGAAGGGCTTAACACAAAATGGCCATATGGTGGAACTGAATCCACATATCTGTTTGCTGAGATTAGTGATTTTAAGTAGCATTATAAAATTTTAAAATGGATTTTTATGTGTGCGCTGTAACTTAATCTGTATTATGTACGAAGATTATATGACACGGAAGGATCCAGGAAGAATGTAAGATCCAGGTACTCTTATTATGAGGAGCAGGCAAACAAAAAGGGATTTAGAAGGAGAAACCAAACGGGAACTAGAATCCAACAGAAAGTGTCGTATTGGACAAGTAGATTCTATCATTAACATTTTAAAATATACACTCACATTTGATGAGGAACAAGTCCTTAATTACAGCCTAAAATTTGCCCCTAGTCAACCGCCTAATTATGTTACAATATTTATTGATGTTCATAAATTCATTCAAAAATGTACCCTTTGTAGATATTTGAACAAATATGGGAAAAATCAAGAACTGGTGAGAAAACGCCAAATGGCATGACCATAGAGATCTCTCTAAGGAGGAAGAACATCAGGAGAATTATGATGCGTTGGAAAAAAATCTGATCTAGTTAGTTATGAATGCTGATTGACCAACAAACCCACTGCCGTTGCCCCAATAATGCACGTGAGATCTTAGTATGTTGGGTAAGGGCAACAGGCACAGCTTTATTCATTAACAAATGCAAGCAACTTCTTAAACCCTGTCAGCAACTTCTTAAACCCTGCTTTACCAACAGACAGATTTCTCCCATTGAACCATGAGTCAGGAGCAGCCTGCCCCCGCCATCAGCTCTCAGTAGGCTGTGACTCCCCGAGCCACCTCTCCATCTTCTTCCGCTTATGACTGCACTGGCCAGGACTCTTGCATGCTGTGACAAAACAAGAAGAGAAACAAAACCAAATCACGCACAGACACAACCCAAGATTCCTCACCAGGCTACCTAGGGAGGAAGGGCGGGAATGTCAGGATCCCTGCACTTTTCCTAGCTGACTGATAAGTCCCCACCCAGTGAGCTCTTATATATACGTTCCCCACTTTGTAACAATTGTATCCATACTGTACCAACCCCATATCTCTGGCAGCAGTCATGTCCCCCCTTCCTTGTCAGTCCAGGGTGGTTCTTGACTGCTGACTAACCAACAAACCCCCGCCATCAGCTCTTAGCAGGCTGAGACTCCCCAAGCCACCTCGGCACCTTCTTCCAGTTATGACTGCGCTGGCCAGGACTCCCGCCAGCACGATGATGACTCATTACTGCTATATCTAGTCACCATCGTGCCCCCCGCAGACAATGCAGCCACCCCCGCCTGTAAGCCCATATTAAAGATGTCCAACCTGATTAAAGTGAGATGGATCCCGTTCCTACGCATCAAGTTTCCATTGTCTCCTTCCAACTCCACGTGTCTGACACTTTTCCAACTCCACGTGTCTCACCGGCTCCTTTCTAACCCATGCACATGTGGCAGAGCGCACCAGAACAGCCTGGGAACGATTTCTGACCATACTAATGTGAGGTCTCGAAATAGCGCAAAACACCTGGCCAGGTCGTGCCGAATCGCGTGTATCAGGTCCACCGTCCTAACTCACCCTAATTGCCCCCTGCATGGATAACCAAGGTAACTGGGCCAGACACGAATCTGTGCAGCGCCACGTACTCCGGATACACCTTCTGCCAGAGGAGACCCCTAATACCCTGCCACGTAACTCTATTTACCTTGAAGGAAAACCCCAAATTTTGTCCAAATGTGCATTATTTCGCCGAGCAGCCCAATATATGAAGGAATGCCCCAATATCCAGATATACCGCGGGCCTGAACCTATAACAAAAAGAACATTACAACAAGTGAGGTCTAATGTATGACCTAAACCGCTCCAATTCCCATCTGCCAATTTGCTTAATAACAGAGGTAGGAAAGCCCAGCAAACTCACCTGCATGGCGGCCCCAATCCGAAAAAAATTGACCGAGTACCCCTGCGTGTCCTCTCCGCAAGCCACCAATGCCCTCCGTAACATGTTCGTGAATTGTGAGCGAGGACCCATTTACATGCACCAAAAGGGCACCACCCCCAACCGGCTGAACACGCAAATACTGCTTGAATGACCCAATTGGACAATAGTCCCCATCTGTAGATCCAATACGTACCCAAGCACCCTGTCACACACAATCCGTCTTCGACCGACGCACAAAGATGTCAACTGACGCCGCGGACCACCGCACCTCAGACAGCAACAGAGGCAAAATCGTACGACGGGTGGGCGCAACCAATTCCCCCACCCTAAAGGCCCCGAAAAAACAAGATTCCTAAGCTCCTCATCCCACAACTCCAAGGAGACAACGTACAAGCTCGGGGGCCCGCCAGCTGGCAGGCCCCGCTTCCGCACACCACTGGCCCCGTAAATACACCCCAAACCCATCGGGCCCCAACGCATCCATGAATAGTTCCAACTCTGAGTTGGGAGTAGTCTCCCACAGCCAACACGAGTGACCATTGTAGCGACCGAGTAAGGAACTCCAGACCTAAAGATCACCCTGTAAGCGCAGCGTTACCTGAATATAACTAAACGCCTCCTGTAAGCCCACTATCGTTTTAAATGTGAGTGGAACATCACCATCATTTATATACCATCTGACAAATTGCACTATTAGGTTGTCCACATACGGAGACCAAAGTCATTCAGATCTACTACACCCCTCAAGCACAAAGAATGTATCACCTTCAGCTGCATCTACCTCTTAAATAAGGGACATCTTTGTATGTGAGAACTTGCATTGTTGGAAACTTGCATTGTTTTAGCACTGTTGGTTCAATTGTTATTCTACCATGTCCTGTTACTTTTATGTGGCGCATCCCTTCTTTTTTTTCTTGTGTTCTTTTAGATTTTGAAGGGTTGAGAGGGATCCTCTTTTAGCGTTGACCCATCCGTGTGTTTTTATCAGTAGCCTGTACATGGTATCATCTTCGGTTTACTCATGAAGCCAATAATAAATGGGTAGTTTTTTTTAGATTTAGATAGTTTTCAAGATGAAGAAGGTAGTCTACAATTATCAAAAAACAGTGGGCGGTAATACATTTTTAGATGTTAGGATTGCACACAACTCTAGATGGATTAAAAATATCCCCAAGAGTCCAACCTAAACCAGGTTTGCACCACATAACTTGTATCACTAAGCCTGATAAACATGATGGGATGCATACCACAGACCCAATGGACATAACTAATGCCTTTTATACCTATTTTTCTGATATTTTTGCCTCGCAACCAGATGATTCAATGAAAGTGATGGAGCTTGCATGGGGAGCAAATCTACCAAGATTAACCAACGAACAAAGGGATTCTTTTAATGCCCCCTTAAGGGAAGAAGAGGTAGCATGGGCAATAAAATCAGGGAAGGCAGAAAAAGCACTGGACCGGACGATGTTCACATTTGATTATTATACAACTCTGAAAGCAAAAATAATCAACATGCTGTCCTCATTATTCAATGCCAAATGTACATAGAATACTGGTAACACATCTAAAACATTCTCACTCCCAAGACCAGAGAAAGACCCTCTCCTATTAACCTTCTATAGGCCAATCACATTACTAAATAATGATGTTAAACTCCTTACTAAAATACTGGCTAATAGACTGCAACAGTTCCTGCCCTCTATTTTATACCCCAAACAAATGGGATTCACTACAGGTAGGCAATCGATCCAAGGAATTAAAAATGCAGCTTCTATATATGACAATCCCTCCAACAAAACACAAGCAGTTCTCTTAAGACCAGATGCTCAGAGATCATTTGATCAAGTATCCTGGCCGCATCTCTTGATCAAGTATCCTGGCCGAATTCTACAATACAGTTTTATTTTTTGGTGTTTGGTAATTTTATGAAAGCCTTATAATACTTCCCGTTCTAACCTCATTTAATAGGAGTTGTGATTGCTATAAGTATTGTTGAAAGGGATCTGTTGAAAGTTTAATGTATGTGGTTTTATCTTCTAGCAATTTACATGATTCTTGAATGTACTCTTCTTTGTCTTATATAACAATAGCTCCACCCTTATCAGCTTCTCTTATTTGTATATGTATATATATACAAAATACACGATCCAGCACACTCCCTTATTCACTAAACAATGATTTGACATCTTAGAGATTGTAATAGTTTTATTTAAAAACATCTCACCTAGGCAAAAAATAATGGGTGTTTAGTTACACTATATGATAATATAATATTCAACAAGCCACAAAAATAAACACCAATGGGTTCAGAAAATCAATTGACAATGAGAGGGGTAAATCATTAATGCCCATTATTGACTTTTTTAAATCTGGCCATATTCTCAATTATTAGATTAATAATGGAATTATTACTTTACAGCAAGAGTAGTGGTTGCATGGAATAGCCTTACAGCTGAAGTGGTAGAGGTTAGCACAGATCGGATGTTTAAGCATTTGTGGGATAGGCATTAGACTATCCTAACTATAAGATAAGGCCAGGGACTAATGAAAGTATTTCGAAAATTGAGCAGACTAGATGGGCCGAATGGTTCTTATCTGCCGTCACATTCTATGTTTCAAATGGGCCCCCACACAATGAAACTCACAGATTTCACATATGATCTCTTTCTTTACCTCTCGGATCCTCAAAAATCTCTCATGAATGCAATTGTCCTCTTTTAAAAATATGGCCCAATAGCAGGCTTCCAAATTAACTGGTCGACAACCCTGAGATTAGCCCGAGGCCCACCGGTACACTTGCAAACAGCCCACACAGTACAGAGAGCTCTATGAGCACTTTGTACTGTGTGATTGCAGCACTCTTATGCTGCAGCATGCTTGAGATGCAAGCTTGGAGACCTCCTCAGACCATGGGGATCCCCATGACAAAGGGGGGGAAATGCCAGGTTGTGGGGGTGGGGGGAACTAAAGCTTTTTTAAATTTACTGCTGCAGCACGACCGCACTATTGCAGCATTTAAAGGGATTTAAAGGGCTATGAACACTGCTCACTTTGAGGGCTGCTCATAGCTCACCTGTCAATATTGGCCACTAAACTGACAGAGTTGACCCCCAGGTATTAAAAGATAGCTGGGGGTCCTTATTTTTATGCAGGAGGCTGGGGGCAGTGATAAAAATTCTATAAAGAGGCAAAAATTTATTTTTATCCCGAGAATTAAGGAACCTATTTATACATGACAATACTTTACAGACATCAGCAACTGCTGAATGACATTGCACATTGTTGCATAGTTTGTTGTCTATAACAGTTCCCAAATCATTCTCTTTTGTTGTTATCCCTAATTCACTACCATTTAGTAGTGTAAGTTGCTTGTGCATTCTTTACCCTCAAGTGCATAACTTTGCATTTCTCTACATTAAATTTAATCTGCCATTTAGGTGCCCAGTACCCAAGTCTAATCCCCGTGAAGCACTATCCTACTCATATTGAATTCATTTACAGAGTTCTGTTGCATCTGCAAACACTGCAGTCCCAGAACAGAACCTGAGGGACACCACTTACCACTTTTGTCCAGCTTGAAAATTTACCATTAATGACAACTCTCTGTACTTTATCTTGAAGCCAATGTTCTACCCAAGAACAAAAATTTTCAACTAGACAAATTTATTTTAGTTTGAACACTAACCTATTGTGTGGAATCGTATCAAACTCCTTGGTAAAATCCAAATAGACCACATCCACTGAAACACCCTGATCTATACTTCTACTTACTTCTTAGAATGCAATTAAGTTAATTTGACATGACCTGTGTTACATAAAACCAAGCTAATTTTTGCAATTAAAAATGTACATTCCTATGAATTCTTGCATATTATCCAGCCACAGAACCTAAGCGCACGGGTCTATAATTTCCAGGCAAATATTTTGAACCTGTTTTGAATTTAGGAACCACATCTGCCATCCTCCAGTCCTTCACTGAGTTTTTTTTTCTTCAATGAGACAACCTGTCTTGTTACTTCGTGGTTTGGTTAGCTCTGTGGAGCTAAACTCAAGATGCAGCAATTGCACAGAGCACACGTCTTGCAAATGCTTCTTCTTGAGCTGCATTGGGAAGTCTGTGATTGAACAGGCACAGAATGTCTGGACGGCGTTAGAAGGGGAGGGTTTGCATAGGAAGCAGACATCATATCAGGCTGTTTCTAGATTCCCACACTGACAAAAGATGCATACTTAAATGCATGCATGTTCTCATTGAGTGTCTATCTACTAAGGAGTGATGTATGATTATTTTTTATTTGGGCAGAGGTGTGCCCTTTTAGCTAATGGATATGTGTCCAATCCTTTGGTGCTATTGTTGACCCATACCAATAAACTCCAAAATGCTATGTCTGTCACATCCAGCAACTGACGAAAACAGTTAAAAATGGTCAAATTCTAGTTTTACAAAGTGTGGACTCCACTGGCAGGCTATGGCAAATCGATGTTCTTTTTTTAATAAATCCTATGGAGGATCCTTTCATTTTTTTGTTTTCTTTTTGTATTTGGGGGTGTTCTGGTATGTGTCAACAACACAACAAGATATATGGTATGACTTTGGTTTCCTGGTAAATACAGCCCTTGAGGATTTGACGTTTATCTCCAATTGGCATATGAACCAGTCTCTTATGTTTTGACAGCATGCACTTAAGACTTAATTTGGTGGGAACTAAATGCCATTTGTTTTATGTTTAAACTTATGTGAGTACTTTGACACTCTATGAGTCATGTTGTATTGTCATGCTTCTCATTGTGCGTACTTCTAAATATGGAATTTAACAAGAAATGGTGACATTCCCTGCACGTAGGTACATGTAAGTAGCTGATCACCAGACTATAAAAATGGTGTCGATCGACAATGTTTCCCTGTACTGTGCAACACCGTACTTGCAGTCTGAGGACAATCACAGAAATGTACTCAGTGTTCTTATCTTCTACCCACTTCATAGTTGCTTGAGTGAACCCTTAAAGTTTGACTTATAACTGCTGTTGTAGAATATATTTGGAGGGGGAAGACTTTGTTCCCATTTATGCCATGGACCAATTGGCTGGTGTCAACCAACATCGGCTTTACTCCCTTCCAAGAAAGTATGTGTATATTTGTAAAAACTAGGATACATAGTCACCTCATTAATATTGTATTTTCTGTAATTAACAGTTTTATTTGTCCATTAATTAATTTACTACTTTTTGTTCACCGAAATTGGGAACTTAAATAGTTCTAGAGATCACACCGCATTCTTTACCTTTCGGTTTATCAGGCAGGACCTGAAATATTAGTGTTAGAAGCACAAACAGAACATATATTATGTGTGAAACAATATTAAAAAAAAAAAATACAGTCAAATGCCTTGCATATTAGTACGTACCTGTAAAGAGTTACTTAAAATATCACCTTAACATGAAAACAATGCCTTGTGTGTGATTAGACAGCTAACATACAGTAAATACAGTCGCTTTGCTAATGCATTCTGCAGCCATTGTTTTTTGAGTCTAGTGTGCTCCTGTACAGTAAGGGATCAGTATTCCATGAGGGAGTTAAGTCCTGGCATTAGAGCAGGATTTATAATTAGACACAATGGACATTTTTTCTACTGGTACACTCCAGAGAGGGTGGTTGTATGTGATCTTTTTAGGTTTTCCTTCTGGTATTGCTAAGGTCAGTTAGGTCCTGAAAACATGGGAAATATTTGTGGTGGATTTTCAGTCATTTGATGTCCCGCTATCTGTTCTGCCCTCTCTTCTATACATGTTGTGGGAGCCCATGGAATAAAGACTTTTCAGGTTGACCAGCAGCCAAGCAGAGTCCAACACCTCCAGAACCTCTAGCACTGCTGTACCAGCAGAAATATTTAAGGTTTTTGTCACTTTTTTTTTTTAGGGAAGGGGTTGCTTTGGATTTCTGCTCCTACAGTCACACGAGGTGTACATCTGGCCCTGCCTGGCCGATGAATTCTTTCTCTGCTAGGTGAAGACAGGCTCTGGAGCAGCAGGCAAATCAAGTAGGAGCTTTGTTAATGTAGATCTATTTAACTATTCCCCCGCAGCCAAACCATGTTAAGTCATGCTAGTATGTTGTGCTCCAGTCCTGATAGTGTTAACTATGTAACCTGATAAATAGCGATAGACAATAATCATGTAACATAGCACTAATCCATTAATCAGAATATGGCGATAAAAGAATGAAGATGTTTAGTTTTCATTCTCATTTACACAGCATGTCCCTTGGAAGTAAAACCGTGATGCTCTCTCCTTGACCTTCTGTCTGCAATGTTGATGTTACCACTGATTTACATATTTATCAATTTCCTTCTCTTCAATGCCCCGATACACACACCCCTCAGGACCATACATATCAGGTGTTTTTGCTATTTTTGTCCCTCGGTGCTGGGTCAGGCTCCTCCGACGCACCTCCCCTGCTGACGTCAGCCAGCGGGGGAGACCTAATGCGCATGTGCGGCAATGGCCACGCTTGCATTAGGATTTCCCCATAGGAAAGCATTATTCAATGCTTTCCAATGGGGAAAAAATCTGACCCTGGAAGTCCTCATGCAGAGCGTGAGGATGTTCCAGAGTCAGATAACGGACCAAAGGTCAGTTTGGATTCTGGAAGTTCCTCTAGTGACTGTCTGGTAGAGAGCCACTAGAGGAGGAGTTCTCAGAAACTGCAATAATTACTATTGCAGGGTTATGGGATATGGGACATTGCACCCAGACCACTTCAATTAGCTAAAGTAGTCTGCGTACATACAGTGTCCCTTTAATATGTACTCCTTCCTGGCCCACAATATACACGCTTTTTTTTTCTTCTTATTTGTGTACTGATTCTCACCTAAATATTTATCCATGTGTGTTAAATCTGTAAAATCAGTAAAATATGTGCCTCCCTGGCCCAATACCATGCATCATATATCCTGATAATATCGGGATTCCTGTAATATCCTGATCTCAATAATAACCCGACCCCTATAATATCCCGATCCCTGTCATATTCAGACCTGTATAATATCCCAATCTTTATAATAACCTGTTCCCTGTAATATACTAATTTCTATAATATCCTGACCCCTATAATATCCTGACCCCTATAATATCTTGACCCCTATAATATCTTGACCCCTATAATATCCTAACCCCTATAATATCTTGATCCCTATAATATCCTGACCCCTATAATATCCTGACCCCTATAATATCCTAACCCCTATAATATCCTGACCCGTATAATATTCTGATCTCTATAACATAATATCCTCATCTCTATAATAACCTGTTTCCTGTAATATCCTGATCCCTATAATTGTCAGGATTACAGTATGATCCAGCACATAGAATTGTGTAACACAGAGGACTGATAGGAACGCATACCGGACCTTAGAATGGCCGGACTAACGTACCAAAGAATAGTCAGGAATAGCCGAGCTCAAGGGACGCAGAAAGAGACACAATGGTAAGGAAAACCAGGAGTCAGGGATGCCAGAAAACAGGGAAGTTAAAAACAATGCCAAAGTCAAATAACCAGAATAACCAGAATCAATGACGCGCTCTCGGACAACCACAAGGGAAACCACGACAGGGCACTGAGCAAGAGGAGAACAGGGCCTAAACACCACTCCTGTGGATCTGATTGGTTGTAACCAGCCTTTGACCCCCAAAGGCAGCTATCAGGTTCCTATTTGCATGATTGCTGCTCAGCACAAACCCTTCTGTGGATTTGATTGCTGCTCTGCGCAACTTTTCCTGTCAGGACAGTAAATGCCATTAATCACATTTTTATGTGCAGATGAATACGTGACAATAATACCCTGATCTCTATAATAACTAGTGATTTCGCGAACCGTTCGCGAACTTCCCGCGAACGGCTCGCCACGGTTCGCCATGAACCGTTCGCGGCGAGCTCCGGTCAGCTGACACATCCCGGCCAATCTCCAGCAGACCCTCCCTCCCAGACCCTCCCACCTCCTGGACAGCATCCATGTTGAAGGCAGCTCAAGAGCCGTTCGCGGGAAGTTCGCGACATCACTAATAATAACCTGTCCCCTGTAATATCCTGATTCCTGTAATATTCTGACCCCTATAATATCCTGATTCCTATAATAACCTGTTTCCTGTAATATCCTGATCCCTATCATATCCTGATATAGCGCCAACTTATCCAGCAGCACTTAACAATATCATAAAAGGGGGAAATGTAACAATAAATTAGACAATTACAAGATGTTACATGAACAATGGGTTGATGATGACATGTTCAAACAAGCTTATAGTCTAGAGGAGGCGGGGTAAAAACACAAGAAGAAGGGCATCGAGGGGGATAGCAACCAAGTGACAAGGTTCCCACCTTGCAGAACTGAAAGGTGACAGTGGAGTGTGGCCCTTTAAGAGAGCGCAAGAGACAGGCTTGTGAAATAGAAGTTAATCTGGGAGCCATACGCTTTTCTGAAGAGTTGGGTTTATAATAGATGGTTAACAATGAGTCTAGGATATTTATATCAGTCCCTTGAGACTTTTATAGACTGTGGCGACTAGTGGAGTAGGAATCCTCCTTTCAATGTTTCAGCAATGCACAAAGTCACAGTAGAATGTTGACTAAGAAGTGGTCCACAGCATACACGAATTTAAAATAAAAAAAAATACTGAAAAAGTAACAAATGTTAAAAGTATTGCTGAGTGTTACAAGCAACACAAGGGCTAAAGATACCGAATGACAAGTAAGCAAGTAGAGAAAGGCAGTGGTATCACAGAAACAGAAACACACATCATGTATTTTTAAGAAAAATTACTCGGTGGCTATTTCCCAAATGTTTAAAAATTATTTTTTAAAAAGTGACATGGGAGGTAGTGTTAATGTTCCATGTATTTATGTTTTCCTTTACCTAGAGAACGTGTTTGCATTTTTATTACTCACTTGTCGCATTCCTTCACTGCATATAGCACATTTTGTTTTCTTTAAGACGAATGTAGCATAAATATTCACAGTTTCATTCATATTTGATTTCTACTCCATGTGTCGGTGTTCGACTCATTTATTATTTAGGAAATAATGGTGAACAGTTCATAAAAATGCATAAAATTTGCAAGTGATGTATAACTTTCAAGGACTGTTTTTGAGGGAAAAAAAAAAGTCAGTTTAGAAAGTTCTGTAAATATCTAGATTTTATGAGAAAAAAGGAAATAAAATAAATATTGGAACTGATAGTTTTTATTAAGAAATAAAGATCAGGAAGTATAGCGCAAATTAATATGTGGCTTTCATATTCTTCAATTTCGTTTTTGATTAATGGTTGGTTGATGTATCATCTGCTTATAATGCTTTATACACTAAAATTACATTATAAGATAGTATCATCTATGTAGCCAGAATACATTGCTTTACTTTGTTAGTTTTTTAATATTTATATATTTATTGTTACATTTCTGATCTGCATGAAGATAATTTTTTTTGTATCAGGACCCAAGACTTCCAGTAGAGCAATGTACCAATAGATCGCTCCAACGGAATCTTCAGTGTATCTCTCTTTTACATTGACCTGAAAAGTCTCATGAACTATTCCCAATCCCCGACCATCAACCACCGACGCTTATTTTTTGTAGTCTATAAACTGTACCCCATCCGTCCAGCCCAAATTTCTTTGCTCACTGCCCAAAAACAAATTATATGCTGCAACTGTTCAGATCCCATTCATTATGTGACCAAAGGCGATCTGTGTGTTTTAGGACACCCGCTACTCTGTAAACATAACACAGAAATAACTCAGCTGAAGGTCCATTATAAAGCTCATTCAGCCACTGTCAACACCCCTTTCCCTTAAAAATTATATCCCAGGGATAAGTGAATCAAATAGTTCTGAGCAGCATTATATATAGAAACATGGCTTATGTAAACAAGCCCCTACAACTTTAATGACCAGATTGTTAAAAATTTTTATCCTTTAATCAATGCAAGAAGATCTAAGCAATGTTCACTCTACAGAGTAAATCTTATACCTGAGGGTGCGGGCTAACCAGCTACCTGCATGGATGTAGCTTGACAAAGCTCCTGCTACCTCGAGATATAATCCTTATATTTAAGGAGTTTTAAATGAAAATGGTCAACCCTAAGAAGTCACATTAATTCTTGAATAAATCAGGGAAGGTTTCAAAACTTAGAGATCTGACCAGGTTTTTCCGTGATTCAGCAAACCGAGCTCCCCTTTCCGAACATCTCTCCCCTTCCTCATCAGCAGCAATGCATCATTTTCAATTATACCATGAAGCTTACACACTGCATTTTACCCTGTGTTCCTTATTTGTCTCTCCCTTCCCTCATTATATTTCCCCTATATTAGACCTCAATGTCCGTAACTATGTTAGTTATGATAAGGAGTATTTGTAAATAATTGGGAAGTGAGGCTAATGCGTACTATCCGCAGGGTTCCGTGACATACCTTTAACATTGTAGATTCATGCTGATATTATGCTATGGTATTTTAGTTAATATTATCCTTTATTTTATTTTTCTCACAGTGTTCCTATATCTATATTTCCTAGAGAGAAGGCGTCATACAGATATGTTCAATAAATAGACGCCCATTAGGGGTACATTGCTGGTAGTTAGAAGGAAAAATACTGAACCTGCTTTAAGCCCATATAAACAACTCAATACTGCATTCAAAAGCTTTAAATTTTTCATGTATTTTACATTAATTGTATATGGGATTATTTCATCCATGAAGGTTTATGGAATTGTTAATTTATTTTTCCCCCTCACAAGGCTTCTGTGTCGCTTTGCTATTCCTTCCAAGACCCTCTTGGGTGGGAAAAACACTGACTGTAGTTCTTTTTCTTGTTTTACCTTCAGAGGTGTACAACCTTGGTTACATCGTTACACATTTATGGTTTTTACCATACCTGGTAATACTGTTCAATGTGTTTCATATAAGTTGTATCATAGGAGAATCCAGTCATAACAGCAGTTCACTATTTATGGCTTCCGCAATGGCCACCCTCCGCATAATATCATATAATGTCAGAGGACTAAACACCCAAGAAAAGCATGCTCTTGCTTTAAAAGACGTTCACCAGCTTAATGCAAACATGGTATTTTTAGGAAATACATGATTACAAAATCCTAGATATCAGATTCTGGGGTAAGATCAGATCCCATTTACCTACAGGGACCATATTAGTGCTGACCAGGGAAGATTCATATGTGTGAAGGGTCTAGTGCTCAACATAATGGTGCGCATTGAGCGCATTGTCCATGCATAAGCAATTTACTAAGCAATTTGTTTTGACTGCTGGCGGATGTCACATCATGCAATGTTCTGCAGAGTTGTCTGGCCTTGGCTTCTGGTATCCAGTACTCTTTTTACTATCCTTGTTTAGTTTTTCTGGTTTTCTATTCTATGTCTCGTTTTCTTTATGCTGGGTTCTGGGTTCATTCCTGTATTCCGTGCATGGAATTCCCAGTCTCCAGGGTTCCTTTAAATGTTTGTTTTATGTTGCCATACCCGTTCCTTTTCCATGATTACTTTTGTTTCAGTCTGGACCTGCAGCAGTGGTTTCAAGTCCTCTGCCCTTTCTTGCAGGTAAGTTATATATGTGTTTTATTATGGTTCTTTTAGTGAACATTAGGCAGAGTAGGACCTGCCGAATATTGGGTACATTGGCGTTGTGGCAGGCTTATGCAATGTATGATCATATAATGTAACTAAATTCCCATAGTATTCATATATAGTACTTGGTTATTTCTCCTCTTGGTTTGCCTATTATATCTTGTCTTGTTTTATTTTGTATTCCCAGTTTATGTACAGTCCTGTCCCGTCTTGCCCCTGTTCAGTTATTTTTTCCCTTGTGTATTGTGTACATGTTCTGGGTTCTGCTTCCTATCCTTCTCTGATTCTGGGTTCTACTAGTTTTGTCTTGTTTTCTTGTTTGGTGCCTGTTCTAGTCTTGCCTTGTTTCTGTACTGGATACATTTCTGTTGCAGAGCCTCCCTATTCAGCTCCTGGGAGGTCTGCTTATTTCCAAGCTCCTGGTTCCTGCTGCAGTTCCTGGGAGGTTCCTGGGAGGCCTGCATATCAAGCTCCTAGCTCTTAGGATCCACAGTAGCTGTATCAGGGACCTGGTATTTGGCCACACAAACCCTGGTGCTCAACACCAGGGGGCGTGTGGTTACCCTGCACCAGGCCCTGATAATCCACTTCCATGATTACACACCTCAGTGGTAGAGATTACTGCTTCAATTCCACATCAGCCAAATTCGTATTCGAGAATCTACATGTTTTTTTCTCACACATACATTTTTACTCTTCATCCACTCAGCTAATTATGGCCCCATTAGTTGGTCTGACCACGCACCCCTATCATTGGTTCTAACAATACCGTCACTTCCAGCGCCCAACTGAAATTGAATGACACCTTGCTTAATGACAATAAGATATGCTCTCAGATCCAGACTGTAATAAACCAATATTTTTACTACCCCTTAAGTTTCATTGCAACCATTATGAAAAGATCATAGTTGCATGGTAAGGGATCATTTCGTTAAAGAGGGAGCCCAGCTGAAGAAACCCTGAAATCAAAGAGTTTGAACTCTACAAGCAATGGTTAGCTAAAAGCTCTGAGCTTCAAATATTGCTTAATTTACAGGCAAAATGTAAACTCTTAATCTCGAAGAGTACTTCCTATCTACATGGTAATAAATGTGGAAATATGCTAGCACATGCGCTAAAAACAAAGGAGACAACATACATTTATTTCTAAAGTTAGAACTAAAACTGGGACTATGACACGTATTATATCAGCCTTTCACCACATTTTATATAACTTGAGAATGCTCCATCTCTTACAGGAGAAATACACACTTGCTTACCTTCAAGAATACACACTACATGGCCATGTTATGTAGCTGATTCGCTTGATGCTCCACTCATGATAGATGAATTCTTTAAAAAAACTACTGTTAAGAACGTCAGTAGTTATGGTACCTTGTTCGCTTATTCGTTCCCCAATTGCTGAGCATCAGTAATTATAGCTGCAGCTAGGGTGTATAGATGAATAGTTAGATGATGCAGATTCCAAGACGAATCTCCCCAGCAAAGAAAAGGTTACCAAAACATGAGCCTAGACTTCATGAAGGGTACAACAGGAATAATGTTTTATTGATACCACATTGGCTTTTATGGAAGTCCCCATGCAAGAGTACCTCCCACAGTATACAAAAGCGACAACCAATCACATTGCTTAATTACAGTTAAATACTCAATCTTTCTGCCTGTGAGATAATTAGGTAAGCTAAGGGATAACCCAATTATCTCCAGGCAAAAGGAACACATTTTCCCCAAAACTTGGAAAACCCTTTTAAATACATGGTATTCCCACAAATGACATATCCCCTGATAGCCCCAATCTGGGAGACCAACATATTCAAATTTCACCCATATTGGTTCAGGTGTTTTCAAAAAGTATGGAAGTCTTAGTTCACCGACCGCACACGAGGCTCTTGCCCAAAACAGTTCCACGAATTCAGTGTGTGCTGTCGGTCAATTTCAAAAAAAGGCATAAAATGAATTAAAGCACAAACGGAGCCTCCTGGCTCATAAGAGCGATTGTTCCCCTTGTTCGTGGGAACTGAACTAACGAACGGTGCTCTCCTAGCCATTCGACAAAAGGAAGCAGGCGTTCGAATGTTTTCAGCGGTGTATGGGAAGTCGAGTTTCTGATTTTAGTTCCAGATACTCGACGACCAAGTCCCGCTGCCTCCTTTTGTGCAAACAAGATGGCCATCCAGAGAGAGCGCTCAATTGACGGTTTCCTTTGTAGTTAATGAGCCAAGAGGGTGGTCGGTGTTCGGTAGTTAGATATTTTTATTAGTGATATTGCAGAAGGTCTTGATGGTAAGGTATGTCTTTTTGCTGATGATACTAAGATATGTAACAGGGTTGATGTTCCAGGAGGGATAAGCCAAATGACAAATAATTTAGGTAAACTAGAAAAATGGTCAGAATTGTGGCAACTGACATTTAATGTGGATAAGTGCAAGATAATGCATCTTGGGCGTAAAAACCCAAGGGCAGAGTACAGAATATTTGATAGAGTTCTAACCTCAACATATGAGGAAAGGGATTTAGGGGTGATTATTTCTGATGACTTAAAAGGTAGGCAGACAATGTAATAGAGCAGCAGGAAATGCTAGCAGAATGCTTGGTTGTATAGGGAGAGGTATTAGCAGTAGAAAGAGGGAAGTGCTCATGCCATTGTACAGAACACTGGTAAGACCTCACTTGGAGTATTGTACACAGTACTGGAGACCGTATCTTCAGAAGGATATT
The DNA here is from genome assembly GCA_933207985.1 of Pelobates cultripes. Classification (NCBI taxonomy): domain Eukaryota; kingdom Metazoa; phylum Chordata; class Amphibia; order Anura; family Pelobatidae; genus Pelobates; species Pelobates cultripes. The sequence goes on along the minus strand of OW240912.1, from coordinate 405,946,449 downwards.
GATACCTTAGAGAGGGTTCAGAGAAGGGCTACTAAACTGGTTCATGGATTGCAGGATAAAACTTACCAGGAAAGGTTAAAGGATCTTAACATGTATAGCTTGGAGGAAAGACGAGACAGGGGGGATATGATAGAAACATTTAAATATATAAAGGAATCAACACAGTAAAGGAGGAGACTATATTTAAAAGAAGAAAAACTACCACAACAAGAGGACATAGTCTTAAATTAGAGGGACAAAGGTTTAAAAATAATATCAGGAAGTATTACTTTACTGAGAGGGTAGTGGATACATGGAATAGCCTTCCAGCTGAAGTGGTAGAGGTTAACACAGTAAAGGAGTTTAAGCATGCATGGGATAGGCATAAGGCTATCCTAACTATAAGATAAGGCTAGGGACTAATGAAAGTATTTAGAACATTGGGCAGACTAGATGGGCCGAATGGTTCTTATCTGCCATCACATTCTATGTTTCTATGTTTAAACTACCGAACCAATAAAAACTCTAAATAAACGACTGGCCTAATAAAATCCCGAATACAATGCTATTTTCTTCACAACTACCTTTAAAAAAAAAAAAAAAACAAGAGCTTGATGACTTTTCAGACAAATACTATAAAAAAGTAGGAAATTTGTTGGCACCTCACTTATCGCTATACCGTGTTTCCCCGAAAATAAACCCTACCCCAAAAATAAGCCCTAGTCGGATTTTTGGGGTGGGCTGCAATATAAGCCCTACCCCGAAAATAAGACCTAGGCATTGTACCTTTGCGGCAAGACTTCCTTCTTCTACTGTAGGAGGAGTGTTGTGGGCCTCGTCATCGCGCAACGTGATGACGACATTTCGCAGCGCCGTCAGTCTGCCTTCACGGATCTTCAGCGGAAGGATCCATTTCCGGGCGGTGAGGCTCCCAGTGGTCGGACTCGGCAAGGAATCTTTGAAATGTGAGTACCGCTAGATATTTTATGTCTGGGATTTATTGAATTAATTAAAGGGGGTAGGGGGGTGAATTAATTAAAGGGGGGGGTGAATTAATTAATGGGTGGGCTGGATTAATTAAAGGGGGGTGAATTAATTAAAGGGGGGGTGAATTAATTAAAGGGTGGAATTGATTAATTAGAGGTGAATTAATTAAAGGTGGTGAATTAATTAAAGGGTGGACTGGATTAATTAGAGGGGCGGAATTAATTAAAGGGGTGGTGAATTAATTAAAGGGTGGGCTGGATTAATTAGAGGGGGTGAATTAATTAAAGGGGGGTGAATTAATTAAAGGGTGGGCTGAATTAATTAGAGGGGGGTGAATTAATTAAAGGGGTGGTGAATTAATTAAAGGGTGGGCTGGATTAATTAGAGGGGGTGAATTAAAGGGGTGGTGAATTAATTAAAGGGTGGGCTGGATTAATTAGAGGGGTGAATTAATTAAAGGGGTGGTGAATTAAAGGGTGGGCTGGATTAATTAGAGGGTGGTGAATTAATTAAAGGGTGGGCTGGATTAATTAGAGGGGGTGAATTAATTAAAGGGGTGGTGAATTAATTAAAGGGGTGGTGAATTAATTAAAGGGGTGGTGGATTAATTAGGAGGGGTGAATTAATTAAGGGGGGTGAATTAATTAAAGGGTGGGCTGGATTAATTAGAGGGGGTGAATTAATTAAAGGGGGGTGAATTAATTAAAGGGTGGACTGGATTAATTAGAGGGTGTGTATTAATTAAAGGGGGGGTGAATTAATTAAAGGGTAGGTGAATTAATTAAAGGGTGGGTGAATTAATTAAAGGGTGGGCTGGATTAATTAGAGGGGGTGAATTAATTAAAGGGGGGTGAATTAATTAAAGGGTGGACTGGATTAATTAGAGGGGGTGAATTAATTAAAGGGGGGTGAATTAATTAAAGGGTGGACTGGATTAATTAGAGGGGGTGAATTAATTAAAGGGGGGTGAATTAATTAAAGGGTGGACTGGATTAATTAGAGGGGGTGAATTAATTAAAGGGTGGACTGGATTAATTAGAGGGGGTGAATTAATTAAAGGGTGGGCTGGATTAATTAGAGGGGGTGGATTAATTAGAGGGTGGGCTGGATTAATTAGAGGGGGGTGAATTAATTAAAGGGGTGGTGAATTAATGAAAGGGTGGGCTGGATTAATTAGAGGGGGGTGAATTAATTAAAGGGGGGTGAATTAATTAAAGGGGACTGGATTAATTAGAGGGGGTGAATTAATTAAAGTGGTGGTGAATTAATTAAAGGGTGGGCTGGATTAATTAGAGGGGGGTGAATTAATTAAAGGGGTGGTGAATTAATTAAAGGGGTGGTGAATTAATTAAAGTGTGGGCTGGATTAATTAGAGGGGGGTGAATTAATTAAAGGGTGGACTGGATTAATTAGAGGGGGTGAATAAATTAAAGGGGTGGTGAATTAATTAAAGGGTGGGCTGGATTAATTAGAGGGGGTGAATTAATTAAAGGGGGGTGAATTAATTAAAGGGGTGGGCTGATTAGTTAGAGGGGGTGAATTAATTAAAGGGGTGGTGAATTAATTAAAGGGTGGGCTGGATTAATTAGAGGGGGTGAATTAATTAAAGGGGTGGTGAATTAATTAAAGGGTGGGCTAGATTAATTAGAGGGGGTGAATTAATTAAAGGGGGTGAATTAATTAAAGGGTGGGCTGGATTAATTAGAAGGGGGTGAATTAAAGGGGTGGTGAATTAATTAAAGGGTGGGCTGGATTAATTAGAGGGGGGTGAATTAATTAAAGGGGGTGAATTAATTAAAGGGGTGGACTGGATTAATTAGAGGGGTGAATTAATTAAAGGGTGGGCTGGATTAATTAGAGGGTGGATTAATTAGAGGGTGGGCTGGATTAATTAGAAGGGGGTGAATTAATTAAAGGGGTGGTGAATTAATTAAAGGGTGGGCTGGATTAATTAGAGGGGTGAATTAATTAAAGGGGGGTGAATTAATTAAAGGGTGGACTGGATTAATTAGAGGGGGTGAATTAATTAATGGGGTGGTGAATTAATTAAAGGGTGGGCTGGATTAATTAGAGGGCGTGAATTAATTAAAGGGGGGTGAATTAATTAAAGGGTGGACTGGATTAATTAGAGGGGGTGAAGGGGGGTGGATTAATTAGAGGGGGGTGGATTAATTAAAGGGGGGGTGGATTAATTAAAGGGGGGGTTCAATGTACATACCGGTACCGTAAATAAATAAGCCCTACCCTGAAAATAAGCCCTAGTGTGTTTTTTGTGACTAAAATTAATATAAGACCCGGTCTTATTTTCGGAGAAACACGGTATCTGCCTTTAATACCCTAAATGAAACAAATACATTACCTCCATCAGCAATGTAAGCGACAATAACATTACTGCCCAACCAGTTAAAGATCCCACAACTGGGGCAGCTATAGGTCCATTTCCCTGATCAATATTTACCTTAGGCTATTCACAAAGATTTTGGTGCTACAGTTGCGCCCTTGGTGCAACTAAATCTTCTGCCAATCCTTCTATAGTGTTAGCTATCGATGTGGAGAAAGCCAATGACAGGGTGGACTGGTCCCTACTAATTCTTACTCTTCAATACCTTGGGTTTTGTTCTGAATGGTTACCATTGATCCAGGCAATATATTCTAAACCAATAGCTAAAATCAGGATCAATGGTCAGTTATTACTCAGAGTATCAATTAAAAATAGCCCTCGGCAAGGGTGTCCTTTATCTTCATTATTATTTGTGCTCACATTGGAACCCTTACTTCAAGCCATTTGGGCAAACCCAGCAATTTAGGGTATAAGTTATCAACCTTTCAAGTCAATTTGGCAAATAGTGAGATACTTAATATCAACCTACCAGACACAAAAGGGGCCAAGCCTTAAACAACAATACCACTTTACATAGGCATACAGTTCTTAGCAAATCTAGAGCAATTATATGATCTCAATATCCTTAAATTGCTCAAAACTATTACTCAAGATTTAAGGGGGTGACATTTACCTAATTTTGGTTGGTTGTGTAGAATACAAATTATTACAATTAATATACTCCCATGCTTACTCTATGCACTACAAAAATTTCTGATTACAATGCCCAATCTCTTTAATATGTTAACAGTTAACATCTTATGGTTGGTCATACAAATAACCAAGACTATCATATCACGCGCTGACAACTCCAATGGCTTAAGGGGAGGTTATGATTACCACATATACCACATTATTTTGAACCAGTGATGCTTGCAAGATAATATGAATGGACATGTGAGTATAATGAAAAACAGTTTTGTACACTGGAACAAGCTTTTCTCACAGTCCCTAGACATATTATTGCATTACATATTGCCAAGATCACATCACTATGTCACTCACAGCATCTAACCATAAATCCCACACTTTAAGTTTGGTACCAGGTTTGACAACACGCTTCCTTATCACTGTAACACTCTCTCCTACTTTCTATCACACACTCCCCAATATTTCCAGCAGGAAACAATCTCCCCACTTTTTTTTCGAACCTGAGACATCCACTTTTACAGCAATTACAAAATGTAATCTAACCCACAGGCATTAAAAAGTTTCCTGAGATTAGTTGGAGCAATTACCATCCTTTATAGAGAGTTTCAATTTCACTCAGAAAACTCGCTTCATACATTCAATTCCAGACTTTCCCCTTGGATATAGACCATTATCTCCCTTTGAAGATGCGTATTCAACTCCTAAGTAAAAGAGCGAACTACCTGTTGGCAGTGTATGCTCTTCTGATTCACGTATTTACACCCTCACTCCTAGCTTTTGCAACTCAATGGGTACCAGCCTTTAAAGAAATGTAGATTAACACATCACACCTCACCAAATGTTGGGACTCAAGAGAGCAATTATAAATGAATAGTCCAAAGGTATATGTCTACAACAGACAAATGCTGGTGCTCTTGGACCAGCTTATATATGGTGGACCTGTCCAGTGACTGTGATTTTTCTGGAAGCGCATTATTACATGTACCCACTTGATTACTGGCATAGCTGTTCCCGCTGCTCCTCAGACAGTTTTAATTTATCTGCTCCCAATGCCCTTACACAAGTTTAGATTCTCGCTAGTAAAACACCTATTGACAGCAGCCAACCAATTGACTTCCATTTTCTCAATGTGCTACGACACCTTTGGATAGGGATGTTTAAGAAACAGGAGATAGAATAGCACATTTAGGCATTTAAGAAAAACTGAAAAGCAAGAGAAGAGGGCAGAGAAAAACACAGGAATGAGGAGTCACATTTGAGTTCTTAAGCAAGAACACCTGGGATATAAATCCACCCAAGTACAATATACAAAGGAGAATAAAAATACCGACAAAATACAAACCAGATCACACTGACCTCATGAATTAACGTAATGTGTGAGCCCATGCTGAATCAATCTTGAAGATCAGCCAGGCAGTTTAGCAAATTGGTTTGAGAAATGAACTGTAGCAGATTCATTTAGCCTTATGTTTGGGAAAAATATGAAAACTATCTCAAAGTTTAGTATGTCTAAGTGTCCTCCCGGGGCAAGGTCAGAAGTAGGCTATGCATAATTTGTACATTACCATACACTGTGTGCATATATACGTTCACCATGTGAAGTGATAGCTTGTTAACCTTCATTAAAAAACAGAATTGCGCTTCCCTGTTCCAAGCATTTTAATTGCCAGCAAATTAAATTCTACTGGTTTAACATGTTAGGAAAGCAACATTTAAAGTTGTTATCTAAATAGCTGTGCGGAGGCATTGTAAAGTTAATGGAGCGCCTGCCTTGTGGGTGTACTGCAATTGACATAATAAACAGACTGTCTGCAACGATTTGGCTTCAAGTTCTCTAGTCTAAAGTAAAAGAAGAGACGATGAGATGGGAAATAATATCTTTACAATGATGCAGTCACTGTTTATCAGTGAGAGGGAATGGGTGGAGGGAATAATGTTGGGTAGGATGGTGAGCAACAGATGGCAAATGACCAACAACTAGACCATTTTTCTTTCAAGATAACTGTTGCATAGCGTAGAGTAGTGGGAATTGGAGAGCCTTTTGACTGAGCTAGTTAGATCTGAGACATTTGTGTCTTTACCTATTCCACTACACTAACAGAGCCTTTGACTAAGAGGTCTGAATAGGAATGAAATATAGACTGTTTTAGAACTTTCCAGATAACAAAGGTATTCACTAGACTTGTGCAAAACATTGTTCAGACGTGGATTAAAAAGAATTTGATTTGCATGAACTGTTCCAAACTAATTTGTGCACAAGTTTAGATTATATTTATGTCAATGTGATTGTGTGTCTATGGATGTTACTGTGTGAGTGTATGAATTATGTGGCTAGTTAAACGGCCAGCTATATATGTGTGTAAGGGCAATAAACTGTATGGGAAGAACAAGCATAACCTAAATAAGCTAAAACCTAAATACACCCCTGAGATAATCTATCTACTGATTGAGAGTCTAGAACAAAAGTCTTCACCTCGCCCTTTCATTGAAAATATTGCCAGAAGAACCCCAATACCATTCTATTTAACACAACAGCACAATACAAAATAAAGTGCTCAGCGCAACATTTTGAAAGGAATAGTGTTGGTGCTCTAGCTCCCAGAGTTTACACCACCAAATGTGTAAAAAGGTGAATGTGGATATACCTGAATACTGTGTAGCTTCTTCTCCAATAATGGAGATATTAACACGGGTTTTCCTACACAGTATAAAGAAGGAAAATCTCATAGGACAACACTGTAAAAGTAGTAAATAAAATTATCAAGTCTCTGTATGGTCCAACTCACATTTGATTGAGCCAGTTATGTCAAAACTGGCTCAGGTAATATCACTTTAAATGCAGTGTAATGTGGATCCAGACAGGTTGAAGCTTGATCCTCAGATAAAAAAGGTACAAGGAAGGCAACACCAGTTAGTGTAAAGCCATAACATTTATTACAAAAAAGTATAAAATCTTACATTGAGATTACTGGAGTGCCATCCATCAGTAAACAAAGCACAACGCGTTTTAATGCTAAAATCTGTGTCTTCCTCAGGTGCATACATCCTCTTACATACAATCCCTGCTTATAAGTCCATTTTGACGCCTTATTTTTCAAATTGGGGACATCCCCCCACCGATAATTAGCCTATCAGAGTCCTCCCAAACTCCCAGTTAAATTGCGATTAATATTGCAATGGTGAATTACATCACTTCCGGTTTTGCTGGTATGTGTTGCAGCGACCATTTTCATGCGTTCCACCTTCGGCATGCGTTCCAGCAGCTGTTTATATGTGTTCCACTGCCATCAATGGCTGTATTCCGATTCAGTTTCGTCCCAACAGTTCAAATATATGGTAATCTTAAAGTGTCCCAGTGCTAAATAGTATTACCAAACCTTTTATAGAGATGAATACTCAATAAAAACGACATCAATAATATAAAAAGAGAGAGAAAAAGAGAGGTGTTAGAAATAAAATCTTGCTGTATTACAAATTTATTGCACTATACCTTTTTTACATATATATATATATATATATATATATATATATATATATATATATATAGTTAATACAGTGTTAAACAAAAATCTGCACACCAGTCAAGCCACACAATTTAGGAAAAGATGCAAAACCAGTGAACCTCTCATGGACAGCTGTTTCGTTGTTAATGCAACTCTTCAGCATGAGGTTGGTTACTGGTTTGCTTATTGAGGCTTGGTAGTGCTTGGGAAGCTAAATTGTGTTCCAAGCAGTTGTATACTGCAAACACAGATTAAAAGGAATTCATGTTTAAAATGGAATGAGGCAAAAATGTGATTCTTTGTTAAACTAATTTGCATATGCCCACCCAGAATCCTTTGCGGTTGTAACATCACTGCAGATTTGGGATTTCTGTGGGAAAAGCAAGTCTTATGGCTTGACTGGTGTGCAGATTTTTGTTTAACATTGTATTAACTATCCACAGACTTTAGGTGGAAGGGGTTTTCAATCACAATTTTTCCCCACCGTAACTTATTTGGATTTTGATATATATAGGGTTTCTAAATTGAAGATCCACTTCATCTCTGTCTTATTCAAAATCTTCAAAAAAATCTCCCCCTCTCCAAGGTTTAATTACTTTTTGAATTCAACATTTTTGGGTCGCAATTAAGACTCTTCATAAAATGAGCTGGTACGGAGTGAGTCGTAACCTTATTTTGAAAATTATGTAGATGCTCACTCACTCTGGTTTTCAGTGGTCCAGTGGTTCTCCCCACATATTGGAGGCCACATTTACATGTTAAAAGGTATATAACGTTGCTCGTGTCACAAGTAATAAAATCCTCAATAAAATACTCTTTTTTTGGTAACAGTGGATAAAAAAATATTCTGTTTTTTTAGAAATAATATTTGTACTTCTACAGGCTTTACACCGTCCACAATTATGGAAGCCTTTTAACTTAGTGCCAAACATATCTGTATCTACCTTTCCTTTTTTTCAATACAACTTTTAGTTAAATATTTTTTAAATTGTTTGCTCCTCTGTAAACTACCTTAGGTTTTTCACCTATGTATCTATTTAAATCTTTATTTTGTCTTCAAATATGCCAATGTTTATTCAAAATTTTCTTAAAAATATGACTCTGTGAATTAAAATTACTAATAAAAGTCACCTGTTCGTTTTGTATATTAGTCTCCTCTTTTTTATTTTTATAAACTAAAAGGTCTTCTCTTGATTTTTATTTTACAGCCATAAATTGTTTCTCCACTTTTTCTAAATTATAACCCTTTTGCAGAAGTTGGTCCTAAGGATTTGTGATTGTTCTATAAATAATTCTTCCTTCTTACAATTTCTTTTTAACCTTGTGAATTATCCTTTTGGCACATTCGCAAGCCAAGGGGAGAAATGTCAGCTTCTAGTATCAATATAGCTGTTAATATCAACTTTTTTTTTTTAAAACGTGCAGGTTTGTCCAGACTCCATAAAAATCCTTAAATCTAAAAAATTGACCTCCTGGGTACTGACATCACTAGTAAGTTTTATTCCCCAGGAATTAGAATTTAAGAAAGATAAAAATAAGTCCAGAGAGGCACGGTCTCCTTTCCAAATAAAAAATACATCATCAATGAACCTCTTATAGAGGACCAAGTTCGCTACCCAGTCATGCCCTGAAAAAACATACATAGTTTCCCAGTAAGACATAAATAAATTGGCATAGCTGGAAACGAACTTGGTCCCCATCGCCGTGCCTCTCTTCTGTAAATAAAAATCTCCTTCGAACCAAAAAAAGTTTTTCTCAAGGATCATAAGAATACTCTTGAGTATAAAATCAATTTGTTAAATTTTAAAATTCCCTGATTTCTCCAAAAAGAACTTCCCAGCCTTGCAGCCTCTATGGTGTTCAATTATCGTATATAGGCTGGTCACATCACATGTCACCAGCCAACAATCATCACACCACTCAAAATTCTCCAAAATTTGTAATAAGTGCATTGTGTCTTTAAGATAGGCTGTATTTTTTACCACAATAGTCTGTAGTAGTTTATCAATATACTGTGACGGGGGGATAACAAAGAATCCACCCTTGCCACAATAGGTCTTCCTGGTGGGTTCTGCAAGTCTTTGTGAATTTTCGGTAAAATATAAATTACCGGAATTACAGGGTTATTATTATTTAAAAATGTATTCTCATTTTTGTTTAAAATTCCCAACTGAAATCCATCATCCAGGAGTTTAACAAGTTCCTTTTTAATTTCCGGTTCTGGATTTTTATTTAATTTACAATAAGTGTTAAAATCCAATAACTGTTTAAGAATTTCCTCCATATAAAATCTTCTGGTCATAATGACCACTCCACCTCCCTTGTCCGCCTGCTTTACAACTATATTTTTTATCTTCTTTTAAATATTTGAATGCTTTTTTCTCCTCTATTGTTAAATCCTGTTGGAAGCTCGATATAGGTTTGATTTTCTTTAAATCTGACATGACTGCCTTTTCAAAGGTTTTCATACTGGTGGTTTTGAGGTGGTGAGGAAAAAAACTGGATTTTACTTTCAAATCTGTGTGATTGAATTCCTCTTGATCTTTGACCCTGTCGTCTCTGTTAGCATTTAAAAAATATTTTTTTAGGCATAGTTTTCTGGTACATCTGTTTAAATCTAGGTAAGTTTCAAATTTATTTAAATTACAGCTCGGAGCAAATTTAAAAACTTTTTCTAAAACTTTTTTATGATCCTCATTTTAAATTTTGTCAGAAAGGTTAAAAATCTTAATCGGTGCAGCCGGTATACTGGGTTCTTGTGTTTTTAATGTTTTTAATTTTCTCTTTACCTCCTTGCTCTCCCTTCCCCCTCTTGTTCCCCTTCTTCTTAATCTCTCCTCCTTTTCAGGGGTGATCCGGGAATTTTTAACCAATAATTGTGTCTGTGGGGGGTTTCTAAAAAAAACATCCTCACCTACAGATCTCAAAGGTTCGTATCTATTTACATGGTGAGGTCTTTCGCTTCTTCTCTCGTTAGTGTATCTTTCTTCCTGTCTTTTAAAATGCATATTAGCATTTCTATTACCATAATTTGTCCTTTGGTCTCTAGGTTTTCGGGGGGTGTAATGGGTGTTTTTATTCTCTCTCCTAACTTCCGTCCATTTGTATTCATCTTTAGGTTTTTCCCTTCTTTTTACCGAAATTTCTTTATTTGGATTATTTATCATTTTTGGTCTTGTCTCAAACTTTCTCCCTGAGTATAACCTATTCCTTGGTGTTTTTAGATCCCTTTGATCTTTTCCTACATATGTTTTTATTCCTATTTGGACTAATCCTAACCTGACCTCTCTTATAATCTTCCATATCCCTTTGGTATTTCTTTTGTTTTGTTTTCAAAATATTTTGTTCTAATTTCTCTAATCTTTTACTGATTTGCATTGACAGATCCTCGAAACACAACTATTTAACACAACTAACACAACAGCACAAAATAATATAATCTGACTGGACCACTACGTTAGTATTTATTTAGTACTGGTATAGACTAAGTGAGATTAAATAATATATTAAGTAATAAATAAGTAAGCAGGGGACAAAGAAGATTTTACAGAGAGACGCCACAGGACAGTGTTCATGGAGGATGCAAAAAATAAAGGCTATTGGAGGGACAGGAGAGAGAGAATCTTGCTGGGAAAGAGACAGGTGCAAGGGCGCTAGAGGACAAAGGTTAGACATCTAAACCTAGGACCATTTTAGTGTCTAAAAGTTGTATATGTAATTAAGTCTCATTGATTTATTAATTTGCTTTAGAACTTCGCTTTAAGCCTCTGTTTAATATGTTAGCTGCAAAAGAGCTATAAACGAACAACTGTCTAGAAAATATGGCCTGAGGTTTTAGAGTCACAGAATGTAGCTTTGCTTTATTTTAATATCTCATGTTGTAAAGGTGCGTATACGAAAACTCTTTGAAAACAAGATATTCTATTATGTTAATTTTGTAACTATAACTTTTTATTTTCCATCTGTGAAGGCTGTGAGCTGCTAAAAGCGCACATCAGAGGAACAAAAGCTTAAACTGTATCACATTTATACCTTTATATGAAAGTATAATTAATTTCCATGTAATATAAATGTCCTGCTTCATTCTCTGTGAAGCTAAGAAGGTTGTTAAAGTATAAATTGTCCTGATGTCTACGTTAAAGACTACAAATGTAAAATCAAGGAAATCTAAAGATCTAGCTGTTAAAAGTTATATCTGTTCGACTTGTGCATTAATTTTCCCAAGAATTGCAATTTGTCCAAATTCTGAGTGATTGGCGGTTTGTCTGAAGTCTAGAATTCCGGAACGCTATATGGACGATTCACAAAACAAACTAAACAGGCCATGAGCAAAACAGTTTTGTGATTCTGAGTTCTGTAGCACCAAACAAAAAAAGATGATTGGAGAAAGGATGATTGATGATTACGGGACAGCCACTAAATGTTGATTTTATTCACAGATCAATCGAGAAAAAAGTAGGAGCATTAAAAAAAAAAAATCTAAATTTATATATTTATATATAATATATTTTCAAAATATATATTCTATATAAAAAATATAATTATTTTTACAGCTCCTCCTTTGATTGGTTACTTTGTCTCACGTGATCTGTGAACAAAATGGCGGGCAAATGCTCCTATCTATGTTCTGCAAAATATATACATATATACATATTATTTACATTTTGCGGTACATGGAGAGGCGCATGTTCACACCATTTTGGTTTGAAATGATTGCATGGATGAAATTTCTACGTCCTGAAACATCACATGGACAAAACCCGACTTGCAACAAACAAACGTTTCTAATTTTCTTTCCCTGTGCACAGTGTGTCTAGTATCATTTTACCAGGCCTGTATTTAGACCAAACCAGCATTCAAATCACACCAGCAGTCCATGATTTTTCAGTTCTGTTCCAATGAGTATACTGACAAAACCCGAGGACATTGAGGACTGGGATGGGAATCATTGCTTTCGCAGTCTTCATGTGCATTGAGTTCAAAGCAGATTGAATGGCAGTTGATTGGCCAGACTTCAAAAGAACACTTCAGTATTATATGCAACAATAAAATAGTACCAGAAGTTGCCAGGATAGAACTAAAAAAATAAATGTTCAAGTGTTGTCAAAAAGGTATATAACCATTGAGATGCAGTGCAGAAGGCCATTTAAAAATAATGATGAAGCACCTTTTCGGCAGCCTTGGACTAAATATAATATTATAGTCAGCACAGTGTATCTAAGAGCAATCTGAAATTTTTGGCTTTTTCATGATTACTATGATGTAGAATGATGACAGTTTGCAAAATCAATTTATGTAGTGCAGCACATACTTAGAAACAGTCATTTGTTGCTTAGCAATGTTAATATTTTTGGGCTGGGAATTTGGGTCAACATCCTTTTCTGTTGTGTTGTGACTTCTTTTTACCATTTATTGTCAGGACAGTGTAATACCCAAAACGCAGGACTTATGTTCACTAAATATAATATAAACCAGAAATCCTAAAATGTATTACCTGGCCTTAGAATGGCCAGATTTAATGTCAATAATAGAAAAGTACAGGATAAGGCGAGGTCAGGGAAATAGAACGTACGTAAACGTTAGACAAGCCAAAGATCAAGGAATACAGGAGTCAGAAGTGTCAAAGTACAAGTCAAGGTCAAAATATACAAGAATCGGTATAAATAATGCTCTCATGCATAACCAAACTGGAAACCATGACGGGGCACTGAGAATAAATCAAAAAGTTTAAATACCCTAAGAACGGCTCTGATTTCCCAGTTGCGGTCACGTGACCTCAGACAAGCTTGGGTTAGGTCGATGTGAAGACATACGCATGTTCGCGAGAGGAATTATGGCAAAGACCTATGGAGCCATAAAAGGTTCTAGCTTGCAACTAGAAAGTGTGTTTCTCCTGCTTCCAGGCACGGCCGCTTCAGAAGTAGGACAGAGCACAACCGGCAGTGCTGTGACATTAAGGCACTTGACATATTAATAACGTTAACCCTTATAAAAAAAAAAAACTATTGCCATAAAACACAGACACACTTGGGTTACAATTATCACAGTTTTATTATAATTATTTTGAAATTGTATTTAATAATTAAATAAAGATCATTGTCAACAACACTTAATGACATCACAGCACCATAACCTTTACATATAACTTTATTTACAGACAATGACCGCACCATAAATAACAGTAATGCATCATATGGGCATCATATAGCCACCAGATTTGTTACTACTGTGTCTGATCTTCATACATAACCAGGCAACATCTCCTAATTGTGTCTAGAGAGTTTGCATGACTTGTTTTGCTTCTTTCAGTATTTAAGGGTTAAGCCCTTGACCTCACCTGGGAGGTCCACTGGTAATTTCGGGATCAAATTTAGTGGCCAATTTGTTTAATTTTTATAGTGCCAACTAATTCCGCAGTGCTTTACAATTATAGACAGGGGACATGAAGAAGGTCCTGCTCAATGAAGCTTAGATTTCAGGTAGACGGATATATATCGTTAGGTGGCTTTCCTAGGAGACACTTATTGGTGAAGTGGTCTGATATGGATTCTAATGCATATGACTATTTTGAGTCTTGGTCCAACAAGTGATATTTTGGGAGCAGGCAGTATACCTCCCAGTATTCCATGCTCTAATACCATTTGGAAAATATTTACCATTTATATGATGTCATAAGAAACATTAATTTGCCACGATGCAAATAAAAAAATATCCTCGAATATTCACGTTTTGCTTCTGGTAAAAATCTACTGCTAGGAAGTTACCTTGAAGGTATTTCTATTTATAAATGTTATATATGTCTTGTCATCTTTCAAATTGAAAATTCAAAATATATGTAAATTGACAATATTGTGTAGGGAAAGACTTTGTCACAATAAACTCAGAAATAAAAAGCCTTGTAATCAATTGCATGCCTATATAGCAAGAGTTATATCGGAGGCAGTGACTGGTGCGTGACTGGTGCGTGGAAGATATTAATCATTGGGATAACTAGCAATTGATATACAAGCTAATACAATTAGGTGAAATAAGGGAAAGAAAACTAACATTCAACTATTCTTTTGTCATGGCCATTGTCCAGCCCCATCTGGTCTCTGATTCCAGGGTGTCCATGGAAATATGAACATCAGACATAGGACATGGTGACTCTGCTCGCACCAAGCATCTTTGGTGTCATGATTAATGCACGTGTGTCATAATGATCTTGGCACATTTGGTGCTTTTTCCTGGACTTGGAGATGCTGTACCCCCAGGATGTGACCACCCCCATTACCTGAGTGGGTCTCTAATGTTTGAAGGAGATGTAAACACTTATTTTGCTCCCATTCTTGATACCTTCCAGTTCTCTTGCACCTGTCTCCTACCCTTCCTCCTTTGGTATTGGATTCCTTGTATATTTGGACCTTGGCTTGACTTATGAACCAACTGCTGTCTGCATTGACTGACTACAATCTGCCTAAACCCTACCTGGATTGAAGCTTTAGATTTCTTTGTTTCTAATCTCTATTTAAGAAACGAACTGTGCCACTGAATACCTCGAGGTTTGTATCCAATCTAAGGGCTCCAACTTAGTTCATTTTTGTAAAATGCTGTGGATTTTTGAGGTTCCCGTGTAAAAAGCAGATGAATATACAAATGTGCCTTCTACTGGATTTGTACAGATCAGGTCAGGCAGAAATTTGATTTTGATAAATATGTAAATGCTATAACCTTCAAATTTACATATGAGAAAAACAGATGTTATAGACTGAGAGGTGCTTTTTTGGTTGAAATAACTGAATTTCTCCAAACAGTCCTTTAATATTTGTGACAATTGCAAATTTGGTTGAAATTCTGTTCTTAGAACCACATTTTGCTAATTTTGAGTGCAATCAGGCTTTATGTGAAAAACCCTGGTAAGGGATCATGGGTCTGAAGGTGCTCGATCTGCATTGCCCTTGAAGACACATTGTTTCATTCTGTTTTACTCAGTTTAAGATGTATGAATTCTAAATGTGCCAGCTATATTATATCTTACATAAGGAGTAGCCTTCAACCTTTAGTGAAGTGACATAATGTTACACTTTGTTCTGTTAATCAAACTTTATCAAGGATTACGAAATCACGCAGGAGAATAATAAGTGCTTTCACTGTATAATATACTTGTTAGTAAAGTGGTTATCCTTGGACCCAGTCTGAAGCGCTTACAATTTTGCAACAAACTAGGAAAAAAAATCTTCTTGACCCCAAAGTAGCAGTCAGGAATCTCCTTGTAACAAGCAGCAATTACCCCACTAATTAGAAATTATATCCCTGTATGTTATGTTTTTGGAAGTATTTATCCAATTACTGTTTGAACATCTGTATGGACTCTGATAAAACCACCTCTTCAGGCAGAGAATTCCACATCCTTATAGTTCTTACTGTAAACAAAAAACAACCTTTTCTTTACCTTAGACTAAATCTTTTTTCTCCCTGTCTATTATTTTCAGCTTACTAAATGACCTTGAATAACATTAAAAAAAAAATTTGATTGTGAGGACTTGAAATTAAATAATAAACAAAACAATTATTAAATGCTAAATAAGCAAAAAGCAAAGGTGGGTGTCCGTGACCGTGACATAGTCACTTATTTGATTTAGATAGATCAACATAGCAGTGACCATCTACAGTTTGAGTAATGATTACCCAACTTGATATCAAAGTCTAATAGTGGTTGTTTTTCTTTTATCAAAAAACAGAATATCAGGTCTGTATAAAGTTTGCACGCAAAGATAAAGACACTTAATGCCAAAGAGTCCTGTTTCTTTTATAAAATCTACACTGTGTTTGTTTCATTTAGTTAAATAAAATGAGAAAAAATACAATTTAGAAAATCCCTTCAGCTCCTTTTGAAGTCATCTAGCACATTGATAGGATTTTAAAAACTTAAAACAAATCTAACTGGTAATAATATAGTAAAGATTTGTATTGGATATTAACTAACACGACAAACAGAACCTAGTAATGACAAACAGATCACTAAAAGGTATAGCATGTATCTCTCCTTTTGCCTATTGATTTTCTGCAACCTATTCTCATAAATAATTCCCAAATAATTATTCTCCTCATCAGAAATCACACAAAGACCACTGAAAATGACAGATCTGCTTTAACCACACTAGTAGCGTTCATAAAACTCCCATCAGTAGTTTGTGCCTTCTCATTAATTTGTATAAATAATGTATAAATAGCCACCAGCTGTCCAGGAAACCACATCAAAGGACAAATCAGAATGGTTATTATGGTTATAGGAATCACTGTAGTAAATGGTAAAAAAATTGAGAATACAAAAATATTTTACGCTTACAATAAATAAAAGCATATTGCTACTCCTTGTTTCTACCATGTCTACACGACTTTCTTTTGATACAGTCAGAAGATATCGTTCGATGCCTTGGTCACCAGATGAGTTTCTTCCCCTTTAGAGATTTTTTTCAACAGGGTACCAAGTGCTCCTTCTACCTCCACTTTATACAGTTCATCAACTGCCTGTCTTTTAACCCTTTCAAGGCTTGAAACAATGCCTCTTTTTCTTGATTTAGATACAGTTGGGTCAAAAGGATAACTATCACCCCTCCTTTATCCGTTGGTTTTATGACTGTTTAACAGCCCAATTTCAAAGAGATTCCATCACAGGCAAAAAGTGCATATCAGAAAGATTCTATCTTTTCGATAAGCTTAAACGTGAAAGAGCCTCTTTAAGAGAACCGTGAAAAGTACTTTATTGACTGCCAATCATAAAACTATCTCCATGCTACCAGTTTCAATTTCTAAGAAGACAATATCTCTATAGTTTTGTTTTCTCCTTTGAACTGGGAAGTGTTTTGCAGAATGAAGCTGAGAATCGTGCAGTAACAAAGAAAAGAAAATCGCCCCAAACAGTGCCTCTAACATCCTGCAAAAAAAACCATCCCAGGATTTTACTAAACAGAAACCTAAAAAAGACGTACATGCATTTAATTGGTCCTGAGAAGTGTTATTTAAAATAAAGTTTTGATTTCATTTCTTACTTCCGAGTGTAACATTTATTCCATAAATATACATATTTATATTTTTCTCTATTATATACATTTTTTATTTATTACCCATGAATATGCAGATGGCTCAGTATAAATATATTTACTTTTATGAAGCCGTCAGCAGTATTTTGGACCATTTTGTAGAAGATTTAAAACCCATTATGAAAGTAAAAATGTTAGGCCTTTCTTGCACTACGCACCATTCTGCATATTAATATTGCGTGCGTTCAATTCGTATTCTTTCTGTCAATTTGTAGGGAATATCAAAATGAGTGAACGACTGTGAATACGTTCATGTAAATGAAACTTTAGAAATCCAGTTTATAATTATGTTATTGTTTATTGCGCGCATAAAAAATAAGGTTTTCGCAAAGCAACAAAAATGAACAGGCAGTAAGGAAACCGTATACACCCTAACAATGGAATGTTTCATTTAGTATAATTTCACTGCAAGAGATCTATACACCACAACATGGAATATGTGAGTTAGAATCATGTACTAAAGAAAAATATTTTATTATTATATCTAAAAATGCACACAATATGTGTAATATTAAAGGTATAAACTACACCCCTAAAGTCCTTCAGCTTGCTGAAGTGCTTCAGGGGTTAACAGAGCGTCCCATTTCTCTATGATTGACAGCTGGAAGGGTTCTGTCGATCACTAGTTTCATCCCCACTACTAAATGGATGTGAGAACCATATTGGTGGAGTGAAGTTATCACCGCTGGATTACAGGTAAATTAATCCTTTATTTTGGAGAAAAGAGGGAGTGCAAAAATTTGTAATTAAAAATGCAATATTTCAGCAGGGTCGGCCTTAGGGGTGTGCGAGGTGTGCGGCTGCACAGGGCGCCATGAAGCAGGGGGTGCCATGCGGCCGACACAGCTCACACATGGCCGGCCAGGATTTTTAAAAAAGGGGGGGGGAAATTGCGGTGGTGCGGGACTTACCTGCGGCGGGGGCGTTCCCACACACCGTTCCCACACACCCTGTCACACACACATGCAGACAGCCACACGCACACACAGACATAGAAACATAGAATGTGACGGCAGATAAGAACCATTCCGCCCATCTAGTCTGCCCAGACAGTCACACATAGGCAGTC
Source organism: Pelobates cultripes (assembly GCA_933207985.1). Lineage (NCBI taxonomy): Eukaryota > Metazoa > Chordata > Amphibia > Anura > Pelobatidae > Pelobates > Pelobates cultripes. The sequence continues at coordinate 405,927,798 of OW240912.1, read as the reverse complement.
ACACACACACACACAGAGGCAGACAGCCACACACAAGCACACACACAGACAGCCACACACAAACACACATGCAGAGAGCACACACAAACACACAGGCAGAGAGTCACACACACACACAAACAGCCACACACAGACGCACAGGCAGACAGCCACACACAATTACACAGGCAGACACCAACACACAGACAGCCACACACAAACACACAGGCAGACAGCCACACACAAACACGCATGCAGACAGCAACACACAGGCAGACAGCCACACACAAACACACACACACAGGCAGACATAGAAACATAGAATGTGACGGCAGATAAGAACCATTCGGCCCATTTAGACTCCTTCCTGCTTCCACTGCAGCAGTTATATGGCACTTTTAGCTCCATCCCCGCCACACGGTAAGCCCCACCCCCGCTACATGGTAAGCCCCGCCGCAATTTCTTATTAATCCTGGCCGGCCATGTGTGAGCTGTGTCGGCTGAACGGCGCCCCCTGCTTCACACTTCGCAAACCCCTAAGGTCGGCCCTGCCTGCTTCCCCCAACAACCAGAATCCAGGAGCTGCAGTGCCTGTCTGCCTCCACAATGAACTGAGGTATCTATGTGTGACTGTCTGCCTGTGTGTTTGACTGTCTGCCTGTGTGTGGGCCTGTCTGCCCCATTTTGATGTGTGGGTTTGTGACTGTCTGTGTGTTTGACTGTCTGCCTGTGTGTGTATGACTGTCTGCCTGTTTGTGTGACTGTCTGTGTTTGACTGTCTGCCTGTGTGTATGATTGTCTGCCTGTGTGTGTGACTGTCTGTGTGTCTGACTGTGTCTGTGTGTATGACTATCTGCCTGTGTGTGAGACTATCTGCCTGTGTGTGTGTGTCTGTGTGACTGTCTGCATGTGTGTTTGTGTGTGTGTGTGTGTGTGACTGTCTGGGCAGACTAGATGGGCTGAATGGTTCTTATCTACACACACATTCTATGTTTCTATGTCTGTGTGTGTGTGTGGCTGTCTGCGTGTGTGTGTGACAGGGTGTGTGGGAAGGGGGAGAAGGGGGGATGAGAAGGGGGGGGCGCTGTGAAGATTTTTCGCACAGTGCGCCCAAACGTCTAAGGCCGGCCCTGCATTCCAGCATTATACATAAATATGTTTTAAGTTTAAAGATGGAGTGTTCCTTTAAGAGAAAGTAATTAACATCCGTAATCAATAAATCATGGAATAAAGCCTCACCTCCTTTTTATGCAAATAATACCGTACAAATGTGGGTAAAAAAGAAATACTCATGCCTCAATTTAAGTTAACAATTTGTGTATGGTTCCCTTAGCCAGGTTTTGCAGTTATTCCCAGAAAGACTATTAGACATACAGGTGGATAAATATTTAAGAATCTAGATATTGGGCTCATAACTCCCATGGTTTGTAGCACATCTACTAGAATCTGCTGTCTCTGCACTGGTGGTACTGCAATGACTAAAATAATGCTGCGTTATCAATGCCCCTCCACTGACTGCATGGAGCTAAGAACATAAATAAGATATAATATATAGCTTCTAAGGAAAGACGAGACAGGGGGGGATAGGATAGAAACATTTAAATATATAAAGGGAATCAACACAGTAAAGGAGGAGACTATATTTAAAAGAAGAAAAACTACCACAACAAGAGGACATAGTCTTAAATTAGAGGGACAAAGGTTTAAAAATAATATCAGGAAGTATTACTTTACTGAGAGGGTAGTGGATGCATGGAATAGCCTTCCATCTGAAGTGGTAGAGGTTAACACAGTAAAGGAGTTTAAGCATGCGTGGAATAGGCATAAGGCTATCCTAGATACAAGTAATCTAGTGAATGAAAGTATTTCAAAAATCGGGCAGACTAGATAGGCCAAATGGCTCTTATTTTCCGTCACATTCTATGTTTCTTTATAAAAACGTTAAGATTTTTAATTATAGCATTAAAGATAAAAAAAAAAAAAAAGCTAAATACAAAGTAATACATTTAATAGAACATACTGGAAAATGTGTACACAAGGTTACAGGCACACACACAGTTACAGGCACACACACAGTCACACACAGTTACAGGCACACAGACACAGTCAGACAACACACAGTTACAGGCACACACACAATTACACTCACACATGCAGTTACTGTCAAACACACAAAGTTCCAGGCCAGTGGTGGAACTACAGGGGTCACTGAGCTCGTGAGTGCGAATGAGCCCTCTGTTTTACGCCTGTCATGGGTGACCCGGATGGCCACCATAGGACTACCCAGGAGGCGCCAGCTGTGCGCTAAGGTAGACTAGGCACCTTCTTACCTGGATGGCAGTGCCTACTCTACCTAAATACATTATCCAGGGAGAGAATGGAGGCGGTGAGAGAGCTGTAATCCTCGTACTCTTCGTATTCTTCTTGCAGTGCTCCCTCGGGGTGATGCCAGAAGCCAGGATATGTTGTCAGTCTGGCACCAGCATCACTTGACAGCGCTTTATGGAACAGTGCAGGAACCGCGATTACAGGATCACCGCGATTACAGGATCACCTCTGCTGCACTAGATCCCAGGTAAAGAACCCCCCTCAGCTGTCCCAAAAGTAAATAGGCTGGGTGTACTTAAAAATAAACTAATATAAAAAATTATTATTTGTGAGTGTGTGAGAGAATGTGTATGTGTGTGAGTGTTTCAGTATCAGTGAGAGTGTGTGTGTGTAAATGTGCGTCAAATCAGTGAGTATGTGTGTCAGTCAGTGAGTGTGCGTGTGTATTTGAGTGTGTGTGTGTGTCTGTCTGAGTGTGTCGAATCAATGAGTGTCTGTCACTGAGTATGTGTGTCTGTCACTGAGTTTGTTTCTGTCAGTGAGTGTGTCAGTGTGTTACTGTCAGGGAGTTGGTGTGTCAGTGTGTATCTGTCAGTTAACAGTGTGTGTGTCAATGACTGTGTGTGTGTCTGTCAGTGAGCGTATGTCAGTGTATGTGTATCAGTGAAAGTGTGTTTTAGACAGTGTGTATGCCACTGATTGCACGTATGGATCAGTAAGAGTGTGTGCACTTAAAATGATGAAAATGTATAATTAAAAAATAGTCACAATTTATGTGATTTGTAGTAATACGCATATTTGTGTGTATGTATGTGTATGCATACATACAGTATTTATATACACATGCATGTATTATTAACAAACATGTATTACATTAAAATGTATATAGTATAAGTGTATATTAAAAAGCCTTAGATTCCAGCAGAAATGTACAGATTGTAGTTTAAAGCTCTTTGAAAATATTGATCCTCCCCTACCTGTCAGTGAAATCCTCAGCATTAGATATATGTGTCAGTGTCACACAGGGTCTAATTCCGTAGATTGAGTGACAGGCTGTCCTCGCTGTGTTACTCCGACAGCAGGCGCTTGCTGGGAGAGTATGGGATGCACTGACATTGACAGTGAAGCCAACATGTCAGCATCAGTACAGGGGATGGTAACCCCAGGCAACACCAATCACTCCGCACTCACAAGCAGCCAAACCCTATATTTAATCACACACAGCCAAACCACACAAAATTACACTCAGCCATCACACACATTCCACTCCAGTGTATTTCTTAGAGGCGGCGAGGAACAGCAGTAAGGGTGCCCTGTGATTCCTAGTTATGCCCCTGTTACAGACTTTATGGGCACGGGTGATGGGCGAGGAGCAGAATCCGGGGCATTTCTTGGTGTCTAGTGGTTGCGTGCGGCAGTTTCCATGCAGGCATGGCTGGGCCGGCACAGGGGAGCGAGTCTGCTGGCTGCTGCACACAGGGCATATGCTTCCCTAATCCCCCAGCTTCTTCGCAGGTGCCAGTTCAACTGAATTGTCTCCCAACAACTTAAAGAGTACAAATCAAGTAATAAAAAATGTCTCCAAAAAAAAAAAAAGTGCAGTGTGATTTCTATACATATATATATATATAGAGAGAGAGACAGACAGAGAAAGAGAGGGAGAGAGAGACACAGAGACAAAGAGAGACAGAGACAGAGAGACAGGGACAGAGAGGGAGAGAGAAAGGGACAGAGAGAGAGAGAGAGATGTGCATACACATTTAAAGTGCCTATAATATAGGAAAAAATCAATATTACCTTAAAACCGCTGGATAAATATTAGATACTCAAATACACATAAACGAAGATTGATAAAATAAGTATATATACAGTAATAGTGTAATAGTGCAATATGCTTATCATATACCTGGCAATAATAATAATGCTTTTAAAATTATACTCACAACGATGTTGTCTTAATTGACTTCCTAGAGAGATCTGATTTTATTTATTTTTATTTTTATTCCCATGTATATGATTAAGTATTCTACAGCAGTGACAGACAATCTTCGGCACTCCAGATGTTATGGACTACATCTCCCATGACGCTTTGCCAGTATGATGGCTGTAAAAGCATTATGGGTTTGCCTACCCCTGTACTATTATTAGTATATTATTGATTTTCTTATCCCTCTTTTTTTATGTGTATGTATGTAGTATTTATCTGAAAGTTTTAAGGTAATATTGGATTTTTCCTATATTATATACACTTTAAATCTGTATATATATATATATCATTCTATGTTTTTCCTTTTCAGTGCATTTCACACCCTTTTATCCGTTAATAATGGATGTGTTGAACTTGTAGCCCATGGAGCAGCATAGCTACGGGAATTAGGCCTTGACATTGCTAGGGGACAGGCAAGGAGCATGGATAATTCCTGGGATGGACAAGGAGAACGTAGGGGAGTGGGTTATGGGAGTATACACAGGGGCCATTTTAGATTATGGTCCATATTAACCTGTTGTTGTCCCACCCTCCCTCCCTTTTTTGCCTTGAGCACCCGTTTGGCCACGGCGGCGGGGAATGGATAGAAAAGTTGGATTGAAGGTTGTTTGTTCAGCTGTAGGATAGTTTTAGTTCGCTAAGAACAGTTAAGTTGAAATTGGTATTGGTAGGTTCAAGCTCGTTGGTAGCTCCGAGCCTGATGTGTGTAGGGGGTATCTTGGTATACCGCCAACATTGTAAAAATTGGAAAATCATGCCCTCGGTGTTATTGTATTATATGTTATAGTGGGTTATCAGTTATTGTTTATGTGGGTCATTGCCTGGGGTAGAGTTGGGAAAAGGAATTGGGGTTGAAATGCAATGTTCAGGTATGTTAACAATGACCTTAAATTATTTTATGTAACATTTTGAGTAATTAAAGCGATGATAATTTTTTCCCACAACTAGGTGTCTGAGTCATATTGGTGGGTTATGGGTTTTAACCCCTTAGTGATCAGACCGTTTTTCAATTTTCTTACCGTTAAGGACGAGGGCTGTTTTTAAATTTCTGCTGTGTTTGTGTTTAGCTGTAATTTTCCTCTAACTCAGTTACTGTACCCACATATATTATATACAGTTTTTCTCACCATTAAATGATCTTTCTAAAGATACCATTATTTTCCTCATATCATATAATTTATAAAATTACTAAATTATATAAAAATATTACATAAATATGCACATAAAATTAAAATATACATACATATTTAAATATTTGAAGTCTATGTGTATATTTATGAAATTATTTATTTAAACTTTTTTGCTATTTTTTAATTTATTTTTATTTACTTATTATTTATATTTTATAAAAATATATATATATATATACACACTTATAATATATAGTTATCATATATATTATATAATGTGTGTAATTTATTATAACTGTATTTTTATAATAATATATGTAAAAATACACTTAGTATGACATTATATAGATAAGATATACATATATATATATATATATATATATATATATATATATATATATATATATTTTTTTTTTTATTTATTAACATTTTTATTTCCATTTTACAGCAGCAGGGAGACTGCCTGTCAGTTTAGGCAGTCCCCTGCAGGCAGCACTATGGACACCTATTGTGGTCATGTGATCGCTCTTTCAAAGTGATCACATGGCCCGCGGGTGCCTTATTTGCAGAGGGGGAATGCCTGGGCTGTCAGGCATTCCCCCCCAAGCCAGAAGCAACACGGATCACCGGCGGGGGAACGGCGATGATTGGGTGAATAATATATTTGCCTTAAGGACCGTTTGTTGGATGTACCGTAGTACATCCGTGGTCCTTAAGGAGTTAAAAGCGTATGCCGAGAAGGCAATTATGCATATGTCTTGTTTTTACAGCTGTAAAATCTGACAAATAATTATTTTAAAAAAAAATATGTTGAAATAATTTATGTACAGAGGGGACTGGTGTGGCCTCTAATTAATCAGTTCAAACTATTACTTTGTACTAATGTAAAATGAGCAGAGAAACTATCTGATTGCCACAGTTGGAGACACACTCTGCCTTCTTGCAGACAAATTGTAAGAAATTCGCAATATTTGTTGGTTGTACAAGTAATGAGAAAAATATTTTTTTAAATATTAGTTTATTTTAAAAGTTTATCAAAAGATATTAGCTTGAGGCCTATATTTGGCAGGTTCATTCTAGAGGGGGTGCTATGCTGTGACTGCCAACGACTTCTTCTCTTTGCCCTGTGCAGTGGGACGGCAGTCTGGAGCATGCACATATCGTCATCTAGAACCATATGTAACAATAATACATCTCTGTCCATTTGTTCTTGATATCTTTCCTTTGGAGATCTGCTGGAGAGCTGCCTGCAGCAAAACGTATTAAACGTTATAGAGCTTGGAGACTCATTTGTTCTGGGCAGTTAGTTAGATGGTTATCTGCTATAGCACATTAGATGTATTTATTTTCATGTGTTATGGAAATATATACACGTGTAAATAAGGTAGAATTTAAAGGAAATTCATCTTTGAGGTGCGAAATCACTTATTTGGGGATTTTTGTCTTAATTTGCAGACTTTGGCAAGAAGATGAACTCAGGTAAATGTATAACATCTTACATTGGTTGTTTACATTGTTACTCTGTTCATATTCCTTTTCTATTCGTTCTTAACCTTCCTTTAGACCAGCAAAACTAATAGATAATAATTCTACAATGCATTGATTACCTACTATTCCCTTCAGACAACCACCCCCCACCAAAGAACAATCTCTGTGTTCAACCTCTACTTTCTCCCTAACTCTCCTTCTCTTTCTGTATAAGAACAGAAGCACAATGTTATATAGAACACGTTCAGTATTACAGTATCATTCTATACATCAGCTATCTCTCCAATGTTATAAACCATTCTAACCCACCTATTACAAGCACATCCTATACTTTCACATGCTTCCATTCCCGTAACCAACAAACCTTACATCTACTCCTTTTTTTAAATGATCACTTTCTACTGCTGCTCCGTCACCTCATTCAAATGGTATTCTATCACCTCTTTAAAAAAAAATATCGCTTCCATATTCTTAAATATTGAGGTCCTAGAAGTCAGGTATCGGCCACTCTGTCGGTTCTCTTTCGCCTAGCAGATATTGACCTTTCTGCCTTTTCTCCTTCTCCCAAGCAGGTATCAACCCCTCAGCCTGTCCTATCGACCACTCTGCCTTGACATCTCTGGACACTGCATTTACAAAGATGCTTGTGGCTCATGGACCAAGTGATTAGCTCATTGCTGGCAGATCTGAAGATGCTAAAACAAGCCTCCCCAAACCCTGGGGAAGTCTTCCTCCTTAAAGGTCCCATGTAACAGGGAATAGTGCAGCCAGAAAACAGGTCTAAAAACTACTTGAATCACTGAAATAACCAATGGAACTACCACATGAGGTGTCAGACATACAAAAACCCACAGTTCCATAACACCCAACCCCAAACCTAGTTCCACATAATCCCAGCCTAAGGTAGAGTGACTCTGGGATCGTGCAACAGTTAACCCAATAGTTGCATGAGGGAAGGACAGAGTTCTCATGGTCCCAGTGATGGTCACAGATTAGTTGCTGACCCTTGGAACCTGCAATCCAGTTCTTCCAGTGCTCTATCCCACTTTTTTCTGTTTATTCAATATTATCTACAGATCTTTTCAGTGTATGTATAAATTCTATTATATCAGTCTTTGAGATTTTGTGTCTGTGAAATTAGATCGGATTTAGAAAAATGGGTAATTGATAGTAGCTTGCTTACTGTAAGGTGAGCCACTTTTACTAAGAGACAAATTATGCTACGGTACTAGAGACCATTGAAAATGAAAGCTGGATCGAGGTTAAGAACAAACTCTTGATTGTCTGTATCAATTCACTGTACATCATTGTCTAAATCGTTGTAAAACCTGCAATGTAATGGAAGCATTATTTAAACCCTGTCATCTTGGTAAATGAGTACTGCAATAAATTCAATGGTATTCAAGAAAAGATTTATCAATTGGATCCCTGCCACGGGCCTTAACTACCTTCAGACATTGGCACAGAACTGAACTGGCAAAATTAAGTTAATCGATTGCTCGTGATTATGATATATAGCTGCATCAAAGTGAAGAGATTAATCAGATAATTGATTTTATGATATTTACAATTAACTCATGGCTTCAGGTTACCAGGCCAAAAGCTAAGAAGGAACATACAGATGATTAATAAGTGGAATGTAGTTCATTTGAGGATACTGACTCATTTAAGTTTACATTAATTGCAGAAAAGTGAAATAATTTGTTTTTCACCAGTTAGCCATTAGCGGACACTCTTCTGGCCAAGCAGGTGAAGTTCAGCAGAATACCTTCTCTTATGACGGCCAGGCCAGGACAGCCATGAAGAGTCAAGGCATCACATCTCTACTGATAAGTGAGTCACTGGGAAAAGTCAAGGCTAACAAACACAGAGCGCAAGGACACAAAGTATGATGGGGGGTGTGTATGGAAAGCATTTGGATAAGCTAGAGGGTGCATGGCAGCGAGTTCATTTTGTGAACAGTAATGCGACCCAGCCAAGATATGTGCAGCAGGGTCCAATCTTCTACAATGACCCCCCCAGAAGTCCCAATCAAACTGCTGTATCATGCTGGTGTCAAATTTGCGGCCCACAATGACTATCTTTGCGGCCCACCTGCCATGGGGCTGCTTTGTGCTGTGGCTGAGACCAGCTGTAAGACATGAAAGATCTTTCCTGTCTTCCCTACCATGACCGATTGCAGCGGCCACAAGAGCGCTAAGCATTAGTACACGCTGGCCACCAGATATGCTCATATAGTGTGTGAAGTCATATCCGGCAGCGCTACAGTGCGCAGAGTGGCTGTTTGTCTGCGGAGCAGGTCAGCCACTCCCCCTTCCTTCCTGCTCGCAGTGCCAGCCACTCCCCCTTCCCTCCTGCTCTCAGTGCCAGCCACTCCCCCTTCCTTCCTGCTCGCAGTGCCAGCCACTCCCCCTTCCCTCCTGCTCGCAGTATCAGCCACTCCCCCTTCCCTCCTGCTTGCAGTTCCAGCCACTCCCCCTTCCCTCCTGCTCGCAGTATCAGCCACTCCCCCTTCCCTCCTGCTTGCAGTGCCAGCCACTCCCCCTTCCCTCCTGCTCGCAGTGCCAGCCACTCCATCTTCCCTCCTGCTCGCAGTGCCACAGGAGCCTCCAGCCTGCTTGAGCAGAGCAGGGCTGGACCTGGAGGGCGGACTGCTCATCTTAAGGTAGGAGAAGAGGGGCTTGGTATGTAGTGTGTTAAATTGGGAAGGGGGGAGTGTATTAAATTGGGGGAGGTAGGGGCAGTGTATTAGAGTGGTGGGAGGGGGCAGTTTATTAGAGTGGTGGGAGGGGGGCAGTGTATTAGAGTGGTGAGAGGGGGCAGTGTGTTAAATTAGAATGTTGGGAGTGGGGGCAGTGTATTAGATTAAGGGGCAGTATATTAGATTGGGTGGAGGGCGCAGTGTATTAGAGTGGAGGGAAGGGGGAAGTGTACTAGAGAGGTGGGCGTGCTGCAGGAGGCTGTGTATTAGATTGGGGAGGCTGTGTATTAGAGGAGGCAGTGTATTAGATTGGGGCAGTGTATTAGAGTGGATGGAGGGTGCAGTGTATTAGAGTGGAGGGAGGGGGGGAAGTTCACTAGAGAGGGGTGCAGTGGGAGGCTGTGTATTGATTGGGCAGTGTATTAGTTTGGGGGCAGTGTATTAGATGGGAGGGTGATGTTTTAGGGCAAGGGGATGGGGCAGTGTATAAGAGTAAAGGAAGGAGGGTGGGTAGTGTATTAGAGTGGTGAGAGGGGGCAGTATGTTAAATTGGGGGATGGAGGGCAGTGTATTAAATTAGAATGTTGGGAGTGGGGGCAGTGTATTAGATTGGGTGGAGGGTGCAGTGTATTAGAGTGGAGGGAGGGGGAAGTGTACTAGAGAGGGGGGCTGTGCAGTTGGAGGCTGTGTATTAGTTTGGGGGGCAGTGTATTAGAGTGGGGGCAGTGTATTAGATGTGAGGGTGGTGTTTTAGAACAAGGGGATGGAGCAGCATATAAGAGTGAAGGAAGGAGGGTGGGCAGTGTATTAGATTTGTGGGCAATGTATTGGATTTGTGGGCAGTGCATTAGATTTGGGAGCAGTGTATTAGATGGGGGGCAGTGTACTAGAATCGGGGGAGAGGACAGTGTATTAGATTGGGTCTGCATGAAGGTGATGAACGCTTCCCATGGTGATGCTGATTGGCCATGCAGCATTTTGCCAGATATGCACAATAGCCTCCCAAAGCATTGAATTGGCAGAGATCATCAAGTTTTATTATCCCAAAATAAAGAACACACTCATAGGACCTCAAAATAAACACAATAACGTCATTTCATTTTTACAGCTTTGCAACAGCATACATTTACCATTTCAGTCCCATTACCAAACTTTTCTAAATATGTCAAGGTAGCTGGACTGAAACATTGATTATATGGAAATGCACGTTTCCTTGAAATAAATTTGCTCTTTTGTTTACTTTGAAGCCCTACGAGCGTGAGGATGTCAAGTCTCAGTTAACCTTGTTTTTTTGCGGCCCACATAAACTTAAACCTTGTTTATTTGGCCCCTGTTAGCCTTTGAGTTTGAAATGCTTGCTGTAGAGTGTCCCGGGCAGGTTCCCTCACACCCCAATATGGCAGAGGGAGGTTAAAGTTACACACTGGGGACTCCCCCAGATTAGTGGCCAGGCTGATGCCCAATACACCAGGTACTGGATGGGGCTAGATGAAGTGAAAGTTCCAGGATATCCCTCCTGGCCAGGTGCTCTTGAGGGGCTAGAGTAAGCGTGTTTGCTGTGTGCATGCAATCTGTCTCTCAAAAGTGGGAAAGAGTAGAGTCAGGTGCTGTTAGAGTAGAGTCAGGTAGGGTGAGAGGGTACTGAGGCCTCCCAGCACCAACCAACTATAAGTTTGCATGTGCTCCGTGGGCATCAGGTGTTATGGAATAGCTTCCTCTCTCTAAAGCTCTGCGCTAGCCATGACCCAATAAGGGCAAAAAGTAGCAGGCCAATTGGCATTTGCCAGCGATTTAAATCTTCTAGGTTTGTAATGCCCTGGTTAGGGCCTTTAGGGCTCTGCAGTAGTTGAGGATAGCAGATGATAGATCAGGGAATAATTACAGTGAGGCCTGTCGGCTGTGGACCTCACCTGTGTCCCTTGCCTTGCACAGTATATCCTCCTACAGCCCTAAATTGTACGGGCAGCTGAAGCAGAGCATTAGGTTTAAGGTCTGAGGGCACAGTATGCTCTGACAAAATCAATAGGCATCCATGGTTATCTAGGTCCTTCATATGAAGAACCATATCTCAGACCAGTGTATTGGTTATGGGCAATGATAAATGTTCTATTATTGTGTTCCCATTCATGTGCAATAACTTATGATACCTATAGGGGGTGTAGTGAGCTATGTGACATTAAGAGCAAGAAGATGGCTGCTGCATATTTAATGAGACATGTGCTTTAGGGAGGAAGTGACCTATAGGTGGCCTAGTGAGCACTGTGACGTCGAGTGAATAAAGATGGCTGCCGCATAGTCAATGAGACATGTGCTTTAGGAAGGTATTGAGAATTCTTAAGTCACTTCCTTTCACAAAGGACCACATGTAGTATCCGCCTCCTAGAGATGACCATTAGGTATTGGTTATGTTACCTCTGTGGGTGGATACTAGATGGGAGGTTATTCAAGGGGTTTCCAGAAACTAGAGTTTCAGTTTCATGACTGGGTCGGAAGAAGCCAGGTGTCTTTAGAGGTGCCCATGTAAATCCATTTAACATGTGGCAAGGAACTCACCTCATTGTTCTGTGTGTTATGCTGATTCAATTATCCTGTGTAAGCTGCTGAATCTCCATGAATAGAGCTAAGTAGATTTCTTACCTGAATGTATTGTTTATAGCAGTGTATGTTTTTAAAGTATTTGTTTTTTTTTGTGTGCTTGATAATTGTATTCCCAGTAAAGTTTTGTTTATACTTTCATCAAAACTTTGCCTCTTGTCTGTTCATTCAAGATATTCACTAATATTTATGTGATTGACCAGTATACCTTTTATTATTTTATTTGTGGTATTATTTTATATTTATGCAATTCAGAACTTCATAAATATAAAGAAATTACTTAATTTACCATTACAACTGGCGCTGTGAACAGGATACTGCACAATCACTAAATATAGAATATTTGAATGTGTATATAGATTGAATAAGCCTATAGCACAGTCACGTTGCACAGTGAAAAGAGATATAGTTAACAAGCATTGTCTTTGATTGGTATATTTGCATTTTTGTGTTCCCCCTGAGAGTAAAGATGCTTACTCTGTTTAAAAAAAGTAATAGAGCAGGAGGGAAGGAGGCGTCTAAGTATGGGACAATTCCATTGTGGGCCAGTTTAGAAAACTGGAAACCCATTGCTGAGGAGCTGATCAAGTATGCAGCTCCTGTCTATCCTGATGCTGGTACTGAACTTGGTGCTCAAGCATTACGGTTAGACCTGGGAGTATACTCCAAAAAAGTGCGGAAAGCCGCTGCCACCACAGGGTGGATAGTTGTGCAGGCCCTTAGCCGCGAGGTGCAGAGAAATAAAGCGCTCGAGAAAGAGTTGCAGGATGTAAAAGATTTATTAGTTATGACTAAAGAATGTATGCGTAGTAATGCATGCCAGGTGGCTGCCCTAGAAGAAAAATGTACTACTTTAGTGGTAAGCAAGATTAACCGCAGGAGGTCACAGAAAGGAAAAAAGCCAGTGCCTGTAAGTAAAGTGCAAGCAATGGTTGCAAACCCCATATGGGATCCTGAAGCACCGCTACAGTCATCTGATGATGAGTATGTATCCTTTTCTGATGATGATAATGATGTGGACAGGCGACAAGCCCGTCCTATCATTACACAGCAGCGGAAAAGGACACTACAAGATAGAGCGCGTGGTTTGAGAAATGGTGTACATGAAGAGATGAATGAAGTGGTAAAAAGTTACACACAAACAGAGCTCATGGAGCTGGCAAAGGTGTATAAGCATGAAGTTGGTGAAAATGTGGGAGAATGGTTATTGCGCATGTGGGATGGAGGAGCTGACAGTGTGCAGTTGAATGCAAGGGAAGCATTATGTATGGGGCAGCTGACGCTGCATCCACAGCTCATGCAGGTATTACGGAGGGTGAGGGAGATTGGAGGTAATTTTTCATTATTTGATATGGTGCGGCATGCCATAATTGTGGCCTTCCCATCTAGCAGTGACATTGAGCCCATTTCACCCTGGTCAAAACCGAGGGATGCTATTACCCGCATTAGAGTTATGGGTTGTGTGGTGGGATTAAACAAGGATAACTGGGAAGGTCCAGACATGGAGGAATTCACAGCCAGCATGCGGTCTCGGTTTTTAAAAAGTGCACCCCAGGAAATGAAGGCATCTTTATTGTCTTTGCTGGGCAGTTTGGGGAATAATGTAAAGGTACATCAGCTCACCATTTATTTAGCTGAAATTGGAGAATTAGAGTCAGAATCTAACCCTAGGAAAGGTGTGTTTGCCGCTAACAGGACGAGGGAGGAGATGGTGGAACCAATAGAGGGAGAAAAGCAGGGAAAGTTTAGGAATAAAACAAGGCTGAGAGTTAATCGTTTTCAAATGTGGAATGATTTGATTGAGGCTGGTGTACCTAGAGAACAAATTAATGGAATTTCAACACCTGCCATGTTTGAAAAATGGTTAAATCTAAAAAAAGGGTCTAATAAAAAGGTACAGGTACATTTGGCATGCAAGGATCAGGCAGACAATACCATGCCCTCTGCCCCATTTGTCCCAAAGTCTCCTCCCCCTAGTTATTTAAAAAACACTCCTCTCATGCCTACAGACACAGCTCCTCTGTCCATACCTCTATTCCAACATTGTGCTCCTTATGCTGTGCCCCCACCCTCACTTCAAGCCCAAGATAACACCCCCCCACATTCATACCCACATATGTCTTCACTGTTTCCAACAGAATATTGTGCTAGGACTTACTCTCATACTACATCTAGTGAGAAACAAGCACTGCCAGAGAGTGATGGTAAAGTCAGATCCTTGTATCCTGTAAAAGATCTGATGACACATGATTTGATGGATTGGGACAGTGCTGTTGTACAATGACAGAATGGTGGGCCTCCGGCGGTACATGTGTCCCCTTTAACCGCCGGGGACCGACGCCCTTATGTACCTTTGACTGTGTGGTGGGGGACAAGACCAGGACCAACAAAGATTTTAGCTTTAGTTGACACAGGAGCAGAAGTCACAGTACTGCATGGTAATCCATCAAGGCTATCAGGACCCTGTGTGAGAATAGAAGGTTTAGGAGGTAGAATTACCAAAGCAGTACAAACTGTTGTGGCTATGTCAATTAACAAAGGACCAAGATTCAGTGCTAAAGTTTTGATTTCAGAATTGCCAGACAATATCTTGGGAATAGATGTGTTACTAGGGCAGAGTATTGAGACACAGTGGGGGGTGTTCACGTTTGGATTCCCTCATAAGCCATACTATCTCAGACCAGTAAAAGACATTGTGCGAGGGAATGCAAATTGGACACCTGTCATTGTTCCTCCTCCGTGCAACCCGGTAAGACTGAAGCAATACCGTTTGCCCGGAGGATGTCGAGAAATTAGTGAAACTATCGACAAGCTTTTACAGTCAGGTGTAATTCGTCCAGCTGTCAGTCCGTTCAATGCTCCAGTATTCCCTGTAAAGAAGATGGATGGCTCATGGCGAATGACGGTGGATTACCGGGGACTCAACAAGGTAGCACCACCATTGAGTGCTGCTGTCCCTGATATTATCACCATTGTGGGAAACATTGCCAAACAGGCCGGGGAGTGGCATGCGGTAATAGATTTAGCTAATGCGTTCTTTTCAATTCCTAGTCGCAAGATCAATTTGCTTTCACTTGGGAAGGACGCCAATATACCTTCCAAGTTTTGCCCCAGGGATATATACACTCACCTACGATTTGCCATGGACTAGTTGCACGGGATTTAAGCCACCTCACTCTACATCTTCCAGTGTTTCACTACATTGATGACATCATGATCTCGGGATCTAAAGAGGAAGTGAAAGAAGCATTACCTGTTCTAGTGAATTACATGACTGGACGGGGATGGGCAATAAATAAAGACAAAATTCAAGGTCCAACCCAAGAAGTTAAATTCTTAGGAATGATGTGGTCTGGGCCTGTTCGGAAGATACCTCAGCCTGTGCTGGATACAATCCAGAATTCTCCAGAACCTAAGACGTTAACAGAAGCCCAAAAGTTTTTAGGTGCAGTTGGTTACTGGAGAGCATTTATACCGCATCTAGGATTGCTGCTACGCTCCATATACAATGTTACAAGAAAGAAATCAGCATTTGTATGGGGAATTGATCAAGCTACAGCATTCCAAGCAGCAAAGGAAGCAGTATTACAGCATTAGGGCTTGGGCCCGATTCAAATTGCTGCTCCGTTCATATTGGATGTGATGGTGAACGACAACGTAGCATCATGGGGACTATGGCAACCGAGCGAAGACAAAGGCAAGCGGGCAGTACCAATTGGGTTTTGGTCCAAGCAATTGACTGGGGCTCAGCAAAGGTACACACCTTTGGAGAAGAATCTTCTGGCAGCATACCTCGCACTGCAGCATGTGGAGACAATGACTGAGAAAAGCATAGTATCAGTGAAAACAGATTTACCAATAGCAGGATGGGTACGAGATGAAGGATTATCTGCAAAGACAACAGTGGCACAAAGTCAGACATTATTAAAATGGAAGTGGTACCTGCAGGAAAGAGGAGGGATCCAAGCAGGTGAAGTGAAGGAACTGACCAAACTCCTTACTGGGTTAGTGACATATGATACACTTTCACATCCCAATGTACAAGAAGTCCCAATTTTACAGCCCTCACCCATCAAGACAGCTCCTTCATTCAGAGAACTGGGTGAAGAACAAAAGAAAAATGCATGGTTCACAGATGGGTCTGCAACCATGACCCACAAAGGACGACATTGGACTGCAGTAGCTTACAACCCTCAGCAACAAATTGTGATTCAAGAGAAGGGAATAGGAGGATCTAGTCAATATGCTGAATTGACTGCCATAGTCATACTGATGGAAGAAACCACAGATCCAGAGCTCTACATCTATACAGATAGCTGGGCTGTGTACAAGGCTTGTGTTACATGGATGCCTACATGGAGAAACAACAGGTGGCAAATACATGGCAAGACAGTATGGGGAGGAGAAGATTTATGGGAAAATATATGGAAAACAGCCCAATCAAGATTAATACACCTCGGACATGTTAATGCCCATGTGAAAGACAGTACTGGAGAAGAGAACCCGAATAAGATAGCCGATGAATTGACCCGAATACGAGAAGCAAAAATAACACCAGAACCTGTTGATCCAGTATTACTTAGGATGGCAGACTGGGCCCATGAGACCGCGGGTCATAGAGGAAAAGCAGCTACGCTAGAGTGGGCGCGAGCCCGAGGACTACCAATAACTCTCCAGATGATTGTCCAAGCTCAAGAAGTATGCGAGACCTGCAATGAGGTTAAGAAATGGCCCCTCACGAAGCAAGCCCGTGGACATTTAAATAAAGGAACAATAGCAGGACAGATCTGGCAGATGGACTACATTGGTCCCATGCCTAAAGGAAGAGGGGGGCTGATGTATTGTTGTACTGCTGTAGACACCTTTTCCGGAATTCTGAAAGTATTACCCTGCAAACATGCGAACCAGGCCTCAACACTTCAGATGCTACAGACTCTTGTGATTGCTTATGGACTGCCATCTGAGATTCAGACAGACAATGGAACCCACTTCACTGGACAGCTCGTACAGCAGTGGGCAAATGACTCAGGGATTAAGTGGATCTTCCACATCCCCTATCATCATCAAGCTTCGGAGTTGATTGAAAGGTGCAATGGGCTTTTAAAAGAACAGATTCGGAAGCTATCCCCAAGTAGGACATTGAGGGGGTGGGACCGGGTGATCACGCAGGCAGTTATGATACTAAATAGTAGACCAATAGGACAGTTTTCACCTTATGAAAGATTGACTGGACAGGTAGGGACACCAACTGTGTCAGTTCGATTAAGGTTCAAGGGATCTTTCCCCCAACAGGTGGGGAAGAACAAATTTAAAGTGGTCAGCCAGAACCTAGTTGAGATTGTACAGGGTGATGAATGGATGACATACATCCTTCCCATGGGTGGGATATTACCAGAAGGGACTGAAGTGACCTTTGCCCTAACAGAGGAGCTAAGAGATGATAAATGGTTGACCACAGGGATGGTAAATGTGTTATCAGATTTGTGGGAAATCCCATTGACCAGGGGGTGTCCAGGCCAGATTTTCTCACACACTGTATTAGGCGTGGTATCCATTTGGATCCCACGGAAAATATTAGTCACATGGGAGGAAAGAAATACCTTACAGACAGGTTCCAAAGTATGGGTGCTACCACGAGCAGGTGAGCAGGTCAAACAGAAGGGAGAAATACTGTCCAATGGACCTGGTGACACTAAAGTTGTATTACTAAGTGGAGGTACTCACCCTGTTTTCTTTCCTTCCAACAGATTGGTGGCTATATAGACAAGTCGGATCCCTGGTCCTCCAACTCATACCTGAATCTATTAGCAAGTTATTCGAGAGTGTCAAACAGCACGGATTGCTGGATTTGTGGGACCATATCATTCAGCGAGGAGAGCAGTTACCCATATGTTGGTGTTCCATGGACATTGGAGGAGTTAAAACAATATAATAATACAGGATTCGGCTGGTACCGAGAAGAAGGAAAGCCACAATCATTGGACAGATTGCATATTATAAACCGCCCCCAGGAAGGTGCTATTTGTATCAGTTCACATAACAATGGAGCCAATGCCACTAAAATGGGATATTCTAACTGTACATCTGCCTGGGTAAAGGGCTATGGTAATGAACAACATTGGGCAATGACTGTCAAAGACTCCAGCCCAATGGTGAGAGTAATAAGTATGACCTCTCATGGTGCAATAAAAAGACTGAGCTTTCCCTTTATTTCTATACTCCTGGACACTTGTTTTAGTGGGGCCCCAGATAATAGTTACAGTGTCCTTCCCAGAGGTGTGTATTTTCTGTGTGGTAATTGGGCCTATAGATGGTTACCTACTCAATGGGAAGGAGAATGTTACATTGGATCAATCATCCCCGCCATAAGGCATAGAAATAGCTTTCCAGAAGGCATGATTAGAAATAAACGGTGGAGTTCATTTATCGGAGAACATGAAGCTAATTCTGGAATTGTATTTCCCGGCTGGGGAGTATATTGGTCATTAACTCGAATAGAAGCTTTAAAAAAGCTAGTGGATGAAGCTTTAGATGCAGCCGTGGATGCTATTAACAAACTATCCCAAGAGCAGGTACAAATGAGAGCAGTGGTGTTGCAAAATAGACTAGCATTAGATTATGTCTTGGCCGCCAAAGGAGGCGTTTGTGCGTTGGTAGGGACAGAGTGCTGCTCGTATATTGTCAATAACTCTGGCGCAATAACACATGATATTTCAAAGATAAATGATACCAGGAAGAAGCTCCAGAATCCACCGGATAGTGGACCTTTTGGGTGGTTGGGTAATTTAGGGTTTAAAGTAATGCAATGGGTAGTAGTGGGTGTTGTTTTATGTATAATATTGTATTTTTTTGTAAATTGTATTATATGTGTGGGAAAGCAAGCTATGAAGAAAGTAAGACCTATCCGAGAAATATATGAGTTATAGTTATTACTCATGTAATGGGATCAACAGGTGGATTGTATTGGTTATGGGCAATGATAAATGTTCTATTATTGTGTTCCCATTCATGTGCAATAACTTATGATACCTATAGGGGGTGTAGTGAGCTATGTGACATTAAGAGCAAGAAGATGGCTGCTGCATATTTAATGAGACATGTGCTTTAGGGAGGAAGTGACCTATAGGTGGCCTAGTGAGCACTGTGACGTCGAGTGAATAAAGATGGCTGCCGCATAGTCAATGAGACATGTGCTTTAGGAAGGTATTGAGAATTCTTAAGTCACTTCCTTTCACAAAGGACCACATGTAGTATCCGCCTCCTAGAGATGACCATTAGGTATTGGTTATGTTACCTCTGTGGGTGGATACTAGATGGGAGGTTATTCAAGGGGTTTCCAGAAACTAGAGTTTCAGTTTCATGACTGGGTCGGAAGAAGCCAGGTGTCTTTAGAGGTGCCCATGTAAATCCATTTAACATGTGGCAAGGAACTCACCTCATTGTTCTGTGTGTTATGCTGATTCAATTATCCTGTGTAAGCTGCTGAATCTCCATGAATAGAGCTAAGTAGATTTCTTACCTGAATGTATTGTTTATAGCAGTGTATGTTTTTAAAGTATTTGTTTCTTTTTTGTGTGCTTGATAATTGTATTCCCAGTAAAGTTTTGTTTATACTTTCATCAAAACTTTGCCTCTTGTCTGTTCATTCAAGATATTCACTAATATTTATGTGATTGACCAGTATACCTTTTATTATTTTATTTGTGGTATTATTTTATATTTATGCAATTCAGAACTTCATAAATATAAAGAAATTACTTAATTTACCATTACAACCAGTATGGTCAGTACGGGTGTGCTAGGGTTGCCGAGGCTGAGGAATGTGTCACATTCTGTCTTGAGCCAACCCACGTTGTCTGTGAGGCTCTACAGGTCATTTCTGACCCACTGAATATCAGCCCGGACAGAGGCTCAGAGCTAAGCTTTGGTGCCCTTTTGAGGTTTCGGCAGAAGTGATATCAGGTCTGATTCGACCCTTGGAGATACCGAGTCCCGATCGGAAGTAGGTGAGTGGGACAAAGAGATGTTAAAGGTAAGGCCAGATCATCTGGTGTGACAAAATATTCTCAGATAGATGAGTTAAGGGTCCCCCTGTTTGGATATGGGGTCTTAGAGGAACTGAGGGCTCTGTGACTCCTCACCATTGTGGCAAGCTGTGACAGGGATGTAGCAGGTTCCCGTAGAAGGCTGCCTGCAACAAAGCACCTAGGCAACCATTAGCTTCGGCATCCAAGCCACCCTCACCTTGTAGGTACATTTTTATACAAGAAAGAAATTCCAAATTCTTGGCTATAACCTGCATTTGCAGAACAAAGCACCTACAGTATATCTCAGCATCTTCCTTTTGCAGTGTTTATTCTGGCTGTGATTCATTTCCAAATATTCTCTTAAATATAGTACAATTGGAAAATTGGTGAAGAAAATGGGACTTTCAAGAATAAATAGTCAGACTTTTTAAGTAGAGTTTGACAGCTTACATGGGGTCCACCGGTTGCCGCCTCCTGTGGAGCCAGGAAGCTCCTGCAAGGAGCTTTGTCTAGGTCCAGTGAGCTGCCGGTAGGGTCAGTTCACTGGCTGAGAGTGTCAGCTCAGTGCAGACAACCAAGGAGGACATCACCGCACCACTGAGCTTAGCTCAGTATATAAGTTTAGGGTGCCTAAGTTGTCAACCTGTTCTTAAACAGGGTGTAGTGGATATGGTGCTTGGAGTGATCTAATAAATAGAATGTAGGCCTGTGTAGCCATATGTAGGGTTTATTCACTAAACACTAAATTGTTGTAAATTGAAAACAGAATTTTCAAATTTCTGCTAAAATATTAAATATAACATGCGACTACAGAAATTTTTCCAAATCCACACTTTTTGTATAAATATTGCAATTTGGTTTATAATTCAGTACAATTTGGTGTTTACTGAACAAACCACTGTAAACCTCAAACATAAGCAAAAGTTAGTTTGAACCAAAGAAAAAGATGGATTTAAAAATAAAATACTATAGTGGATTTCAATTGGTCAGAACTGCACAACTTGGCAGTAGGTAGAGGCCAAAATTAAAATTGGCTAAACATCTTCGAGCCGCAGAGATGTTTTAGTGCATTAGTGTTTGTCTTATTTCATTGTTTTATTCCTTACTATATATGCTTCCCTTTCATTCTTTTACCCCCTACAGTAAATCACCCTTTTCATTCTTTTCCTCCTTACTGGGTATCATTTCCATTCATGGTTTTACTCCTTACTGTTTATCTCTTCTTTCATTCTATTACCCCTCACTTTTTACTCTCACCTTTAATTCTTTTGTACCTCACTTTTTACCATTTCCTTTCATTATTGAGTTGGCTGTGTGTGGGTGACAGTGTCTGTGTGGGTGACAATGTGTGAGGGGTTGGGAAAGTATGTGTGTGGGTGACAGTATGTGTGTTTGGCTGACAGTGTGTGGGTGAGGATGACTGTGTATGAGGGTGACTGTGTGTGGTGAGCTATGAGTGTGTGTCTGTGTGTGTGTGTAAGGGTGACAATGTGTGTGTTCATGTGTGTGTGAGGGTGACAGTGTTTGTGTGTGAGGGCGACAGTGTGTTTGTGTGTGAGGGTGACTGTGTGGTGGGCGTGACGGTGTGTAAGGGGGACTGTGTGAGGGAGATTACAGTTTGTGTGTGTGAGGGTAACAGTGTGAGGGGGTGCCAATGTGTGTGTGAGGGTGACAGTTTGTGAGTGAGGGTGATAGTGGGTGAGGGTGTGACTGTGTGTGTGGAGGTGACAGTGTTAGGGGGTGACAGCGTGTGTATGAGGGTGACTGTGTGTATGAGAGGGAGTGACCGTGTGTGTGAGGGGGAGTGACAGCGAATGCAGGAATCCATTCCCTAGTGGTCCAGTAATCTTCTTCCCTGGTGGTCCAACAGGTGCAGAGTTGCAGACCATGTGGTAGAGTAATGCATTGGGCTCTCCCTCCTCTTTGTCGGTACCGGCTCTCTTGGGCCCTCCCTCCTCCATGCTGACCGACTCTCCGTCTTCCATGGTGACCGGCTCTCCTGGGCTCTTCTCTGCCCTCAGATTTTTTTCACAGGGGATTTGAAATCCTTTGGCGGGCCATAAGTGGCTCGCAGGACATATGTTGTGCAGGCCTGCAAAAGGTAATCTCTGAATATAACAAGATATTCTACAGTTGAATACTTCACCATTCTGGCTCATAATTTCTGGGTCTCTTTCCTTTTTGTACCTATACACCATATCAACCCTTTCTTCATCCTTGTTGAATCAGACTATTATGGTATTTGCAAATGCTCACAAATAATGATCTGTTCAAAAACGCAAAAAGATCACCCCTGACCTAAAATTCCCTATCTGTGGAAGTCATCTTCTCTCTGGACAATGCTTTGCTGATTGTTCCTGACACTATCTGTCCCAAAACCTTAGATCACAACAAGGTTGCTTTCAACGGGCTCTGTAGGCAACCACACAAGTTTTGGTGCAATTGGTTTTGCAGCATACGTCCACCCTTTTCTTGCCCTCTAAACCTGCAGTTTTTCCCTTTTTGCTACAAACACTGTTGATTACTAGGATGCAACAGGCTTCCGCAGAAGGGTACTCGGGACAAAGCACCTAGGCCACCATTAGCTACGGCATCCAAGCCAGGCCCACCTTGTAGATACTTTTTCTGTGAGTTGCAATTCAGCTATTATTTTTTGTAACATAGAAAGATGCCAATCAAACTACAATTCCCAGAACGGCCATGCTTTGCCCATAAGGTTCGCTAGCGCTTTCTGATTTGGTGAAAGCCCATTGCAGATGCTGCACTGTATTAGTAGGAAATGCAAGAACTTCATAAATAAATTTCTATTTTCTCTATAAAATGTTCATTCATTTGTTTACACATGTTCTATTAACAAACTGTACAATGCATTACAAAGGAATGTGCCATTATGCCTCCCAGCCCAGTGGGATAATGAATACTATGTTGGATTAATTATTTAGAATCTTAGTTTGTAACCGATGTTCTATTCCAAAAACCTTACATAATGCCATGAGAATTAAAAATTCAGAAAACAAACAAACCATATAATTAAACTAATGTATTGCAGAGACATAGGGGAATAAACACAGACTGAAAAAGACAATGTAAAGGTAAAAGTCATTCAAGAGCTTGGAGCTTTTTGGAACTGGTTATCTTATTTAAAAGGCTAGTTATGTTCCAACAAAAGTAAATTTTATATAAAAGGTTATATTGTTTATTTATATTTCTAAATTAGCTATGAGTGATGATGCTCTTTGATGGAAGATAGAACGATGAAAATGATTTCGGACTTGGGCAGATTTGCTATTCTCTGGCAGGTTTTGTCTCCGATTTAAGGAGCTCTACTGGAGAAAGCTGCTCGGTTGTCCTCCTTTTTGAGGTTGAAAATGTATTGTAAGGAGCAGGAAGTGGAATGGAGGACTTAAGGGATGGAAGCAACAGGAGTGACCATACTTCTCAGATAATATGGGAAAAGTATGAATGATGAACCAGACAAGAACGATGAAGAGCATATCTGGATTTGAGGGTTAGCCTATTTAGGACACATTTACTACCTTGGCTTCCATTTAACTAGAGCTAATCACAGTTATCACAGTTTATCAGCTCTCTATGTGCCTTTTATTGGTTTAGATCGATTAAATGAATGCTGTTATTGGAAGCCAATAGTTTTTAGTTCGAACATTGAAATTGATACATATAATGTAAATTGAGAATATTGGATGAGGGGATATAACAACTAAAAGTTAGTTGATAAATGCCCCTTTTCACGATTTGTCTGCTTGGGAGAACTATGTTTTTCTTTTTGGGACTTTGTTTTTTGTTTGTTTTTTGGTCATATTTGCTATTATGGATTTTGATTTGCCCTTTTTTCAGAGTATGTTAGATTCCAGTAATAACCCTGAGAGAGCCAAGCAGCAGCCTCATTTGAAGTATGTCAAATTGGAAAGGAAATACAAAGAATTAAAAAGGAACACGTCCAATATCCCCAAGATTAATAGTCCCCTACACCTTCATTCAGACCTACACGGTTGTCAGGTCCATCACCAATGATGGAATAAATAGTTCACTTTTATTATAAGATTTGTTTTACAGTCTTTACAGTCTTTACTGGTCTTGTTCATCATATCTTATTAGGGAGGAGAGAATGAAACACAAACTCTCTACTAATTCCTCCACCTCTTGGCCTTCGGTGGTAGAGGCAAATAATATTTTTTTTGCGGAGGTTCACAAACAATGAAGAATGGAGGAACATGGGATAAGCCATTATCCCAAGTTTAAAACCAGTCACTAAAGTAAAAATGTAAAGGGAATCTCAAATGTAAGGTCAAAATAGTCGAACTTGAAAAGTTCTCAAAGTCCGCTTTGCGTCCAATTCAGCTACTCTGGCCTTAAATCTAAATTCACATTGACTTAACTTTGCATTTTCTCTCTAATAACTAAGCCTGTAAAAGGAAAAACTCATGTTTTTTAGTTTTTTACCAGATCCAATGAGATAAAGCTCACTGAGTGAGAGCATGTCCATGTGAGTCTGCTCCGATGCTAAATATTACTAAACAAATGTCACATTTTATGAATAATCTACATTAAAGTAAATTGATCCCAGAATGTTATTTATCACGTATTTAAGATGTTGATGATTAAAATAAATGAATTTCTTGGACAGGTTGACTATTCATTAATTGTTGTTCAAAATGTAAAAATTTTAAGAACTCCCACTTGCTTTTACTGAATGCCATGTCAATGCCAGAGAACACGAGGAGATGCTGGCTGCAAACACAATTCTTTTACAGATTAAAAGCCACTGCTATGGTCTACACAGGATGCCAAAGGGAGTGCTGACATAATTACTTTGGGCTTAAGATGGATCTGTTTAAAAAAAAAAAAAAAAACTTTATACATTGTACCCAGTCTAAATATGTTACTTTTCCATGTTTTACTATTAGCAAATATTTAATCAAACAGGCTTTTATTTCTTCTCTCATTCCCCTTATGATGATGCAACAAACACAAAGACACTCTAACACACACACATACAAACGCCAAGAGCTAGGCATTTACACACATACAGGAGGTACCTGATACACACAGATGCTCATTTGCTGGTGCACACATAGCAGTGGTCACACACAGAGATACTCACATGTATACACATGTATACACAGAAACTCACACACTGCAATATTCACACAGACATAGACTCTCTGCCACAAACATTCCCAGACATACACACACACATACATGCTCACTTACCCACATACAAGAGCCAGCATTTATGGTTTCCCCTGGCACACCACATAATTTTCCGTATCTCCTTGCAGATAGAGACAATTTTTAATAGCAGTAGACGAAGTACACATAGAGAAGTATCTATTTCGAAACACAAGAATTGTATCACATGGGATGGGGTGAGGGACGACTTTGCCCTGTTGACTGCAAAACCCAAGTATTCGAATAAGGAGATCATAGAAACATAGAATGTGACGGCAGATAAGAACCATTCGGGCCATCTAGTCTGCCCAATTTTCTAAATACTTTCATTAGTCCCTGGCCTTAAGTTATAGTTAGGATAGCCTTATGCCTATTCCATGCATGCTTAAACCCCTTTACTTTTTAACCTCTACTACTTCAGCTGGAAGGCTATTCCATGCATCCACTACCCTCTCAATTGAGTTTGAGATCTCAGTGTGGAGATGTCGTTGCAGAAGAGCAAAAGTCATCTAGATATATTACACAACGGAATCCTCTGGAATGAAGATGTCTTCAGCAGTTTGGTGAAACACCAAGGGGCGGAACTGAGGTCAAATGGTAGACAGGTGAATTGGTAGGGCCTGTCTCTCCATAAGAAACTTAGGTACGTTGACTAGAAGATTCACTGGGACCGACAGATCAGCATCTTTTAGATCTACAAACGTAAACCAATCCCAAGGTGAAGGAGATCTCTGAGAAGATGAATGCCCTTCATCTTGAAGTGTTGATATATAACAGAGGCATTCAGATTTCTGAAATTTAACTTCGGGCGGAATTTGCCTGTCTTCTTTTGTACCAGAAAGATGGAGTTGTAGAAACCCCCGGTGTCTGGAGCAAGTTGGATCGCCTCCTTGTCGAACAAAGTCTGGTGATCCAGCGCCGAGACCGGGTTCGGTGGAAGTGTTAGTGCGGGGTTACATTATAGAATTCCATTCTCTTCCTATACAGCTATTTGCAATATCCAAGTGTCTGAAGACAAACTTTTCCACCTGTCTATATAGTGAGACAATTTACCAGCATTAAGTGAATTGATTGAGAAGCAATGCTTACCTGTGGGAAGTCTTGCTCATCCACAGGCTCTGCTTCATTTACCACGATCCAATCTGTGGTTGAAGAAAGGACAAAATGGTAGTTAAATGAAGAATGAAGGTGAATGGGATATTCTTTGACCTGTAGGCCAAAATAGGCTGGAGACACGACCCCCTTGTTATCCAGCCATGTCAAAAACTCGAGATGAGTTCTGGTGAAACACTCGTCTTATAGAAGATTGGGCTTTATTGAGCATTCTATAAAGGTTCATGTGCTTGTGAAGTTCCTTAATAAACGGTTCTCCAAATAATCCCTTAGCCAAGGAATCTAGCTCCTTCAATCCTAAATCAGAAAACTTGGCATACATTTGAAGGAGTACTGCCTTTCTTCGCTCTGTGCACAAGGACACATTTGCATTGCCTAGCAGGCAAATAGATTGTAATGCCCAATCTCTAATAGAAGATAGATCCAAAGAGACACTTTGTGTGAGGGCTTCAACTGCTAGAAGCAGGATATTTGCGAGAGGTCTGAGGACATCAAGTAATTTATCTTGAGCCAGTATCAGGCTGCGTTCAATACCCTTTTGAGGGTCACGGCCAGATCTTGCGAAGTATTATGATGTTGAACTCAGGTGTCATTGCAACCTTATAAGGGAGAGATGGTCTATGGCATTCTGTTCGTAGTCTTTTACATACTTCTCGGTCTAAGGAT
>OW240912.1:405858518-405893602 GCA_933207985.1 Pelobates cultripes | reverse complement strand
AAAAGGTAGATCCACATCTGTTGTACAATTCCCCCAATGCTTTGCAGCTGGGGCTTACCATTTTACTATATTTGTATGGTTATATTCAGCATTAAGCAGTGTGTGTTTGTTTGATTGTAAGCATGTTTTTGTGTGGAGTATATGTGTGTGAAGATAGGGGTGTGATTGTATGTAGTGTTAGTGTCTGAATGCAAGCATGAATTTATGGGTAGTGCTGGTTTTTGAATGTAGGGGTGTGTTTATATATATTGTTGTTTTAATACAGAGGTGTGTTTGTATGTAGTGTTGACGTTTGAATGCTCTGCCTTACACTTACACACAGATACACACTGTCACACAGATACATAACCACACACGTGCAGATATACAGACACACACATTAATCCACATACAAATACACAGACACATGCAGATATCCATTTACACTGACACATATATAGATACACATACAGATACACATATACACGTACTGATAACATACAGATACACAGGCACACAGATACACACTGTCACACACGCAAATACATAGGCACACACTGACACACATGCAGATATACAGACACAGACATTAATCCACATACAAATACAAAGACACATGCAGATATACATTTACACTGACACATATATAGATACACATACAGATACACATATACATGTACTGATAACATACAGATACACAGGCACACATACTGACAAAATACAGATACACGTATACACACATTGGCACACATATATATACACACACTGACACACAGATACACAGACATACACACTGATTACAATAACTAGTCTATCTTCTCTCCAGAGCTTATCTCCTCCCCCTTCACTGTAGCCTGATGGCTCAGCTTTAAAGACTGCATTAAGTTAAAGAAGAGCCCTGTGTTGGCTCTAGACAGTGGTGCACACTTCGCCGGGCAGCAGGCCGGGGGAACTCTGGGAACTTGGAAGCCTCATCCGAGCTGACTAGTCACTCTTCAGACCTTAGGTTGGCACTGCCCCTGCTTTTTTTCTCAAAGATCACTGCAAACACAACTACCACTTCAAATCACTAAAGTGGTCATGGTGCTTGGAGCAATCCTTTAACAATAGTTTTTTTATCCCTGTCACTGGAGGGGTCTGCAACCCTCTTCCTTCTTTGAAAAGGTGATACACGTTTTGCTACTCTACTCCTTTTGCATATGCAGATTGTCAAAAGCCTATAAATAAATACAAATTAAAACCAAAATTACAAAAACATACAAATAAGTTCAATGGCACGTGAAATAGCTTTTTACTCACATTTGAGAAAAGGAGTGTGGAAAATTCATAATGGGAAAATATGTAGAAACAGATTGTTCCTCTATCCCATACTTTAGAAAAACATAAATACACGAGGTTGAATTTAATATACTCCAATTTGCAGCCGCAACCAAGCCAATTCCCCAAACTAGTGGAATTACAATACAATAACACACAGCAGGGTGCGTGAAAACAGTGTATGGAATAAATGGAAAAAGTGAGGGAAAAGCCAAGTGATTTGTGAACTCATACACATAATATACCAGTTTTAATGAATCCAGTTCTAGAGATTTAGTTTATTGTTATCTCCATTAAAACTGGTATGTTATTTGTAATAACACACAAATAGTGATGACCCGAATGGTTCGCCGAACGGTTCGCCACGGACGGCGAACATATGCGGTAAACTTTGACCCTGTACCTCACAGTCAGCAGACACATTCCAGCCAATCAGCAGCAGACCCTCCCTCCCAGCAGCTTCACAATGAATGTAAAATGGATGCTGTCCAGGAGGTGGGAGGGTCTGGGAGGGAGGGTCTGCTGCTGATTGGCTGGAATGTGTCTGCTGACTGTGAGTTACAGGGTCAAAGTTTACCGCATATGTTCGCCGTCCGTGGCGAACCGTTCGGGACCATGGGTCTGTTTCCGTATCACATTTTACATTTATTCCAAACACTTTTTCCATGCACCCTCCTGTGTGTTTTTGTAAAAATATCAATACAGGGGTGAAACAAAACAAAAACAACAGCGTTTCGAATACAAACACGCGTAATCGTAGGCAGACACTGGGGTGACCTGGCACAGTGTTGAATAACAAACAGGGTAATCTGAATAAATGGGAAAAACAAAGTCAACGACAATTCCAGGTCCCGATCAGGAAGTGTTTATAATGGAATCAAGTTACAAATAAAATAATACAATGCATGTGAGTGAGGCAGCAAGAACACAAGAACCACTCACTAACGTGTTTTGTGTTGATTAGGCACTTCGTCAGACACCAGGATGAAGGCACTCAGGTCTAGTATAACTGTAAATATAGCTTATATTGTTCATTATCACCTCTTATAATTACAGGTGCTGAGTAAACATATTAAGTATCCGGAGAATTGATTTATTGTGTAAAATCTGCACAATATTCAACTTCGTAGCGAAAAATCTCACGTGTTGCTATGTTCTTTTATAGATGGCTAAATAATTAGATTAGTTTTGTCAGGCCGACCCAATTGTAACAAAGTCCATTCCAATGTTTTTTTTAATCTTGTTTAATGTTCTTAGTTTTCAGTCTTATGATTCAAAATACTATGCCAGATTCTGTTACAGATTAAAAAGCAACTGTCGGCATCTAGTTAACTATCTAAATGATTTTTTTGATATATTTTTTTTTTGTGAGGGCATGTAAGGATGCGAGAAGCGGTAGAGGAGAATGAGTAGTTATTTCTTTGTATAGAAAAGGACTGCAAGCTCTTTAGGGTAATTCCTATCTGTGGCCTGTTACAGCAGTATTCTAGTAGTGAAACAAAACTATTTTGTCTCAGTTTAATGTATTTAAGGGTCGTCTGACCAGCTGTCAGGGAATTGTATAACATTTAGTCTAATAAATGCTGGGGTGCCATTGTTTCAAATCTGTTATGGGAAACTGATGGTTGTCTCATATCACCCAAGCATCATGGCTTCCCATGCATCAAGAGGTCCAGCATTGTCCCAATGTACAAGATTTGGCACACTACCACATACACGTTTGACTGGAAGCTGTAACATATTCTTCCTCACCTTGCAGTCTCTGCACCCAGCTGCCGTGCGTCTGCATGACTGACACTTGCGGCATGTTAATAGATGCTGGCTGCTGTGGATCCATGGCAAAATATACCCCCACGTCAGCTCATGTGATTGACGACGTCGGCGTGCACGTGATGTCACGCACGCCCCGCTTGTGCACATTTTGGGGTCAAAGAGCGATTTTAGCCAATCAGAAGAGTAAAGCAGGTATTTAAACCTAAAAATACCTTCCCTCATTGCCCTGTCGTGGTTCCCCTAGTGATTGTCCGAGAGTGCGTTACTTATTCGAGTTACTTGACTTTGGCATTGTTTTTGACTTCCCTGTTTTCTGGTATCCCTGACCTCTGGCTTTCCTTTATCGTTGTGTCCCTTTCTGTATCCCTTGACCTCGGCTATTCCTGACTATGCTTTGGTACGTGAGTCCTGCCATTCTAAGGCCCGGTATAAGTTACCTATTAGTCTCCTGTGTTACACAGTTCTATGTGCCGGATCATACTGTAATCCTGACAGAAGCTTCCCATGTTCTGTCTCATATATAGGTGTATTTTTACAAAGACAGGTTGCTCAGTTGCTATATTTGAAGGTTTATAGCGATTGGCTCAGACACAAGAACCAAATGTAAGTCCTCCTATCGAACCTAGTAAGAATGAGGCCGGGATAGGAGGTGTAAGAGCAACTTACATTATTATGGACAATCAGGGCAGATATACAGATAAAACTGTTTGCAGTGTTGGTGGGTGTATACAAAGAGGAATTAAGGAGAGTGGAGCCAACACCAGATGCTTAGGGGATAACGATCTGATCTTCTAGGAGACCACTAAGCAATGTTAGAAATATAAAGCCTACTATAAAGGTTTAAGTGGTAAGAAGACTGGTCAAGGAAATAATTTTACTTAAAGTGACACCTCAGGTGCCAACATATTTGGTGCAATATGCATATTAGATGTCCTTAGACAGGGATTGTGCGGTCTAGTATCATCTAAATGTGAGTGGATATTTGTAGCAATTGATGACATATTCCCAGTCATTACAACTACATGATATTCCACTGGGCTTTTAATGTTGTCAGTAGGAATTACCTTCTAACATCTCTAGAGCTATAGACCAGCATATGTCTCAAAGCAGGGATTATCCTGCCCATACGCCCTATCCAGAGCTATCTGAATAGCTCTCCATATTGTTTATCTTCTTTAAGCTATTTACAAATATACACACATAATACGCAATGATTTCTTTATTTGTATCAATGATAATTGGATCAATTATCCTATCAGCTTGGTATTCATTAAATTATGTTGCATTTTATGGGTTTGACAACCCATTGTATTACTTATTGTGTTCTGTTTGATTAAGTTTAAAGGTTCTCTATTGGTCTAGTTGCTGCCTTACTCTGTAAATTGGGAATTATCTGATACTTTTTTCATAATTCAGGTGTCGATGGTGATTGGAATCGATGGCAAGTTAACTAAAAGGATCTTCTTGGGAATCCAGGGAAAGCCTAGATCTTCGATCACAGAAACACAGTTATTAGGAAGAATGTCCCTGGAGTGCCTTTTAGTTTGACCAAGTAGACAGCAACGGAGGCAGCTGCTGTCAAAATGTGAAAAGACAAATTGTAGCTGAAAGGGTGAAAGGTAACATAATCGAGGTAAAGAATGGAAAGATTACATGTCATTTAAAGAAAAAACAATACTACAAAAATAAATTAATACAAAGATTACAATATCAAGGTTATTAACTAAAATGTGAATTCTCTTTATGAAATTCAAAAATATTGTGTTTTTATGATTTGCGAATGAGTTTTATTTCAGCATCCAAATCTTGTAATAGTGTATGTAACTGAGGCGCGCGCACAATTAATTTTAGGGATGATTTTAGTCTTATCCAATCTAAAAAGTGGCATCATGAATAGAACATTTTGATGCACCAACACATTAATCATTTTAAAACCTCATATTCACAATAAAAAATAAATAAATACATCATGGCAGGTTATATGATATCAAATACAACATACAGTATGGAGTAAGTGTTATATTAATTGCTTAAGACATGCAAGTTCATTGGATTAAGGGATGATATCAAAGCAATATAATCATGTACTGGGAAATAAAAGAACAATGGGACACTATCGAAAAGAACACTGAACGATGCCTCTAATCTATTAACCAGTAATCAAGAGCAAAAATTCAGAAGAGATAGTTAGAGAGTAATAATGTGTTATTCCATAAAGTAGGGATTCATGGATGGGGCTGATCTAGGAGAGGGGAAGCTGTTTTTTTTTTTTATAAGAAGAAAACATTAATTGCTAATTTTGCCTTCATTAGACACAATCGGAACTCAGAATCACCAAAAAGTTAAAAGATTATTTTTCTCTTCAACACTCTGCCGTTTATTGTTCTGAACGGGGTTTGATATCGACGAATGAATCTTTCGTATCCCTACTAAATACACAGTACTAAAAATATATTAGGAAATATTTGATCCATATTTGATCTATGGAAAACAGGAATGCTTCCCACGATGCTAAAAAAAAACAGGAGAGACGTCAGCGTAATGTGTTTACCCATCATTAGTTGTTAATGAGTTACAATCACCTGATAGCTGGGTGTAGCTACAAGCCGTCATGCATTTCTTACTTAGTGTTGTCCATTTGTGTATTTAGGGATATTATACAGTTAGGAAAACCACCAATTACTGACTGCTACAAAAAGAGCACTTTTCTGAAAATCTCACAGAATTATCATACAAGCCACATCCAGATATTTCTGGTACTCTGTCATAGGCAATGTGTCAGAGTCCTGATATAATTAACTCCTGCCAAACCATTGACATTTCATGGAAGAGGATTTGCCTAACCCCTGTCCCTGAATGGTAACAACCTCTTATATAGATTATAATGATCACGGCCTTGAATATTAAAACGCTATTTTGTTTATTTAGAGAAAGCAACATAAATCAGAACCTTTCTTAATTCTAATAGTTGTCATCATAAGCCGTGGTTAAAGGAACACTAGAGTGTCAAGTACAAACATGTATTCCTGACACTATAGTGATAAAACACTGTTTAGTTGACTGACCCCTCCTTGCCTCTCTCTAAAAAGGTATTTTTTCCAGTCTCACTGCGGCTGGCCATGCCTCGTCCTGTCTCCGTTGCTGAGATCTTCAAATTTCATGTTCTTAAATAATCCAATGCTTTCCCATTGGAAACCTGAAATGTTTGGTGCTGTGAGTGTCCCATTATTTATTTTACATAGATTTTACATTGTAAACCAGGTTGAAAGCAGACCAAGATCAAGTGCGTCTGATTTTCTGCTGCTAAACAAAAAAAAATTACAAATAAATGTAAAGAACAAATAAATAAATATAAAAGTCTATTTAAACAAATTACAATTTGTGCTGCGAAGCTAGGAATAAAAAGAAATCACCCGAAATTATATTCCGATTTCTCCACTCTTTTCAATAGGGTTGAATAATTTTGATTTCAACTGTAAATCCGGCCCTGCCTGTAGTGCCAATAGGTGACCTCTCATCCTTTGAACACTCTTGTTAATGATGGTATTAATGAGCGTTACCCAGTGGAGATTATTTAATGAATTAAATACAATCTACTACAAAGAAACAAATATAATTCCAATATAACTTTATTAAATGCAATTACAGTAAATGACAATTAAAATAAATTGTATTTGATAAAGTTAGCTTGATATTAAATTACCGGTAAATATTTTGGTGTGCATCCTTTGTTTCATAAAGGCCTTCTTAGACATATTGCATACAAAGCAAACCATCCTTGGATACAGGAGTCATTAGACATGGCATTTAATCCTCAGACGTAATATAGATTAACCTCTTAATGCAGCCGAGTGTTCAATGTTGTCCTGACAAATGTGGACTTTAAAGCTGCGAGTTGGCCTAAAATGCCCAGTGAATCACGCCCCCTCTCCATGCTTACCCTCCGTGGCGATCTGGTTCAGGGGGACTGGACTGCTTGACAACCCATAAACATCACCCTTTGATAAAGACCAACTGGTCGAAAATGTCATTGGCAGATGGTGGTGGACTTTAATGCATATTTTACTTGAAGTTGTTTCAATAAAAGTAAGTCTATAACTTTTCCTTTTTCATGCATTTATTTTTGTTAATATATGAGTGGTGGGAAGACATTTGAAGACTTACTACTGAATATCCAGCATTGGGACAAGATAATATCCACCAGTGATTTTTAATCAGAGACTAAGCTTTACTGGCCCAGCATTATGTGAGTGGAACCGAATTTAAGTTATTTGTACTGTGGTATAATAAGCAATACACTATGATTTGCCCTTTGTTTCAACATTTTTAGGCTGCAATTTCTGCCAGCTGTGGTAATATTGTCGTATTATTTTGAGTGAGCTGTGGTGGAACCAGCCACCTACTTGTATTATGGAGTGTTGGGTTCATGTCAAAGACTTGATTAGTTCGACAATTAGAGTTCCCGAAGAGACTGAAGCTATATTGTTCCTATGTCGAGCCATCTACCGAACAGTTGGACTACCCATGGTAGTCATGTGCCTAAAATTTACTTTATTCACACTTAGAAAATGCAAGGTTCTAGATGGTCGACTGGGTGGCCGTCGTTCGTATGACCGAACACGTGGTGGCGGCCATCTTTGTTCATGAACACAGACAGCAGTATTTGGTCGTCGAGTGCATGGAACTATAATTGGACACTCGACGGAGCGAACACCACTGAACTACCATCCCTTCATGTGTTTGTTTCAGTTCACCTAGAAACAGTGGCATTCATACGGAATAAACTACTGAACACAGGGCACACAACCCCTTGTTACACAAATGGTTCCATTCGTTATTGTTGATGTTTTATACTCCCTAAAGAAAACTGGTCAAAGCCTAAAACCCTCTGGAACCATTTGGGGGTTTTACCTTGTGGTTGACCGATCTAAACTTCACTCAAATGGCGTTCTTAATCTACCGAACGGATCTGAGTGATATTTCGACAGAGTGGGCGTTCAGATCCCTGCTATTCAGTGAAGTTCTGAACTATTAAAATATGGGTTTTGAAATATTGTATATTTTCTGTACCTGGGAGATAATGTAATTACAGAGTTGTTCTTACTCAAATTTCTCCCAGGTACAGAGGGAAAGTCTGGGAAATGTTACTTTGTCCCCTGTCCCCAACAAGGTGCACCAGTGGAAAACCCCTGGAATGTAATTAAAGAAACCCCTTGCATGGGGAGTTGCATAAAAGCCAGCTGTGGCTGAATAAAAATCAGTTGACTCTCAGAACTGTATATCGTCCGGTTACTGGGGAATTTGGATTATATTGCTACAATGCAATTCTCTTTGATGTTCTGCAGTCTGCCAGCGGAGATATTGATTTTAATATTGCAGCTCCGCTACATGTGCTATCACCCATTTATGGCACAAACAGGGTGATAGTATCAGTGAAATATAGCCGAAACAATATCCCCTGCATTTATTGTATTGTATTACACTACATCACTGAACACAGTATTCCATTATTGGAACAGAACTGCATCACTGAACACAGTATTCCATTATTGGAACAGCACTGCATCACTGAACACAGTATTCTATTATAGGAACAGCACTGCATCACTGAACACAGTATTCCTATATTGGAACAGCACTGCATCACTGAACACAGTATTCCATTATTGGAACAGCACTGCATCACTGAACACAGTATTCTATTATTGGAACAGCACTGCATCACTGAACACAGTATTCCTATATTGGAACAGAACTGCATCACTGAACACAGTATTCCATTATTGGAACAGCACTGCATCACTGAACACAGTATTCCCATATTGGAACAGCACTGCATCACTGAACACAGTATTCTATTATGGGAACAGCACTGCATCACTGAACACAGTATTCTATTATGGGAACAGCACAGCATCACTGAACACAGTATTCTATTATTGGAACAGCACTGCATCACTGAACACAGTATTCCTATATTGGAACAGCACTGCATCACTGAACACAGTATTCCATTATTGGAACAGCACGGCATCACTGAACACAGTGTTCTATTATGGGAACAGCACGGCATCACTGAACACAGTATTCTATTATGGGAACAGCACTACATCACTAAACACAGTATTCCATTACTGGAACTGCACTGCATCACTAAACACAGTATTCCATTATTGGAACAGCACTGCATCACTGAACACAGTATTCCATTATTGGAACAGCACTACATCACTGAACACAGTATTCCATTATTGGAGCAGCACTGCATCACTGAAAACAGTATTCCATTATAGGAACAGCACTGCATCACTGAACACAGTATTCCATTATTGGAACAGCACTACATCACTGAACACAGTATTCTATTATGGGAACAGCACTGCATCACTGAACACAGTATTCTATTATGGGAACAGCACTACATCACTGAACACAGTATTCTATTATGGGAACAGCACTGCATCACTGAACACAGTATTCTATTATGGGAACAGCACTGCATCACTGAACACAGTATTCCATTATTGGAGCAGCACTGCATCAATGAACACAGTATTCAGTATATTGGAACAGCGCTGCATGGAACAGCGAACACAGTGCATCACTGAACACAGTATTCCATTATTGGAACAGCACGGCATCACTGAACACAATATTCCATTATTGGAAAAGCACGGTATCACTGAACACAGTATTCTATTATTGGAACAGCACTACATCACTGAACACAGTATTCCATTATAGGAACAGCACTGTATCAATGAACACAGTATTCCATTATTGTAACAGCGCTGCATCACTGAACACAGTATTCTATTATTGGAACAGCACTGCATCACTGAACACAGTATTCCATTATTGGAACAGCACGGCATCACTAAACACAGTATTCTATTATTGGAAGAGCACGGTATCACTGAACACAGTATTCTATTATGGGAACAGCACTACATCACTAAACACAGTATTCCATTATTGGAACAGCACTGCATCATTAAACACAGTATTCTATTATTGGAACAGCACGGAATCAATGAACACAGTATTCCATTACTGGAACAGCACTGCATCACTGAACACAGTATTCTATTATTGGAACAGCACTACATCACTGAACACAGTATTCCATTATTGGAACAGCACTGCATCACTGAACACAGTATTCCATTAGTGGAACAGCATTGCATCACTGAACACAGTATTCTATTATTGGAACAGCAATACATCGCTGAACACAATATACCATTATTGGAACAGCACTGCATCACTGAACACAGTATTCCATTATTGGGACAGCACTGCATCACTGAACACAGTATTCCATTATTGGAACAGCACTGCATCACTGAACACAGTATTCCATTATAGGAACAGCACGGCATCACTGAACACAGTATTCCATTATTGGAACAGCACTACATCACTGAACACAGTATTTTATTATGGGAACAGCACTGCATCACTGAACACAGTATTCCATTATTGGAACAGCACTGCATCACTGAACACAGTATTCCATTATAGGAACAGCACGGCATCACTGAACACAGTATTCCATTAGTGGAACAGCACTGCATCAGTGAACACAGTATTCTATTATTGGAACAGCACGGCATCACTGAACACAGTATTCCATTATAGGAACAGCACTGCATCACTGAACACAGAATTCCATTACTGGAACAGCACGGCATCACTGAACACAGTATTACATTATTGGAACAGCACTGCATCACTGAACACAGTATTCCATTATTGGAACAGCACTGCATCACTGAACACAGTATTCCATTATTGGAACAGCGCTGCATCACTGAACACAGTATTCCATTATTGGAACAGGGCTGCATCACTGAACACAGTATTCCATTATTGGAACAGCACTGCATCACTGAACACAGTATTCCATTATTGGAACAGCACTACATCACTGAACACAGTATTCCATTATTGGAACAGCACTGCATCACTGAACACAGTATTCCATTAGTGGAACAGCATTGCATCACTGAACACAGTATTCTATTATTGGAACAGCAATACATCGCTGAACACAATATACCATTATTGGAACAGCACTGCATCACTGAACACAGTATTCCATTATTGGGACAGCACTGCATCACTGAACACAGTATTCCATTATTGGAACAGCACTGCATCACTAAACATAGTATTCCATTATTGGAACAGCACTGCATCACTGAACACAGTTTGGGAGACCTAAACTACCGAACAGGGGGAACATTCGTATCTTAGCAGCCAGGGAGAACCTTCGTCGGCATACGTGTGAGAGAACCCCCGAAAGAAGACCGATCAAACCTGAATTTCTCTGGAACTGTTTTGGGGCTTCACCTCATAGTCAACTGGTCAAAACTTCACACAAATGGCATTCCCGAACCACCAAATGGACCTGAGTGATATTTTGACAAATGGTGCGCTCATATCCCAGCTATTTGGTGATGTGACTTGTAGGGTTCTGTATTATTAAAATGTGTTTTATGATGTTTGCTAAATTTTTATATTTTCTGTACCTGAGAGATAATTGAATTACAGAGTTGTTCTTACTCAATTATCTATCATGCACAGAGGAGGAGTTTGTAAAATGTTTACTTGTCCCTAATCCCCTCTCAGGTCCAATTGGAGCTCTGATTGAAAAAGCCCACGGACAGGGCGAAACGCGTCTTGGAGCAGATTGTGATACCACTAAGGACATTTCAAGTACTTACTTTTTGTTTTGTTTTATTGTGTATTAATAAATTCATCTTACTGGATTTTTCAAGTCCTACTGGTTAGTGGTGTTTCCATTTGCCTCATAAAGAAGGGTTACCCCCCCTTTAGTGGGTTAGCAGCCTTCTATCCAAGAGCCAGGTCCAACTGGCTCTTTCTAAGGTGAGCAGGTTTCATCTCACTTATTCTACAATATTTTATGTACATATTACACTAGGGAATTGTATTTGTGTTTTATTTTCAAGTTTTCCAAGAGTAATATATAAAAAGAAGAGGGAAGGTGTGACCATAATACACCAAGACTTTTGTGATGTGAGCCAGTCCCATTGTGGCTCTATTTTTGTGAGTGTGTCTATTTTTATATATACATCTTAATGGTAGTTTTATACTACACCATTAGTTTTTTCTCTTTTTTTCCCTATGTTTGATGATTCTACCAATTACTCCTCAAACTAGAGGGGTAAGTGTTTAATTTTTAGCTCACCACTTAGGAAATTGGTGGTGGATTTCACCCCCAATATATCTATATGTTTTTCTGATGTATATTGGTGGATAAGGAGAGAATTCCACAACAATGTGGTAGCTGCTGTTAATATTACATTTCCGTCATTGACTTAAGTGACTTAATATAAGCACAGAACAACATTTTTTTATACACTGTTCCACAGATCTTTGTGACAGTTTTATCAGTGTTTAGGAAAATGTTGCTATCCACGATCCACTTTTCTACCTTTGCAAACTGGTCTTGGAGCACAGACTTAAGCTGCGGTACAGGACTCGAGTCCTGCAGGAACATGTGGGAACGGCAGGAACGCCGCTCCCCCAGTAGGCACTTACCAGGGAGTAGCAAAAAATGCTGCCAACAAATGCCCCCCCGTGTTCTCCCTGTCATTGGGGGCCACCTGATGAACCCCCCTGGCGGGCGCCTGTCTACCTATCAGATGCGGCATGGGAGCTATGTTCTCCCAGTTCTGCTCCCACACACGCCGTTTGCTGATGCCGGGAGACGGAATATGACATCATATTCCGGCACCCAACATCAGTAGAAAGCCTGTGAGGGAGCAGAGCTGGGAGAACATAGCTCCCTCACCGCATCTGATTAGAACAGCCGCCTGCCTCACTGCAGCCCCACTGCACCCCAGGGACCCATCCATACCAGCTTTCCCAAAAGGTAGGGAGGCTGGGTGGGTGGGTGGGTGGGAAATGTTAATTCTAATAATATTAATAATTTGTATATATGTCTGTTAGTGTGTGTCTGTGTATGCATGTCTGTTAGTGTGTGTATGTCTGTTAGTGTGTGTGTGTATGTCTGTTAGTGTATGTGTGTGTTTGTGTCAGTGTGTGTGTATGAGTGTAGGTATGTCTGTTATTGTGTGTGTATGAGTGTATTTACGTCTGTTAGCATACATACGTGTGTGTATGAGTGTATGTGCTTCTGTTAGTGTATGCATGTGTATGTTTGTGTGTATGTGCTTCTGTTAGTGTATGCATGTGTATGTTTGTGAGTGTCTGTCAAATCAGTGAGAGTCTGTTTGTCATTTAGTGTGTGTATGACTACTAGTGTGTGTCTGTCAGTGTGTTTGTGTGTGTCTCTCTGTCAATGAATGAGTGTGTGTCAGTGAATGTGTGTGTGTGTCAAATCAGTGACATCTGTGTGTTTGTCATTGAGTGTGTATTACTGTCAGTGTGTATCTGCCAGTGTGTGTCAGTGAATGCGTGTGTGTCTGTCAGAGAGTCCACTTAAAGGGACACTATAGGCACCCAGACAACTTCAGCTTATTGAAGTGGTCTAGGTGCAGTGTCCCAGTCCCCTTAAACCTGCAAGTGTAATTACCTTGAGGGGTCACTCCACCTCAAGTGGCTGTCTACCAGACAGCCACTAGAGGGACTTTCGGATGTTTAGGTGACCAAAAGTCGCCTAACTGAGGCTGGAAATCTCACTCTGTGCATGAGGACATCCAGCATCTGCTAAATACCCATAGGATTTTAACCCCTTCAGTGTCGAGTGGGGGAGGTGAGGACACGAGGGAGGGGGCACTATAGGGAATTATAGTGCCAGGAAAACAGCTCTGTTTTCCTGGCACTATAATATTTATTTCAAAGGAGCAGGAAAAGGTTGAGTCTAAAGAGGAAGGGGTGAGTTCTTAATCAGGAAGAGGTGCGCCCTTGACAGGAAGGGGTGGTAAATTTAGATTAGGGGGGTGCTCAGTTTAAGTCATGCCTAGGGCAGCACAAAATTAAAATACACCACTGTGTGAGTGTCTGAGTATGTGTGTGCATCTGTGAGTGTCTGAGTGTATGTGTGTGTCTGTGAGTGTATGTGTGTGTCTGAGTGTGTGTGTGTCTGTGTGCACCTGTCAAGTGTATTTTTTGAGGGGGGGAAACTGGGGTGGATCTTGGGTGAGTTCCTTCACTTTTTTCCCCAGGACTTGACCCTTGCTGCGGTAGATATGGTTTTCTAGCGTAGATTACAGTGTTGTAGATTATCAGTACAAAAGTGTGAAAATGACAGACGACCAGTAGATTCTTGCTGCTTAGTCGGAACTATTTGAACCATTTCTCACATAAATATCTGCATGTATGAATGCCGTCGTGATACCATCTTCCTGATGGGGCTTTAAAAAGAGCTGAAATTGAACTTTTTGGCTTTTCCTCATGAATACCATAGAGTATCTTAAAAAGCATGGACACAATTTGAACACAATTATAGTTTGGTTCTTGTCACCATTAAACAATCCTTTTGTGGCTTGAGTACTGCTTTAATTATTCTTTTTTTTACAATCTGTATAAATTTAACAAAATGATCTGCTCCATTCCTCTCGTAATTCGCCTGTTATATTCCCATTGCTCTTCACTCCCTTCAAG
The DNA here is from genome assembly GCA_933207985.1 of Pelobates cultripes. NCBI lineage: Eukaryota > Metazoa > Chordata > Amphibia > Anura > Pelobatidae > Pelobates > Pelobates cultripes. The sequence goes on along the minus strand of OW240912.1, from coordinate 405,878,938 downwards.
CACACTTATATAAATTGAAGTCACAAAAACTAGTTAAAGCTCAGGGACCGGCTTTTGGAAGACAGCTTGCAACAAAACTATTATTCTCTTTATTACGATGTAACAATGTTCTGCTAGAAGTATTTGTTAATAATGGAAACAAGAAAAGAAATTGAGAAGCCTAGAAAGTAAGATTATTAGTGTGGAAATTGCACAGACAAAAAGGAACCAGCTAAGAAATCGATATTTTTCTTTGACAAAAATGCCATGTTTTAAACAAAAAGAAAACCAATAATGGTGAACGCTTAATTTTACTGAATTCAAAAAGAGAAAGAATAATAAAAAAGCCAATTGGAACTGCTACAAGGACATACAATTTCTAGGCTTTTGATTGAAACGAGTTCTGCAACAAGAAACAGAGGAACATTAAAATTCTTTAAACAAAATACAATTTTCTCTGTTAAAGAGAAAGAACTGTCATTGGGTATTCTTTTAGCCTCAGGTAAGAAGAAATAAACTGCAGATAAAGTTGAAAAAATAGAAACTATAAATTAACTGACACCACCATGAAATGGGAAAAAAATGAGATTTATGTGCCCGATAATGCAGATCCCTTACAGCGTATCTTCCCAATATAGCAACACAGAATCCCTAGAGAAAACAGTATGTGAGGGGTCCGCATGAAGAAACAAAATAACAGAGTACTAAACTTTGAAACATGGCCCTTTCTTTCACTTAAAGGAACACTATAGTCACCTAAACAACTTTAGCTTAATAAAGCAGTTTTAGTGTATAGATCATGCTTCCTCAGGTTTCACTGCTCAATTCACTGCCTTTTAGGAGTTAAATCACGTTGTTTCTGTTTATGCAGCCCTAGCCAAACCTTCCCTGGCTATGATTGACATGAAAAAAAAAACTGGTTAAACTTTCAATCAGATGTAATTTACCTTAAACAATTGTATCTCAAACTCTAAATTGAACTTTAATCACATACAGGAGGCTCTTACAGGGTCTAGCAAGCTATTAACATAGCAGGGGATAAGAAAATCTAAATTAAACGGAACTAGCAATAAAGGAAGGATAACATTTAGATGACTCTTCACAGGAAGTGTTTAGAAAGCCTGTGCAAGTCACATGCATGGAGGTGTGACTTGGGTTCATAAACAAAGTGATTTAACTCCTAAATGGCAGAGAATTGTGCGGTGAGACTGCAGGGACATGATGTAAACACCAAAATGGCTTCATTAAGCTAAAGTTGTTTTGGTGACTACAGTGTCCCTTGAAGAGAAAAATATTGATATATTCAAAATATATTGGCATATTTACCATTCACCGAATACCCACATTCTGGTGTCGCATCCAACATTTAGGTTAATTATAGTGTAAAGGTTTTCATAAAATATTTTATTGTCATAAATAAAAATAGGCTCACAATCTCACTGTGTATTATTATTTAAACACCATAATAGCTCAGGAATGGTTTGGCCAATCACCGCAGCGTAGAAAGATAAATAATGTAAATATTTTGATTCAGCAAATCATTGTTTAACTGTTTTATTGAAAAAAAGATTTTCACCATTACTGTCACTGTATAGAAGACTTCTTTTCTAATGCCAACCCTTGATTGTAATGGAACATTTTAGTTATGAAGAAAGGGTAACAAATTTAAACCTCTTTAGTTTATAAAATCGCTTCCTGAGAAGGGATATGATAGCATTATACAAATACATATGGGACCAATACAAACCATTATCTGTAAATCTATTCATAAACAGGTCTATATATAGGACACGCCTTTAGACTGGAAAAAATTAGATTTAGTCTAAGGCAAAGGAAAGTGTTTTTTTTTTTTACATTAGGAACAAAACGGATGTGGAATTATCTGCATGAAGAAGAGGTTTTATCAGAGTCTGTACAGATGTTTAAACAACAACTGGATGCATACTTGCAAAAACATTATTTTTAGGGATATAATTTTTCATTGTGGAGTAATAGCTTCTTGATCCAAGCATAAATTGGAAGTGCTTTGAATGTATTAATGTAGCTATGTAACTATGTAACCTTTGAGGTAGTACAGTTAGTTAGTGTACCAAGGCATTTGAAAAATGTGTTTTTTTTTTATTGGGTGAGGACAAGTGCTGGAATAAGGGTGAAAGTGCAGTACATGAGTTGGAATGTAATGTATATGTATTGCATTGAAATAAAATGCTAAATACAAATTGCAATATTTATACATGTTGGTAGGGAAGAGATGAAATATAAGTGAATTTCAGCCACTAGCTCTGGGACTGAAAACACACACACATATCATCTCTGTAACTGTATGTGGTTATTTGAAAAAGAAAAAATAAATTAAGATCCATCTGGAAGCCATGCTACACTGAACACTTTTTGCCAAGACTAATTGATTCATGATCTAACCACTTCCCGTGTAATTACATCAATCTGTGCATAGTTAACCTGCCCACAAGAATAAAACATTGTGTTATTAAAGATATATTCTATGAATTGAAACTATAATAAAACAGCACTAATCACTAGTTTATATGCAACAAAAGTTGTAATTCTAATACTATTGTTTTAGTTTCGACTTTTATTTAGCATATACTTTGGAAAATGACACCTAGGCTAAACCCCTTTATGAAGCATATTCCAGGTACATTGTATTAAAATTACTTTAAATAACTAAAGAAACACACTAATCATGATCATCAGGGCATGCATACTCCTCAAGGGACATCTTTGGAGACCTAGAACTGCCTTCGGTGTCTTTGCCAATCTGGGTGCGTACAGTGATTTTATTGGAGCCCTTGAAAAATTAATCTTTTACATGCTCAATAATTGTACTCTGTTAAAATAATGAATGAGAATCACTAGTACAAATAAGTGGAGGCCACTGTCTACTGTTTAGTCTATCTAGATAAGGTGTAGGCAACCTTCGACAGTCCAGACGTTGTGTACTATATCCCCCCATTATGGGAGATGTAATCCACAACATCTGGAATGTTGAAGGTTACCTACCCCTTATCTAGATAGACTAAACAGTAGACAGTGGCTTCCAATTATTTGCAACCACTTCTGATCTAAATAGACAGGTATAGGGTCCCAGAGTCATGGTCCCTTGTTTTGCCTTTCAGCTCGAAAGCTGCTTGCAAGTTTAATGCCACAGGGAATCTAAGAATATGCTAATAAGCACTTGGGTTAATTAACCATCATTCAGAATAGTGATGGGAAGAAACAATTAGTTCTCTGATCTGTTTGTAATCAAGCTCTTTCATAACTTGTAACTACCCACCACATCATGCCTCTTGTACTGTAATTGTAGTTTGCACTGGGATTTGACATGACTGCAAAACTTAAAATAGATTTCAGAACCCATATTATATTTGAAGAATTATCCCCAGCCTGAAAAACTTAATATTGATAAACATACAAACAAAAAATATTTTACAGTGACTGCTCACCTAAATGTGTTAATCAAAACGTACAGTTTGTGCTTCAATCAGTGTAAAGTTTTTAGATTTTTATTATTTATTTATCATTACGATTTGAAGTGGTCATGGTTCCTGGAGACTATATGTATGAAGTTTTGCCCTGAAACGCTTCAAATACAGAGTTTAACCCTTCTGTTGACGGAGATGATACTCCACCCCTGGCAGCGGCTTTGGGGCATCATTAGCTAGCCCAGAACAAGAGTTCCAGGCTAGATAAAACCAATTTTATTACAGATTTCTAAATTTTGCTTAACTTTCTTTAGTAAAACTCCATAGCAGCACAAGTTTGACTTAGAAACAGAAAACAACCAATCATAAAACAAGAAGTAATAAGACTCCCTCCCTCTGATAACTCATCCTCTTTCTTTGCTGCTCCTCATCAGCACATGTAATAGTGCCACTGTCTTCTGCTAATTGTGGGTTGCTGTGGTCTATTTTATACTTATTTCTCTCATTTTCCTGTATGCTTCTATATATTTAGTCTCTATTATATTACTTTGTATTTATTTTATCTATTCATATTTTCTACTACTTTTCTTTTTTATATTATATTATTTTTTCATTCTTATATTTCTTGCATTATTTTATTGTTATTTACCCTGTGTGTTATATTTTCTTGTTTTTTTCTGTGCCTTGGGACCTTGGGGGGCTTACCTTGGACCCTTCCTGATTTCGCAGGCTTTTGAGGACCATGGAGAACGTGTACACAAAAGGTCTATTTCTCTCAAATATTGTTCACAAAAGTCTGTGTTAGTGAGCACTTCTCCTTTGCCGAGATAATCCATCCACCTCACAGGTGTGGCATATCAAGATGCTCATTAGACAGCATGATTATTGCACAGGTGTGTCATATCAAGATGCTGATTAGACAGCATGATTATTGCACAGGTGTGCCTTAGGCTGGTCACAATAAAAGGCCACTCTAAAATGTGCAAAAATAGAAAACGTCTCAGATCTTTGAGTTTAGCTCATGAAATTGTGTAAAAGCAGGCCATCTGGCCAGATTAAAACATTCCAGTTTATACTCCCAGAACTATGTGTTGTCTGGTTACTGGGAGGGGAAATGGCTAATCACTATTCCAGTGTGCAGGATTCCTTCTAAGGATTAGAGCTCCCAGGACTGAGTGTCGTCCAGTGCCTGGGGCTGGGTAGTGCGAGTTCCCCATTCAGCTCCAGGATGGAGTGGTTCCAGGACCCCAGTCAGGCCACGGCAACTGTGGGCAGAAGTGCTGCGGTTTGTCCCCTGTTCCAGCTAGGAAATGGCCTTGGTGGAGGGACCAAGCTAGGGGTACAGAGAGCTCCTTTACAAACCTCTTCTGGGTTTCGACGGGGCAGCCTCTCCTTGATCCGCATTCCATTCATCACCCCAGAACATCTGAATGGTTGCTTCCTGAGTAGTTGGCCCAATATATTCACTACTGGATCCATAGATCCTTAGACCGAGAAGTATGTAAAAGACTACGAACAGAATGCCATAGACCATCTCTCCCTTATAAGGTTGCAATGACACCTGAGTTCAACATCATAATACTTCGCAAGATCTGGCCGTGACCCTCAAAAGGGTATTGAACGCAGCCTGATACTGGCTCAAGATAAATTACTTGATGTCCTCAGACCTCTCGCAAATATCCTGCTTCTAGCAGTTGAAGCCCTCACACAAAGTGTCTCTTTGGATCTATCTTCTATTAGAGATTGGGCATTACAATCTATTTGCCTGCTAGGCAATGCAAATGTGTCCTTGTGCACAGAGCGAAGAAAGGCAGTACTCCTTCAAATGTATGCCAAGTTTTCTGATTTAGGATTGAAGGAGCTAGATTCCTTGGCTAAGGGATTATTTGGAGAACCGTTTATTAAGGAACTTCACAAGCACATGAACCTTTATAGAATGCTCAATAAAGCCCAATCTTCTATAAGACGAGTGTTTCACCAGAACTCATCTCGAGTTTTTGACATGGCTGGATAACAAGGGGGTCGTGTCTCCAGCCTATTTTGGCCTACAGGTCAAAGAATATCCCATTCACCTTCATTCTTCATTTAACTACCATTTTGTCCTTTCTTCAACCACAGATTGGATCGTGGTAAATGAAGCAGAGCCTGTGGATGAGCAAGACTTCCCACAGGTAAGCATTGCTTCTCAATCAATTCACTTAATGCTGGTAAATTGTCTCACTATATAGACAGGTGGAAAAGTTTGTCTTCAGACACTTGGATATTGCAAATAGCTGTATAGGAAGAGAATGGAATTCTATAATGTAACCCCGCACTAACACTTCCACCGAACCCGGTCTCGGCGCTGGATCACCAGACTTTGTTCGACAAGGAGGCGATCCAACTTGCTCCAGACACCGGGGGTTTCTACAACTCCATCTTTCTGGTACAAAAGAAGACAGGCAAATTCCGCCCGAAGTTAAATTTCAGAAATCTGAATGCCTCTGTTATATATCAACACTTCAAGATGAAGGGCATTCATCTTCTCAGAGATCTCCTTCACCTTGGGATTGGTTTACGTTTGTAGATCTAAAAGATGCTGATCTGTCGGTCCCAGTGAATCTTCTAGTCAACGTACCTAAGTTTCTTATGGAGAGACAGGCCCTACCAATTCACCTGTCTACCATTTGACCTCAGTTCCGCCCCTTGGTGTTTCACCAAACTGCTGAAGACATCTTCATTCCAGAGGATTCCGTTGTGTAATATATCTAGATGACTTTTGCTCTTCTGCAACGACATCTCCACACTGAGATCTCAAACTCAATTGAGAGGGTAGTGGATGCATGGAATAGCCTTCCAGCTGAAGTAGTAGAGGTTAAAAAGTAAAGGGGTTTAAGCATGCATGGAATAGGCATAAGGCTATCCTAACTATAACTTAAGGCCAGGGACTAATGAAAGTATTTAGAAAATTGGGCAGACTAGATGGCCCGAATGGTTCTTATCTGCCGTCACATTCTATGTTTCTATGATCTCCTTATTCGAATACTTGGGTTTTGCAGTCAACAGGGCAAAGTCGTCCCTCACCCCATCCCATGTGATACAATTCTTGTGTTTCGAAATAGATACTTCTCTATGTGTACTTCGTCTACTGCTATTAAAAATTGTCTCTATCTGCAAGGAGATACGGAAAATTATGTGGTGTGCCAGGGGAAACCATAAATGCTGGCTCTTGTATGTGGGTAAGTGAGCATGTATGTGTGTGTGTATGTCTGGGAATGTTTGTGGCAGAGAGTCTATGTCTGTGTGAATATTGCAGTGTGTGAGTTTCTGTGTATACATGTGTATACATGTGAGTATCTCTGTGTGTGACCACTGCTATGTGTGCACCAGCAAATGAGCATCTGTGTGTATCAGGTACCTCCTGTATGTGTGTAAATGCCTAGCTCTTGGCGTTTGTATGTGTGTGTGTTAGAGTGTCTTTGTGTTTGTTGCATCATCATAAGGGGAATGAGAGAAGAAATAAAAGCCTGTTTGATTAAATATTTGCTAATAGTAAAACATGGAAAAGTAACATATTTAGACTGGGTACAATGTATAAAGTTTTTTTTTTTTTTTTTAAACAGATCCATCTTAAGCCCAAAGTAATTATGTCAGCACTCCCTTTGGCATCCTGTGTAGACCATAGCAGTGGCTTTTAATCTGTAAAAGAATTGTGTTTGCAGCCAGCATCTCCTCGTGTTCTCTGGCATTGACATGGCATTCAGTAAAAGCAAGTGGGAGTTCTTAAAATTTTTACATTTTGAACAACAATTAATGAATAGTCAACCTGTCCAAGAAATTCATTTATTTTAATCATCAACATCTTAAATACGTGATAAATAACATTCTGGGATCAATTTACTTTAATGTAGATTATTCATAAAATGTGACATTTGTTTAGTAATATTTAGCATCGGAGCAGACTCACATGGACATGCTCTCACTCAGTGAGCTTTATCTCATTGGATCTGGTAAAAAACTAAAAAACATGAGTTTTTCCTTTTACAGGCTTAGTTATTAGAGAGAAAATGCAAAGTTAAGTCAATGTGAATTTAGATTTAAGGCCAGAGTAGCTGAATTGGACGCAAAGCGGACTTTGAGAACTTTTCAAGTTCGACTATTTTGACCTTACATTTGAGATTCCCTTTACATTTTTACTTTAGTGACTGGTTTTAAACTTGGGATAATGGCTTATCCCATGTTCCTCCATTCTTCATTGTTTGTGAACCTCCGCAAAAAAAATATTATTTGCCTCTACCACCGAAGGCCAAGAGGTGGAGGAATTAGTAGAGAGTTTGTGTTTCATTCTCTCCTCCCTAATAAGATATGATGAACAAGACCAGTAAAGACTGTAAAGACTGTAAAACAAATCTTATAATAAAAGTGAACTATTTATTCCATCATTGGTGATGGACCTGACAACCGTGTAGGTCTGAATGAAGGTGTAGGGGACTATTAATCTTGGGGATATTGGACGTGTTCCTTTTTAATTCTTTGTATTTCCTTTCCAATTTGACATACTTCAAATGAGGCTGCTGCTTGGCTCTCTCAGGGTTATTACTGGAATCTAACATACTCTGAAAAAAGGGCAAATCAAAATCCATAATAGCAAATATGACCAAAAAACAAACAAAAAACAAAGTCCCAAAAAGAAAAACATAGTTCTCCCAAGCAGACAAATCGTGAAAAGGGGCATTTATCAACTAACTTTTAGTTGTTATATCCCCTCATCCAATATTCTCAATTTACATTATATGTATCAATTTCAATGTTCGAACTAAAAACTATTGGCTTCCAATAACAGCATTCATTTAATCGATCTAAACCAATAAAAGGCACATAGAGAGCTGATAAACTGTGATAACTGTGATTAGCTCTAGTTAAATGGAAGCCAAGGTAGTAAATGTGTCCTAAATAGGCTAACCCTCAAATCCAGATATGCTCTTCATCGTTCTTGTCTGGTTCATCATTCATACTTTTCCCATATTATCTGAGAAGTATGGTCACTCCTGTTGCTTCCATCCCTTAAGTCCTCCATTCCACTTCCTGCTCCTTACAATACATTTTCAACCTCAAAAAGGAGGACAACCGAGCAGCTTTCTCCAGTAGAGCTCCTTAAATCGGAGACAAAACCTGCCAGAGAATAGCAAATCTGCCCAAGTCCGAAATCATTTTCATCGTTCTATCTTCCATCAAAGAGCATCATCACTCATAGCTAATTTAGAAATATAAATAAACAATATAACCTTTTATATAAAATTTACTTTTGTTGGAACATAACTAGCCTTTTAAATAAGATAACCAGTTCCAAAAAGCTCCAAGCTCTTGAATGACTTTTACCTTTACATTGTCTTTTTCAGTCTGTGTTTATTCCCCTATGTCTCTGCAATACATTAGTTTAATTATATGGTTTGTTTGTTTTCTGAATTTTTAATTCTCATGGCATTATGTAAGGTTTTTGGAATAGAACATCGGTTACAAACTAAGATTCTAAATAATTAATCCAACATAGTATTCATTATCCCACTGGGCTGGGAGGCATAATGGCACATTCCTTTGTAATGCATTGTACAGTTTGTTAATAGAACATGTGTAAACAAATGAATGAACATTTTATAGAGAAAATAGAAATTTATTTATGAAGTTCTTGCATTTCCTACTAATACAGTGCAGCATCTGCAATGGGCTTTCACCAAATCAGAAAGCGCTAGCGAACCTTATGGGCAAAGCATGGCCGTTCTGGGAATTGTAGTTTGATTGGCATCTTTCTATGTTACAAAAAATAATAGCTGAATTGCAACTCACAGAAAAAGTATCTACAAGGTGGGCCTGGCTTGGATGCCGTAGCTAATGGTGGCCTAGGTGCTTTGTCCCGAGTACCCTTCTGCGGAAGCCTGTTGCATCCTAGTAATCAACAGTGTTTGTAGCAAAAAGGGAAAAACTGCAGGTTTAGAGGGCAAGAAAAGGGTGGACGTATGCTGCAAAACCAATTGCACCAAAACTTGTGTGGTTGCCTACAGAGCCCGTTGAAAGCAACCTTGTTGTGATCTAAGGTTTTGGGACAGATAGTGTCAGGAACAATCAGCAAAGCATTGTCCAGAGAGAAGATGACTTCCACAGATAGGGAATTTTAGGTCAGGGGTGATCTTTTTGCGTTTTTGAACAGATCATTATTTGTGAGCATTTGCAAATACCATAATAGTCTGATTCAACAAGGATGAAGAAAGGGTTGATATGGTGTATAGGTACAAAAAGGAAAGAGACCCAGAAATTATGAGCCAGAATGGTGAAGTATTCAACTGTAGAATATCTTGTTATATTCAGAGATTACCTTTTGCAGGCCTGCACAACATATGTCCTGCGAGCCACTTATGGCCCGCCAAAGGATTTCAAATCCCCTGTGAAAAAAATCTGAGGGCAGAGAAGAGCCCAGGAGAGCCGGTCACCATGGAAGACGGAGAGTCGGTCAGCATGGAGGAGGGAGGGCCCAAGAGAGCCGGTACCGACAAAGAGGAGGGAGAGCCCAATGCATTACTCTACCACATGGTCTGCAACTCTGCACCTGTTGGACCACCAGGGAAGAAGATTACTGGACCACTAGGGAATGGATTCCTGCATTCGCTGTCACTCCCCCTCACACACACGGTCACTCCCTCTCATACACACAGTCACCCTCATACACACGCTGTCACCCCCTAACACTGTCACCTCCACACACACAGTCACACCCTCACCCACTATCACCCTCACTCACAAACTGTCACCCTCACACACACATTGGCACCCCCTCACACTGTTACCCTCACACACACAAACTGTAATCTCCCTCACACAGTCCCCCTTACACACCGTCACGCCCACCACACAGTCACCCTCACACACAAACACACTGTCGCCCTCACACACAAACACTGTCACCCTCACACACACATGAACACACACATTGTCACCCTTACACACACACACAGACACACACTCATAGCTCACCACACACAGTCACCCTCATACACAGTCATCCTCACCCACACACTGTCAGCCAAACACACATACTGTCACCCACACACATACTTTCCCAACCCCTCACACATTGTCACCCACACAGACACTGTCACCCACACACAGCCAACTCAATAATGAAAGGAAATGGTAAAAAGTGAGGTACAAAAGAATTAAAGGTGAGAGTAAAAAGTGAGGGGTAATAGAATGAAAGAAGAGATAAACAGTAAGGAGTAAAACCATGAATGGAAATGATACCCAGTAAGGAGGAAAAGAATGAAAAGGGTGATTTACTGTAGGGGGTAAAAGAATGAAAGGGAAGCATATATAGTAAGGAATAAAACAATGAAATAAGACAAACACTAATGCACTAAAACATCTCTGCGGCTCGAAGATGTTTAGCCAATTTTAATTTTGGCCTCTACCTACTGCCAAGTTGTGCAGTTCTGACCAATTGAAATCCACTATAGTATTTTATTTTTAAATCCATCTTTTTCTTTGGTTCAAACTAACTTTTGCTTATGTTTGAGGTTTACAGTGGTTTGTTCAGTAAACACCAAATTGTACTGAATTATAAACCAAATTGCAATATTTATACAAAAAGTGTGGATTTGGAAAAATTTCTGTAGTCGCATGTTATATTTAATATTTTAGCAGAAATTTGAAAATTCTGTTTTCAATTTACAACAATTTAGTGTTTAGTGAATAAACCCTACATATGGCTACACAGGCCTACATTCTATTTATTAGATCACTCCAAGCACCATATCCACTACACCCTGTTTAAGAACAGGTTGACAACTTAGGCACCCTAAACTTATATACTGAGCTAAGCTCAGTGGTGCGGTGATGTCCTCCTTGGTTGTCTGCACTGAGCTGACACTCTCAGCCAGTGAACTGACCCTACCGGCAGCTCACTGGACCTAGACAAAGCTCCTTGCAGGAGCTTCCTGGCTCCACAGGAGGCGGCAACCGGTGGACCCCATGTAAGCTGTCAAACTCTACTTAAAAAGTCTGACTATTTATTCTTGAAAGTCCCATTTTCTTCACCAATTTTCCAATTGTACTATATTTAAGAGAATATTTGGAAATGAATCACAGCCAGAATAAACACTGCAAAAGGAAGATGCTGAGATATACTGTAGGTGCTTTGTTCTGCAAATGCAGGTTATAGCCAAGAATTTGGAATTTCTTTCTTGTATAAAAATGTACCTACAAGGTGAGGGTGGCTTGGATGCCGAAGCTAATGGTTGCCTAGGTGCTTTGTTGCAGGCAGCCTTCTACGGGAACCTGCTACATCCCTGTCACAGCTTGCCACAATGGTGAGGAGTCACAGAGCCCTCAGTTCCTCTAAGACCCCATATCCAAACAGGGGGACCCTTAACTCATCTATCTGAGAATATTTTGTCACACCAGATGATCTGGCCTTACCTTTAACATCTCTTTGTCCCACTCACCTACTTCCGATCGGGACTCGGTATCTCCAAGGGTCGAATCAGACCTGATATCACTTCTGCCGAAACCTCAAAAGGGCACCAAAGCTTAGCTCTGAGCCTCTGTCCGGGCTGATATTCAGTGGGTCAGAAATGACCTGTAGAGCCTCACAGACAACGTGGGTTGGCTCAAGACAGAATGTGACACATTCCTCAGCCTCGGCAACCCTAGCACACCCGTACTGACCATACTGGTTGTAATGGTAAATTAAGTAATTTCTTTATATTTATGAAGTTCTGAATTGCATAAATATAAAATAATACCACAAATAAAATAATAAAAGGTATACTGGTCAATCACATAAATATTAGTGAATATCTTGAATGAACAGACAAGAGGCAAAGTTTTGATGAAAGTATAAACAAAACTTTACTGGGAATACAATTATCAAGCACACAAAAAAGAAACAAATACTTTAAAAACATACACTGCTATAAACAATACATTCAGGTAAGAAATCTACTTAGCTCTATTCATGGAGATTCAGCAGCTTACACAGGATAATTGAATCAGCATAACACACAGAACAATGAGGTGAGTTCCTTGCCACATGTTAAATGGATTTACATGGGCACCTCTAAAGACACCTGGCTTCTTCCGACCCAGTCATGAAACTGAAACTCTAGTTTCTGGAAACCCCTTGAATAACCTCCCATCTAGTATCCACCCACAGAGGTAACATAACCAATACCTAATGGTCATCTCTAGGAGGCGGATACTACATGTGGTCCTTTGTGAAAGGAAGTGACTTAAGAATTCTCAATACCTTCCTAAAGCACATGTCTCATTGACTATGCGGCAGCCATCTTTATTCACTCGACGTCACAGTGCTCACTAGGCCACCTATAGGTCACTTCCTCCCTAAAGCACATGTCTCATTAAATATGCAGCAGCCATCTTCTTGCTCTTAATGTCACATAGCTCACTACACCCCCTATAGGTATCATAAGTTATTGCACATGAATGGGAACACAATAATAGAACATTTATCATTGCCCATAACCAATACAATCCACCTGTTGATCCCATTACATGAGTAATAACTATAACTCATATATTTCTCGGATAGGTCTTACTTTCTTCATAGCTTGCTTTCCCACACATATAATACAATTTACAAAAAAATACAATATTATACATAAAACAACACCCACTACTACCCATTGCATTACTTTAAACCCTAAATTACCCAACCACCCAAAAGGTCCACTATCCGGTGGATTCTGGAGCTTCTTCCTGGTATCATTTATCTTTGAAATATCATGTGTTATTGTGCCAGAGTTATTGACAATATATGAGCAGCACTCTGTCCCTACCAACGCACAAGCGCCTCCTTTGGCGGCCAAGACATAATCTAATGCCAGTCTATTTTGCAACACCACTGCTCTCATTTGTACCTGCTCTTGGGATAGTTTGTTAATAGCATCCACGGCTGCATCTAAAGCTTCATCCACTAGCTTTTTTAAAGCTTCTATTCGAGTTAATGACCAATATACTCCCCAGCCGGGAAATACAATTCCAGAATTAGCTTCATGTTCTCCGATAAATGAACTCCACCGTTTATTTCTAATCATGCCTTCTGGAAAGCTATTTCTATGCCTTATGGCGGGGATGATTGATCCAATGTAACATTCTCCTTCCCATTGAGTAGGTAACCATCTATAGGCCCAATTACCACACAGAAAATACACACCTCTGGGAAGGACACTGTAACTATTATCTGGGGCCCCACTAAAACAAGTGTCCAGGAGTATAGAAATAAAGGGAAAGCTCAGTCTTTTTATTGCACCATGAGAGGTCATACTTATTACTCTCACCATTGGGCTGGAGTCTTTGACAGTCATTGCCCAATGTTGTTCATTACCATAGCCCTTTACCCAGGCAGATGTACAGTTAGAATATCCCATTTTAGTGGCATTGGCTCCATTGTTATGTGAACTGATACAAATAGCACCTTCCTGGGGGCGGTTTATAATATGCAATCTGTCCAATGATTGTGGCTTTCCTTCTTCTCGGTACCAGCCGAATCCTGTATTATTATATTGTTTTAACTCCTCCAATGTCCATGGAACACCAACATATGGGTAACTGCTCTCCTCGCTGAATGATATGGTCCCACAAATCCAGCAATCCGTGCTGTTTGACACTCTCGAATAACTTGCTAATAGATTCAGGTATGAGTTGGAGGACCAGGGATCCGACTTGTCTATATAGCCACCAATCTGTTGGAAGGAAAGAAAACAGGGTGAGTACCTCCACTTAGTAATACAACTTTAGTGTCACCAGGTCCATTGGACAGTATTTCTCCCTTCTGTTTGACCTGCTCACCTGCTCGTGGTAGCACCCATACTTTGGAACCTGTCTGTAAGGTATTGCTTTCCTCCCATGTCACTAATACTTTCCGTGGGATCCAAATGGATACCACGCCTAATACAGTGTGTGAGAAAATCTGGCCTGGACACCCCCTGGTCAATGGGATTTCCCACAAATCTGATAACACATTTACCATCCCTGTGGTCAACCATTTATCATCTCTTAGCTCCTCTGTTAGGGCAAAGGTCACTTCAGTCCCTTCTGGTAATATCCCACCCATGGGAAGGATGTATGTCATCCATTCATCACCCTGTACAATCTCAACTAGGTTCTGGCTGACCACTTTAAATTTGTTCTTCCCCACCTGTTGGGGGAAAGATCCCTTGAACCTTAATCGAACTGACACAGTTGGTGTCCCTACCTGTCCAGTCAATCTTTCATAAGGTGAAAACTGTCCTATTGGTCTACTATTTAGTATCATAACTGCCTGCGTGATCACCCGGTCCCACCCCCTCAATGTCCTACTTGGGGATAGCTTCCGAATCTGTTCTTTTAAAAGCCCATTGCACCTTTCAATCAACCCCGAAGCTTGAGGATGATAGGGGATGTGGAAGATCCACTTAATCCCTGAGTCATTTGCCCACTGCTGTACGAGCTGTCCAGTGAAGTGGGTTCCATTGTCTGTCTGAATCTCAGATGGCAGTCCATAAGCAATCACAAGAGTCTGTAGCATCTGAAGTGTTGAGGCCTGGTTCGCATGCTTGCAGGGTAATACTTTCAGAATTCCGGAAAAGGTGTCTACAGCAGTACAACAATACATCAGCCCCCCTCTTCCTTTAGGCATGGGACCAATGTAGTCCATCTGCCAGATCTGTCCTGCTATTGTTCCTTTATTTAAATGTCCACGGGCTTGCTTCGTGAGGGGCCATTTCTTAACCTCATTGCAGGTCTCGCATACTTCTTGAGCTTGGACAATCATCTGGAGAGTTATTGGTAGTCCTCGGGCTCGCGCCCACTCTAGCGTAGCTGCTTTTCCTCTATGACCCGCGGTCTCATGGGCCCAGTCTGCCATCCTAAGTAATACTGGATCAACAGGTTCTGGTGTTATTTTTGCTTCTCGTATTCGGGTCAATTCATCGGCTATCTTATTCGGGTTCTCTTCTCCAGTACTGTCTTTCACATGGGCATTAACATGTCCGAGGTGTATTAATCTTGATTGGGCTGTTTTCCATATATTTTCCCATAAATCTTCTCCTCCCCATACTGTCTTGCCATGTATTTGCCACCTGTTGTTTCTCCATGTAGGCATCCATGTAACACAAGCCTTGTACACAGCCCAGCTATCTGTATAGATGTAGAGCTCTGGATCTGTGGTTTCTTCCATCAGTATGACTATGGCAGTCAATTCAGCATATTGACTAGATCCTCCTATTCCCTTCTCTTGAATCACAATTTGTTGCTGAGGGTTGTAAGCTACTGCAGTCCAATGTCGTCCTTTGTGGGTCATGGTTGCAGACCCATCTGTGAACCATGCATTTTTCTTTTGTTCTTCACCCAGTTCTCTGAATGAAGGAGCTGTCTTGATGGGTGAGGGCTGTAAAATTGGGACTTCTTGTACATTGGGATGTGAAAGTGTATCATATGTCACTAACCCAGTAAGGAGTTTGGTCAGTTCCTTCACTTCACCTGCTTGGATCCCTCCTCTTTCCTGCAGGTACCACTTCCATTTTAATAATGTCTGACTTTGTGCCACTGTTGTCTTTGCAGATAATCCTTCATCTCGTACCAATCCTGCTATTGGTAAATCTGTTTTCACTGATACTATGCTTTTCTCAGTCATTGTCTCCACATGCTGCAGTGCGAGGTATGCTGCCAGAAGATTCTTCTCCAAAGGTGTGTACCTTTGCTGAGCCCCAGTCAATTGCTTGGACCAAAACCCAATTGGTACTGCCCGCTTGCCTTTGTCTTCGCTCGGTTGCCATAGTCCCCATGATGCTACGTTGTCGTTCACCATCACATCCAATATGAACGGAGCTCCAATTTGAATCGGGCCCAAGCCCTGATGCTGTAATACTGCTTCCTTTGCTGCTTGGAATGCTGTAGCTTGATCAATTCCCCATACAAATGCTGATTTCTTTCTTGTAACATTGTATATGGGGCATAGCAGCAATCCTAGATGCGGTATAAATGCTCTCCAGTAACCAACTGCACCTAAAAACTTTTGGGCTTCTGTTAACGTCTTAGGTTCTGGAGAATTCTGGATTGTATCCAGCACAGGCTGAGGTATCTTCCGAACAGGCCCAGACCACATCATTCCTAAGAATTTAACTTCTTGGGTTGGACCTTGAATTTTGTCTTTATTTATTGCCCATCCCCGTCCAGTCATGTAATTCACTAGAACAGGTAATGCTTCTTTCACTTCCTCTTTAGATCCCGAGATCATGATGTCATCAATGTAGTGAAACACTGGAAGATGTAGAGTGAGGTGGCTTAAATCCCGTGCAACTAGTCCATGGCAAATCGTAGGTGAGTGTATATATCCCTGGGGCAAAACTTGGAAGGTATATTGGCGTCCTTCCCAAGTGAAAGCAAATTGATCTTGCGACTCAGGTGCAATAGGAATTGAAAAGAACGCATTAGCTAAATCTATTACCGCATGCCACTCCCCGGCCTGTTTGGCAATGTTTCCCACAATGGTGATAATATCAGGGACAGCAGCACTCAATGGTGGTGCTACCTTGTTGAGTCCCCGGTAATCCACCGTCATTCGCCATGAGCCATCCATCTTCTTTACAGGGAATACTGGAGCATTGAACGGACTGACAGCTGGACGAATTACACCTGACTGTAAAAGCTTGTCGATAGTTTCACTAATTTCTCGACATCCTCCGGGCAAACGGTATTGCTTCAGTCTTACCGGGTTGCACGGAGGAGGAACAATGACAGGTGTCCAATTTGCATTCCCTCGCACAATGTCTTTTACTGGTCTGAGATAGTATGGCTTATGAGGGAATCCAAACGTGAACACCCCCCACTGTGTCTCAATACTCTGCCCTAGTAACACATCTATTCCCAAGATATTGTCTGGCAATTCTGAAATCAAAACTTTAGCACTGAATCTTGGTCCTTTGTTAATTGACATAGCCACAACAGTTTGTACTGCTTTGGTAATTCTACCTCCTAAACCTTCTATTCTCACACAGGGTCCTGATAGCCTTGATGGATTACCATGCAGTACTGTGACTTCTGCTCCTGTGTCAACTAAAGCTAAAATCTTTGTTGGTCCTGGTCTTGTCCCCCACCACACAGTCAAAGGTACATAAGGGCGTCGGTCCCCGGCGGTTAAAGGGGAAACATGTACCGCCGGAGGCCCACCATTCTGTCATTGTACAACAGCACTGTCCCAATCCATCAAATCATGTGTCATCAGATCTTTTACAGGATACAAGGATCTGACTTTACCATCACTCTCTGGCAGTGCTTGTTTCTCACTAGATGTAGTATGAGAGTAAGTCCTAGCACAATATTCTGTTGGAAACAGTGAAGACATATGTGGGTATGAATGTGGGGGGGTGTTATCTTGGGCTTGAAGTGAGGGTGGGGGCACAGCATAAGGAGCACAATGTTGGAATAGAGGTATGGACAGAGGAGCTGTGTCTGTAGGCATGAGAGGAGTGTTTTTTAAATAACTAGGGGGAGGAGACTTTGGGACAAATGGGGCAGAGGGCATGGTATTGTCTGCCTGATCCTTGCATGCCAAATGTACCTGTACCTTTTTATTAGACCCTTTTTTTAGATTTAACCATTTTTCAAACATGGCAGGTGTTGAAATTCCATTAATTTGTTCTCTAGGTACACCAGCCTCAATCAAATCATTCCACATTTGAAAATGATTAACTCTCAGCCTTGTTTTATTCCTAAACTTTCCCTGCTTTTCTCCCTCTATTGGTTCCACCATCTCCTCCCTCGTCCTGTTAGCGGCAAACACACCTTTCCTAGGGTTAGATTCTGACTCTAATTCTCCAATTTCAGCTAAATAAATGGTGAGCTGATGTACCTTTACATTATTCCCCAAACTGCCCAGCAAAGACAATAAAGATGCCTTCATTTCCTGGGGTGCACTTTTTAAAAACCGAGACCGCATGCTGGCTGTGAATTCCTCCATGTCTGGACCTTCCCAGTTATCCTTGTTTAATCCCACCACACAACCCATAACTCTAATGCGGGTAATAGCATCCCTCGGTTTTGACCAGGGTGAAATGGGCTCAATGTCACTGCTAGATGGGAAGGCCACAATTATGGCATGCCGCACCATATCAAATAATGAAAAATTACCTCCAATCTCCCTCACCCTCCGTAATACCTGCATGAGCTGTGGATGCAGCGTCAGCTGCCCCATACATAATGCTTCCCTTGCATTCAACTGCACACTGTCAGCTCCTCCATCCCACATGCGCAATAACCATTCTCCCACATTTTCACCAACTTCATGCTTATACACCTTTGCCAGCTCCATGAGCTCTGTTTGTGTGTAACTTTTTACCACTTCATTCATCTCTTCATGTACACCATTTCTCAAACCACGCGCTCTATCTTGTAGTGTCCTCTTCCGCTGCTGTGTAATGATAGGACGGGCTTGTCGCCTGTCCACATCATTATCATCATCAGAAAAGGATACATACTCATCATCAGATGACTGTAGCGGTGCTTCAGGATCCCATATGGGGTTTGCAACCATTGCTCGCACTTTACTTACAGGCACTGGCTTTTTTCCTTTCTGTGACCTCCTGCGGTTAATCTTGCTTACCACTAAAGTAGTACATTTTTCTTCTAGGGCAGCCACCTGGCATGCATTACTACGCATACATTCTTTAGTCATAACTAATAAATCTTTTACATCCTGCAACTCTTTCTCGAGCGCTTTATTTCTCTGCACCTCGCGGCTAAGGGCCTGCACAACTATCCACCCTGTGGTGGCAGCGGCTTTCCGCACTTTTTTGGAGTATACTCCCAGGTCTAACCGTAATGCTTGAGCACCAAGTTCAGTACCAGCATCAGGATAGACAGGAGCTGCATACTTGATCAGCTCCTCAGCAATGGGTTTCCAGTTTTCTAAACTGGCCCACAATGGAATTGTCCGATACTTAGACGCCTCCTTCCCTCCTGCTCTATTACTTTTTTTAAACAGAGTAAGCATCTTTACTCTCAGGGGGAACACAAAAATGCAAATATACCAATCAAAGACAATGCTTGTTAACTATATCTCTTTTCACTGTGCAACGTGACTGTGCTATAGGCTTATTCAATCTATATACACATTCAAATATTCTATATTTAGTGATTGTGCAGTATCCTGTTCACAGCGCCAGTTGTAATGGTAAATTAAGTAATTTCTTTATATTTATGAAGTTCTGATTGCATAAATATAAAATAATACCACAAATAAAATAATAAAAGGTATACTGGTCAATCACATAAATATTAGTGAATATCTTGAATGAACAGACAAGAGGCAAAGTTTTGATGAAAGTATAAACAAAACTTTACTGGGAATACAATTATCAAGCACACAAAAAAGAAACAAATACTTTAAAAACATACACTGCTATAAACAATACATTCAGGTAAGAAATCTACTTAGCTCTATTCATGGAGATTCAGCAGCTTACACAGGATAATTGAATCAGCATAACACACAGAACAATGAGGTGAGTTCCTTGCCACATGTTAAATGGATTTACATGGGCACCTCTAAAGACACCTGGCTTCTTCCTACCCAGTCATGAAACTGAAACTCTAGTTTCTGGAAACCCCTTGAATAACCTCCCATCTAGTATCCACCCACAGAGGTAACATAACCAATACCTAATGGTCATCTCTAGGAGGCGGATACTACATGTGGTCCTTTGTGAAAGGAAGTGACTTAAGAATTCTCAATACCTTCCTAAAGCACATGTCTCATTGACTATGTGGCAGCCATCTTTATTCACTCGACGTCACAGTGCTCACTAGGCCACCTATAGGTCACTTCCTCCCTAAAGCACATGTCTCATTAAATATGCAGCAGCCATCTTCTTGCTCTTAATGTCACATAGCTCACTACACCCCCTATAGGTATCATAAGTTATTGCAAATGAATGGGAACACAATAATAGAACATTTATCATTGCCCATAAC
>OW240912.1:405820804-405834878 GCA_933207985.1 Pelobates cultripes | reverse complement strand
AGGGGGAGAGGAAGGAAATTTGAGGGAGGGAGAGGAAGGAAATTTGAGGGGGGGAGAGGAAGGAAATTTGAGGGGGGAGGGAGAGGAAGGAAATTTGAGGGAGGGGCGAGAGGAAGGAAATTTGAGGGGGGCGAGAGGAAGGAAATGAGAGGGAGGGGGAGAAGAAGGAAATGAGAGGGAGGGGGAGAAGAAGGAAATTGGAGGGGGGAGAAGGCAATGAGAGGGAGGGGGAGAAGAAGGAAATTGGAGAGGGGGGAGAAGAAGGAAATTGGAGAGAGGGGGGAGAAGAAGGAAATTGGAGAGAGGGGGAGAAGAAGGAAATTGGGGGGGGAGAAGGAAATTGACGGGGGTAGGGGGAGAGATTGACATCACACACACACACAATGCACCCCTTGCACACAGAAAAACACACAATGCATTACACACAGACACACATACACAAGCAATGCATCCCTTACACACAGCAACACACAATGCACCCTTTACACACACTCAATGCATCCCTTACAGACGCACACACTGCATCCCATACATACACAAACTCACCTTGCAGCCCTTACACATACAAACACAGATTCACACAATGCATTCCTTATACACATCAGGACATCCCCCACACACACACTCCACTCCCTGTGAACAAACTCATTTGTGGAACATGAAGGTGGACCCTGGGACCAAGACCTTGAGCTGTGTAAAGGGCCCTCAAAAAAATGGAGCTGCTTCCCGTTCTCCCAGAACATTGATTTTTGTGACCACAGTTACAAACCGCCTCCAGAGAGCCTGTTCTACATCAGACCAGTGGAGCCAGATGGCAGCTAGAGCCCATCATCATCCTCATCTGGTTGTAAGTAGGCAATCTAGTATATTATTCGTGGCACTAATCTCTAATTTACCTCACATTAAAGGGACACTATAGTCCCCAGAACCACTGCAGCTTAATGTAGTGGTTCTGGTGTCTATAGCCTCAGGGCCGGATTAACATAGGGGCTGATGGAGCTGCAGCTCCAGGCCCAGGCCCAGGCCCATGGAATAGGCCCATTGATTTTATAAAAAAAAAAAAATATTATTATTTTTTTTTTTTACATTTTTTTTTTCCCCACACACTACTCTTAGGGATTCCACCTGGCTTTTATTTTATTGGCACAGCCAGTATTTGAGGCTTCCTGGCTGGTGCCAATATTACAGTGATACTGGCAATACAAATGCTGGTATTTTTCTCAGTAAAAAGAGATTACTATGCAATACCAGCACTGGCCACTAGGGGTCGCTGTGTGTGGAGACAGGCAGGGATAGGAAGTTGCAGCATATCTCTCCCTGCCTATCTATACTCACTGATCTGCAGGGGTGCAGCTACAGAGAGTCCAGACAGCAACTCCCACTCTGCAGAGACAGCCTACAGCTCAGGGAAGTAAGGGATGGGGGGAAGGCTGCAAGGAGACATGGAGACACTGAGACACTAATGGGCACTGGGAGACATTATGACACAGACACATGGGGACACAGTGTCCCCATGTCTCTCAGTGCCCCCAGTCTGCCAGTGTCTCACTGTCCCCATGTCTCCCAGTGCCTCAAGTGTCTCAATGTCCCCATGTCTCCAAGCTAGTGTCTGTGGCCCTGGTGTCTCCTTGTCCCCA
The DNA here is from genome assembly GCA_933207985.1 of Pelobates cultripes. Lineage (NCBI taxonomy): Eukaryota > Metazoa > Chordata > Amphibia > Anura > Pelobatidae > Pelobates > Pelobates cultripes. The sequence continues at coordinate 405,833,241 of OW240912.1, read as the reverse complement.
TGTCTCCCAGTGCCCCCATGTCTCAATGTCCCCCAGCCAGTGTCTCTAGTGTCTGTGTCCCTGGTGTCTGTGTCCCCATGTCTTCAAGTGTCCCCTATTTTCCCAGTGTCCCCATGTGTCCCAGCCAGAGTCCCCTAGTCTCCCAGTGTCACTGGTGTCTCCGTGTCCCTAGGTCTTCCCCGTGTCCCCAGGTCATCCCGTCTTCCTAGTGACATGGGGACCCTGGGATACATGGGGACACAGGGAGACATGGGGCATTGAGACACTGTGATACATAGGATCACTGGGAGACCTGGGGACACTACACTAGGGGACACTGGGAGACATGGGGCACTGAGACACTGATGCATAGGAACACTGAGACCTGGAGTAATCAACAAATGGGGGCACTGGGAGACATGGGGCCACTGAGAGGAATGCATCTATATTTTCTCTTATGTCACTCCTTGTGATTTACATCATGTGATGTCATCCATACATATTTAATTATGCAAATTAGCAAGGCCAGTATGTTTTTCCAAACAAGGTGGCAACCCTAACTACTTTTCACATACTCTTACTTAAGTATGGAAACTTAAGAGGGATGTATGGGAACAAAACTTGTGTGGACTGGCTGGCAATGAATATAGTTAAAGGGACACTAGAGTCACCAGAACAACTACAGCTTATTGAATTTGTTCTGGTGAGTAGAATCATTACCGTCAGGCTTTTTGCTGTAAACACTGTCTTTTCTGAGAAAATGCAGCCTTTACATTACAGCCTAGTGATAACTTCACTGACCACTCCTTAGATGGCTGTTAGAGATCCTTCCTGGGTCATGGCTGCCTAAAATGCATCCAAACATTCAGTGTCTCCTCCCTCTGCATGCAGACACTGAACTTTCCTCATAGAGATTCATTGATTCAATTCATCTCTATGAGGAGATGCTGATTGGCCAGGGCTGTGTTTGAATCATGCTGGTTCTGCCCCGATCTACCTCCTTGTCAGTCTCAGCCAATCCTATGGGGAAGCACTGTGATTGGATTAGGCCACCACCTCTAATGATGTCAGCAGACTGCTTGTTTTTCTGAGTCTAACAGCATGCAGAGTTACAGCTTCAGGCTTGAATACAGTAAAATTTTGCTATATTTATGGAGGCATGAGGGGCCCAGGGGGGGCTAGATGGTTGTGTTAACACTATAGGGTCATGAATTCATGTTTGTGTTCCTGACATAATTGCTTTCCTGGCACTTTAGTGCCCTGAGGGTGCCCCACCCTCAGGGACCCCCTCCCGCCGGGCTCTGGGGAGAGGAAAGGGGTTAAACTTACCTTTTTTCCAGCACCGGGCAGGGAGCTCTCCTCCTCCTCTCCGCCTCCCATCATCCTCTTCGGCAGGAGCTGCGCACACATTCAGCCTGTCTCATAGGAAAGCATTTATAATGTTTTCCTATGGACGCTGGCGTCTTCTCACTGTGATTTTCACAGTGAGAAGCACGCAAACGCCTCTAGCGGCTGTCAATGAGACAGCCACTAGAGGCTTTAGATGCTGGATTAAACCATTTATAAACATAGCAGTTTCTCTGAAACTGCTATGTTTATAAAAAAAAAGGGTTAATCCTAGAGGGACCTGGCACCCAGACCACTTCATTAAGCTGAAGTGGTCTAGGTGCCTAGAGTAGTCCTTTAAGGTAATGCTGACTTTGTTCTCTCTAACCCTGTGGCATGTTCCCTTTCTTCTACACTCACTACATACAGCTTTTCTCTGTCCCAAACTATATACCAGGAGCTTCTGCCTGTTAGTAAGAAGGTAAGGGGACAAGTGGACCAGCGAGTGCTAGGGGACAGTCCTTAGAAAGCGTTGAGCGAGCGCACCATTAGATGCATTTATGCCAAGCTCAGGGTGCTGTCTGCATAGTATGCCCTTAGTTGGCCAGCTGCATGATTGGCAGGCAGCCTGACATGCATTCATACCAGGCTGGCCTTCTAATTTTTTGGGCAGACATGTCCTCTTTTTGGGCATGTTCGCCCCTTTTGGCAGATTACGTGATTTGTGTCAGTGGCACACCCTTTTACCGTGCTCATTGACTTCCTGCTTGACTGGACACTGCTGTTAGGGGTTATGGATTTACTTGAAAGATGAAAACATAAATTAGTGAGAGATTAGCCTAGGGTATGTGTTTTCTTATAGCTGCTGTTTTCTTTCTCTCCAGCACTATCTCCATCAGATACATGATGCTTGGGAGTGTTTTACTGTTTTTGGTCGATATGATTCTGTAATTAGGCCCGTCATAATTGTCAGCACCAGGCCCACTGGGCTCTTAATCTGGCCCTGTATAGCCTGTCCCTGCAGGCCTTTTATTGTAAACACGGCGGCACTGCAGCACTGTGTTAGTTAACATGGCAGATCATATGGGTGGGGCATTGTGATGTCACATGGGGGGTGGCAAACTTTACTTTTGCCTAGGGCGGCAAAAATCCTTGCACCGGCCCTGCAGACACTGCATCCCTGTGGGCGGAGTTGGGGGAGGGGGGGAGACGGGGGGCCCAGACCTTGAGCTGTGTCAGGGGCCCCAAAATTTCTGATGGCAGCCCTGTATGCAGTCTCATACTCACCGTTTTCTACCAAATCCAAGTTCATGCTTATACGAGCAGCATCAAGGAAGATAGCTGGCAGACTAAAAAACTTTTCACGCCAATCAGTTCTTTGTCTCTCTCTTTTTTTCACTTTCTTTTTGCATATTTGAATGCACTGCCTGCATAATGCATTGACTACAGACTGGAATGTCTATTAAATACAGTAATAAATCAAATCGTCCATACCAGACACAATTGCAGGATTCATGAAAAACGGACAAAATAGATGAGTCAAGCTTTTTTTTATTTATATTTTTTATAAAGGAAGCTATGAAAATCTGAATCAGTCAATTGTGTTACTCGGAGCTAGGCGGCTCTCGCCCACACTGGGATAAACTCTGCCTAACACATGTCTGATGGCCATGAATTCAATCCTTGCATTAAAACTACTTATAAACACAAATCGTCACTTGTTCCTCGATTCTTTACCATTACAGGCGTTTGAAATAGAACACCAAAAATAACTAATGACAGTAACAGTCAGAGCCCAGTGCCCACTCACACAATACAATTAGCATTTTCTCAGGTATTTTCTTTACGGAACATATATTGCATTTCCCTTTGGTTATTGCTGCTGTGTCCACTAGAGGTCCCCAGCTGGTAGTGAATGCAGTACTGTTTGCAGGGAGTATGAACTTACATCCTATCAGGGTTTCATTCAAATGTCAGTCTTCTTTGTTACTGTGAGACTTCACAGATACTGATGCTTGTTTGAGCACATCCACCGTGCTAATCATTGGTCTCTGCAAGAAACAGTACTGTATCTCTACAGCCTGTAACGAATGCTGCCGCCAGGTTGATTTCTCTCTCCTGTCGCTCCTCTCACACCTCACCCCTCTGTCGATGGTTCTATTAAATCTCTGCGCCCTATAGGATTCGATTCAAAATATTAACTCTTACGTACAAAGCTCTCAACAACTCTACCCGCGGCTACATTTCTTCATTAATTCATAGATACGCTCCTGCTCAGCCGATCTGCTTCACCATTGACCTTCACTATGTGCTGCTTGTACCTTCACTGCTAACTTAGACTTCTACAAGACTTCTCACTGGCGACTCCATTCTTATGGAACAGTCTGCCTCCCCCTATTGGACTCTCCCCTAGTCTCCGATCCTTTCAGATGTCCGATCCTTTCAGAATAGCGTATTGACTCCAAGGATAACAATCATTACTCTCTGCAGAGTGTGCAGAGACTAATACAACACACACTCTGCATACACTAACACAACACACACAGCATACACTAATACAACACACACTCTGCATACACTAACACAACACACACTGCATACACTAATACAACACACACTCTGCATACACTAATACAACACACTCTACATACACTAATACAACACACACACTGCATACACTAACACAACACACACTGCATACACTAATACAGCACACACTCTGCATACACTAATACAACACACACTCTGCATACACTAACACAACACACACACTGCATACACTAATACAACACACACACTGCATACACTAATACAGCACACACTCTGCATACACTAATACAACACACACTCTGCATACATTAACACAACACACACACTGCATACACTAATACAACACACACTGCATACACTAATACAATACACACACTACATACACTAATACAACATACACTCTGCATACACTACACACTAACACACTCACTGCATCCACTACACTGACACACACTCTGCATTCGCTACACATTAACACATTCTGCATTCACTACACTAACACACACTCTGCATCCGCTACACACTAACACACTCTCTGCATTCACTACACATTACACTAACACACACTCTGCATCCGCTACACACTAACACACTCTGTGCATTCACTACACATTAACACATTCTGCACTCACTACACTAACACACTCTGCATCCACTACACATTAACACACTCTGCATTCACTGCACTAACACACACACTACATTCATTACACTGACACACTCTGCATTCACTACACACTAACAGACACTCTGCATTCATTACACACTAACACACACTCTGCATTCACTAAACTATGCACACACTCTGGATTCACTATACTGACACACACTCTGCATTCACTACACTAACATACACTCTGCATTAACTGTACACACAGCATCCACTACACAAACATCCTGTATTCACAGTACACACACTACATCCACCACAAATTGAAACACTCTGCATTCACTATACACAGACACTGCGTCTAATACACACACTACATCCACTACAGACACTGCATCCACTAAACACATTTCATCTAGTACATACAAACACTACATCCACTGCACAAACACACACTACATCACTGTACACACAATACATCCACTACTCAAACACACTCTGCGTTCACTATACACACTGCATCCGCTACACAAACACACCCTCTGCATTCACTGCACAAACAGTATATAATACACACAAACACTACATCCATTACACACATTCTAATTCACTTCCACTACACACACCACATTCAGTCCTGCATCATTGTCAGCGGACTAGGTAGGGCGTGGGCGGGCCCGGGAGGGGCGCCAGACCTTGTGCTTTGTCAGGGGCCCCAAAATTTCGGATGGCGGCCCTGCTCCAGGCACCCAGACCACTTCTGCTCATTGGAGTGGTCTGGGTGCCATCTCCCACAAACCTTAACCCTGCAAGTGTAATTATTGTTTTTAAAAAAGTGCAATAATTACCTTGCAGAGTTAAGTCCTTCTCTAGTGGCTGCCCATCAGACAGCCTCTAGAGGGACTTCCGTGTTCTTAGAACAAGAAAAGTATTTTTAAATGTTGCTGGACGTCAGGGGAGGAGAGTGGGCAGAGCTTGACCCAGCGCCTGACCCAGCGCCCAGGGACCCCGGCGCTGGGTTCAGGTAAGTCACTGAAGGGGTTTTAACCACTTCAGCAACATGGGATGGTGGGTGGGAGGTGGCCCTGCAGGGTCCTGCAGTGCCAGGAAAACTGGATATGTTTTCCTGGCACTGAAGAGTCCTTTTAAAGTCCTTAATAATATTGTAATGTGCTGCGGAATCTGTTTGCGATATATAATTACCAATAATAATAATAATGAAAAGTTTATTGAACTGAAACCAGGAATATATTTCTTTTTCTTCTATTTTATTTTATTGCGATACCAGTTTTCCACCACAAGTGGCCTCCCCAATCACTTACCTTGGATTTCACCTTCATCAACCTCACCTGCCTGAACTAATGAGATCCTACATAAAGCTACACCTTGCTTACTACAAGGCCTTTACAATTAAGTTGATGATTTGCCTGAAACCCTTTTGGATCCTGGCTCCTGTGGACTAACCTTCTTGACTTCAAACCTGCTCCATATCAACCTGCTCCAGACTTGCCTGAACAACTGAGCATTTCTGCTTTACTTACTAACCCGCTCCATACCAACCTGAGCAACTCTGCATTCCTGCTTTACTTACTAACCCGCTCCATACCGACCATAACAACTCTGCATTCCTGCTTTACTTACTAACCTGCTCCATACCAGCCTGAACAACTCTGCATTCCTGCTTTACTTACTAACCTGCTCCATACCAACCATAACAACTCTGCATTCCTGCTTTACTTACTAACCTGCTCCATACCGGCCTGAACAACTCTGCATTCCTGCTTTACTTACTAACCCGCTCCATACCAACCTGTCAGGTATACCTAACATTCATGCTGCCGCCGGAACCCACTTCCGGGTTCACGGCGCTTAGCTACGCCCCTTTTTTCTGACGCGGTCTTTCCACGATACTTAGGAAGACCGCGCCAGATTCAAAGTGCTGGATTATTCACTCAGGTGCGGCAGTGAGATCAGCTGCTCTACTCGATGCTACCGGCTCCACTTCTCAGACCACGGCTTGTAAACGGATTTCTACCTTATCATCTCTCAGACCTCGGCTTATAAACGGATTTCTACCTTATCATCTCTCAGACCTCGGCTTATAAACGGAATTCTACCTTCTCCTCTCCCAGACCTCGGCTTGTAAACGGATTTCTACCTTATCATCTCTCAGACCTCGGCTTATAAACGGAATTCTACCTTCTCCTCTCCCAGACCTCGGCTTGTAAATGGATTTCTACCTTCTCCTCTCTCAGACCTCGGCTTGGACAAACGGACTTCCTTTCTCTCACTACTAAATCTGCAGTTTGTTAAAAGAGACTCCTTCCTCTTCCTCCATTGGGTGAATTAACCCTTCCAGTGCCAGAGTGCTTCTAAGTTAAGTAAATCTTTTGCCAAGGAAAGCAAGTCATATCAATTAATTATAGTATTTAATTTCTTTAAACTCTCTGTTGACAAATAAGGATTGCTGCTAAGGCTAAAACTTCATTATTAAAATTCAAGTTGGAAATAACTTGGCATTTTCCTGATTATTATTTAAAGATACAGTCCACTGAATTCACTCCAATATAATAGGAGGTGAAACTTACTGTTCCTGCCCTCAGAAAATTCTGCAGTTGAGTTCCAATTAAAGAGGTATTACACAAAAGCATCACAGAATAATCCAGCCAATTTCAATGGAACCAACATATTCCTATTCTCCAAACTACTCAGGAATCAATTATACCTCCATTCTACTCTGACTTTTCAGATGTCTTTTGTAAAAAAGAAGCGGAAACACTTCCACCTCATCGAGCATATGATTGCCCAATAGATCTAATACCTGGTGCTCCCATTCCTTATGGACACATTTATCCACTTTCTGAAAAGGAATTACAGACCTTAAAAGAATATCTTAATGAAAATTTACGTAAAGGATTCATCAGACCCTCGACTTCACCGGCTGCCTCTAGTATATTTTTTGTGAGGAATAAGGACCAAACCATCCGACCCATTATAGATTACAGAGCCTTAAATAAAATAACCATAAAAAATCGTTATCCTCTTCCACTAATAAATGAATTAATTGAAAGGTTAAGAACTGCAACTATATTCACTAAACTCGACCTCCGAGGCGCATATAACCTCATTAGAATAAAACAGGATGATGAATAGAAGACCGCCTTCCGGACTAGATATGGTCTCTACGAATATCTAGTGATGCCTTTTGGGCTTTGTAATGCCCCTGCAACATTCCAACATTTTATAAATGATATCTTTAGAGATCTTTTAGATGTTTGTGTTATTATCTACTTAGATGATATTCTAATATATTCTAACAATTTGGATGAACATAGGAAGCATGTAAGATGTGTTCTATCTAGATTGAGAACTCACAAATTATACGCTAAACCAGAGAAATGTCTTTTTGAAGTTACTGAACTCTCCTTTCTTGGATACATTATTTCACCTCATTCTCTGAAAATGGATAACTCTAAAATCGAATGTATTATTAACTGGCCCGTTCCTACTACTACAAAAGAATTGCAACGATTTCTTGGATTTGCAAACTTCTATAGAAAATTCATTAGAAACTATTCAGAGGTATCACATCCACTTAACCTCCTTAACAGTACTAAACGTCCTTTCAAATGGAATAAAGATGCACAAGCTGCCTTCGACAGTTTAAAAAAATGATTTACAACTGCACCTATTCTACAGCTACCTAATCCAACATTCTTGTATGTCCTAGAAGTCGATGCATCAGATTCAGCTATCGGAGCAGTTCTTTCTCAGCAAAAGACTCCTCAAGATCCACTTCATCCAGTCGCATTCTTTTCAAGATCCTTGAGCTCTGCTGAAAAAAATTATCCTATTGGTGAAAAGGAATTATTAAGTGTTAAAGCTGCCTTTGAAAATTGGCGCCATCTATTAGAAGATACAAATCAACCTATCATAGTCTATACAGACCATAAAAATCTTGAATATCTCTATACTAATAAAACCCTTACGGCTAGACAAGTTAGATGGAACCTATTTTTTAACCGGTTTAACTTCCAATTAATATACAGACCTGGAACTAGAAATAAAAAGGCTGACGCTCTTTCTCGAATTCCTTCTAAAACTTCTATTGATGTTTATCCTCCTAACAAAATAATAGGGATCCTCTCTTCTCTTCAGGATGACTTAAGGAACTTGAATCAAAAGGATTTTGAACTTCCCAAAACACCTAATTTAACAAAAAAGGATGGTATATTTTACTTTAAAAATTGAATTTATATTCCTCCCATTCTTAGGAACAAATTACTCAAAATGGTTCATGATTCACCCCTAGCTGGACATCCTGGAATAAAGAAAACTCTTGAACTAACTTCACGATATTATTGGTGGCCTCGCCAAGATAGAACAATTGAATTATATGTCAAAACTTGTCCTATCTGTCAAAGGTCCAAATCTGAACATAACCAACCTTTTGGATTACTACTTAACTTACCTATTCCAGAAAAACCTTGGCAATCCATTTCTATGGATTTTCTTGTTGACCTTCCTCCATCCCGACAGTTCACCACTATTCTTGTTGTTGTGGACCGCTTCACTAAAATGTCCCATTTCATCTCTTTAAAAAAAAATTACCCTCCTCCGTAGAATTGTCCAAAGTCTTTATTGATAATATTGTAAAGCTTCATGGTCTTCCAGAAGAAATTATTTCTGATAGGGGGACACAATTTACCTCCAAATTCTGGAAAGAGATGTGTCTCTCTCTTCAAATTCAACGCAAACTCTCTTCTGCCTATCATCCCCAAACTAATGGGCAAACAGAGAGAGTTAATCAATGTTTGGAACAATATCTCCGATGTTATTGTTCATACCTGCAAGATGACTGGACCACTTTGTTACCTATGGCTGAATTTTCTTACAATAATACCATTCATTCTAGTACGAAAATGACTCCTTTTTTCTCCAACTATGGTTTTCATCCGTCCTCATTTCCCATCCCATCTAATTCTTCATCCAATCCCACGGTTACTTCAAAAAATGAATTTATGTCTTCTCTATTCCTTAAATTACGGGAGAATCTTCAACTCGCCCAAAACTACCAGAAAAAGTTTTTTGACCATAATAGAAGAATTCCCCCTCCTTATAAAGTGGGGGATCTTGTCTGGCTCTCTTCAAAAAATATTACCACAAACCGTCCTTCAAAGAAATTGAGCTCTCTTTTTCTTGGTCCTTTTCAAATAACTACAATCATCAATGATAACGTTGTTAAATTAAAACTTCCTCCAAGTTTTAAACTTCATCCAGTATTCCATGTCTCTTTGCTTAAACCACACATCCCTGATCCTTTCCATAGAGAAATAGTAACAACTCCTGAACCTATCATCGTCCAAGGTGAAGAAGAATATGAAATTCATAAGATTTTGGATTCTTGTATCCACCGTGGCTCTTTACAATACCTTATCAGATGAAGATACCTGGGAAGATTCATCTAATGTTCATGCTAAGAGATTAGTTGATGCTTTTCACAAACGCTACCCCTTTAAACCGAAATAAGTGCACCCAGAGGATGCCCCATGAGAAGGGGGTACTGTCAGGTATACCTAACAATCATGCTGCCGCCGGAACCCACTTCCGGGTTCACGGCACTTAGCTCCGCCCCTTTTTTCTGACGCGGTCTTTCCACGATACTTAGGAAGACCGCGCCAGATTCAAAGTGCTGGATTATTCACTCAGGTGCGGCAGTGAGATCAGCTGCTCTACTCGATGCTACCGGCTCCACTTCTCAGACCACGGCTTGTAAACGGATTTCTACCTTATCATCTCTCAGACCTCGGCTTATAAACGGAATTCTACCTTCTCATCTCTCAGACCTCGGCTTGTAAACGGATTTCTACCTTCTCCTCTCTCAGACCTTGGCTTGTAAACGGAATTCTACCTTCTCATCTCTCAGACCTCGGCTTATAAACGGAATTCTACCTTCTCCTCTCCCAGACCTCGGCTTGTAAACGGATTTCTACCTTCTCCTCTCTCAGACCTCGGCTTGGACAAACGGACTTCCTTTCTCTCACTACTAAACTGCAGTTTGTTAAAAGAGACTCCTTCCTCTTCCTCCATTGGGTGAATTAACCCTTCCAGTGCCAGAGTGCTTCTAAGTTAAGTAAATCTTTTGTCAAGGAAAGCAAGTCATATCAATTAATTATAGTATTTAATTTCTTTAAACTCTCTGTTGACAAATAAGGATTGCTGCTAAGGCTAAAACTTCATTATTAAAATTCAAGTTGGAACTAACTTGGCATTTTCCTGATTATTATTTAAAGATACAGTCCACTGATTTCACTCCAATATAATAGGAGGTGAAACTTACTGTTCCTGCCCTCAGAAAATTCTGCAGTTGAGTTCCAATTAAAGAGGTATTACACAAAAGCATCACACAACCTGAACAACTCTGCATTCCTGCTTTACTTACTAACCCGCTCCATACCAACCATAACAACTCTGCATTCCTGCTTTACTTACTAACCTGCTCCATACCGGCCTAAGCAACTCTGCATTCCTGCTTTACTTACTAACCTGCTCCATACCAAATTTTAGCTAATTTTAAGACCTGCTAAGGAACAGATGATTATTATGTCCTGTGTGAAACCATAGAATTTTAAGAGGGTGTACTTTCTTTTTCCCATGACTGTAGTTACACAGGCGGAAAAGAGACTTGCGTCCATCAAGTCCAGCCTTACATCTAGTTTTGCAGTTAATCTAAAAAAGGGCAAAAATACACATTTTCAAACACTTTTTAAATTTGTAACAAACTAGATAAAACCCCAGAATGGTGTTTAGATCACTTCTAGAATCAAGACGCTTAAACCCCACCTATTAAAAATTATATTCTTGAATATCATGTTTTAAACATCTGTACAAACTCTGATAAACCAACCTATACAGGCAAAGAATTCTACATCATTATTGTTCTTACTGTAAAAAAACATTTCATTTGCCTTAGCCTAAATCTCCTTTCTTCCAGTCTAAATGTGTGACCTCGTGTCCTATTTATAGACCTGTTTATGATTTCCAGACAACAATTTGTTTTGGCCCCAAATATATTTGTATAATTTTATATCCCTTCTGAGGTGACGTTTTTCTGAACTAAAGAGATTTAAACTTATGAACCTTTCTTCATAATTAAAATCTTCCATTCTTTTAATTAATGTTGTAGCTGGTCTCTGCACTTTTACTAGTGCCATGACATCTTATAATTGTATTTTCATACATGACAAAACATTACTGGCCTTAGCCACTGCTGATTGACATTGCACATTGTTGCCTAGTTTGTTGTCTATAACAATTCCCAAATCCTTCTTGTGTGTTGTTATCCCTAATTCACTACCATTTAGAGTGCCACTGAAAGAGCAGTAAGCCCATGTCCAGCTTTAAAATCACTCTGCGCATGTTGCTGCTCTGAGTGGGAGCCAACCTGACAGTCTATCAGCCTGTATGTATTCATGCCAGACTGACACATCCTTAATTTTACAGGGCCATTCCATTCCCAATGGTGTCACTGACAACCTTCCTATAAGCCTGCCCACTCCCTGTCTTCACGTCAAACAAAAATGAAAACATAACGTAGCGTAAAACCATTAACAATATTACAATAAAAGATATATATTGTACTCACAAGTAAAAAGCCACTCTGAGTGGTCAGAAGGGCACATAGTAAGGTCTAACAAGACCTCCAAATGAAGTAAAACAGTATCTTCAGCAGTCCACTCAGTCCTCAGTTCACCTTATAGTTTTGGGTCCAGATCCCTTGTATTAGGGAATAGGGTTTTGGAGAGGAAATGCCAATTTGGAGAGGAAAGAAAGCCTCACACTGCTCCTGTGTCCAGACGGTTTTATCCTATGGACTTCCTTAGCGGAGATGATACCATTTTGTGTTTTATATATTTGGTTATATTTCACAGTTGTCAGAGTTAACCAAAGTGTTGGTATCATTGGGGTGATC
>OW240912.1:405794937-405820704 GCA_933207985.1 Pelobates cultripes | reverse complement strand
ACTATTTGTGTGGCTTTGTTGTTTGTCATATCTCCCAAAGTTAGGAAATATAGGAATGGTCTCACTCACATGGACTACTTCATACATCTTTGAAAAGCTGGATGCTCCAAGAGTTGCAAAACGTGACATCATACCATGTATCCACCAACATCTACCAGTGTGACCTGCACAGCTTAATGAAGCACTAGTTAAGAACTTACATACCTAAAACAACTCAGTTTCTCACCAAACCCATTGCCACCAATGACATCCAGCGCGTGTTATGATAGTCATGAGGAGATTAAATTCTGAGACAATTCTTTGACTGCTCTGTGGTCGGTTCTGCAGGGGGTTCCTTTAAATGAATATGAGAGCAAGTAAATGGTATAGGAGTACAATATGCAGGAATGAGCAAAGGTGGATCTTTGAAACATCTTTGACCTCAGGTTTATCTCTTGCATTAAGAGTACTCCTAGCATTGTCAGCAGATGGAAAATGTCAAAGGAACACTATAGCATTAGGAACCCAAACCAGGAGAAAGAATATGTACAACATGATGGTAAAGATCTGTGTTTTATCATGCCTCAGAAGGTCTGTTATACAAATTAAATAAAAAAAATAAAAAAATGTAAATTACAATTTTCCAAGCAAGAACAGGCAAATAGTGTAACAGAGCTTCAGTACTACAGCTGAGTACCTCCATTAAAAGTTCCCTCTGGCTGGAGAAGACAGCGCTGAAGTGAAATAGCCCTTTCCCTAAACACCAGACATTTGGTGAAGGTAAAAACACACTTTATTGTCACCAAGCACACATATTTATAGGGACAATCACAACAGTGGGTCATCAACTGGGATAGGTTACCAATTGTGTCTAATTCAATTAGCTAGGACACAATAATATCTTTAAAAAATTGTACATACTCAGACAAGGCTAATCCCCAGATGTCCAAAAAGCACACGGATTGGATGTATTCAGTCTGAGAATTAGGCTAATTAAGTTTAGCCGAGTTGTGACTTTTTCCAGATCTGGCGCAGTTCCAGGCTACCATTGCTAAGAGATGGTTTTTGAAAAAGGGTCTTCCTGTTTGTGGAGAAAGAGGCTCCCCTTGGCTTTCAGTAAGCATCGACGGCTCTTCATTTTCTCCATCTCCCCTCCAAATAATACATTCCTGTGCAGCTGGGTAACTGAGCAGGGAATTACGCAAGTTGCACCGGGCAGCTGCCTTGCACAATGTTCCTGCAGAATAGTCCTAGGGATGTAAAACTAGAGTGCTCCATTTCATGGGAATAAATATTGAGGGAGGGTGATTAGGCTACATTAGGGGGAGTTAGATTTCGAGTCCTAAACTGGTTAGTAGCACGAACAGCGCATAAACATGAACCTCTGTGCTGTCCCTCCTTTATGTCAATTCATAGTTTGACAAAGAACATAAGATTCCCATAGCATCAAAAGCATTCGCTGTGATTGTGAGCTCATGTGTTCTTGCAGCGTGCAATGAAAGTCTGTAAGGACAGTGGTGTAAGAGGATTCAGCTGAATCACCACAGCTCTATCAGCTTAGCCTACTCTCCACTCACTCTCTCAATACCAGTTCTGTATTGATACAGGATCACGGTCTTCAAAGTCTCAATGACGATTCGATCATGTCGACAGAGCTGCCCATTCTTTAAACCTAGTGTTTACAGCGTGTGAAGCTGACATCATAGGCAAAGAAACAAACCGTAAAGTAACTAGTTACAAGAGTTCATGTTTATCAGTATCGTAAAAAAAAAAAATTATACTTTTCTTTCTGCGTCTCTCTATAATTTTTATGTTGTTTTACATCTGGTTTTGGGATGCAGCTTGCTCACAAATTTCTTTATTCTCAGCTCTTAACGACAATATAGCATTTTCCATTAATTGTCCAATATCTGCTCCATAGCTTCTGTCTATTAACAAACCCTAAGCTTAATTCCATTAGTAAACCCAGCAGTCAGGAACGCTTAATTCCTTCACCCAGTTCTCCATCTGCTGGAAGGGATATTATCTTTTCTAAATATCCCACTGACTCTAATAACGTATCTCCGTTTTCTCTGCAAGACAATTAACTGCAGGTCATTAACAATCTTGTTTCTAGTTTCAGGTGTATATCTGGATTATTTGCTTTAGACCTTGTGCGCTAATATGCTCCTGGTTGTCGTGCTGTGTTGGTACGAATGTGTTTTTCATAAAGATAAACTTCACTGAAATTACAAGCAAAGTTTTCCATAAGAACAAAGTAGAGACTACATCGACACTACAAGGCAATAGTTGGCAAAATATTGAAAAAGGTTTAGTTTCAGATAGTTACCACCTGCCGTATGCTGTTTCTGTCAGGCCTTAACCCCTCCCTCCTCCGACGGCTTTCCCGCGGACTACCAATCGTGTGATCGAAGGGGCAAGCTGTGACCTTCAATCCAAAAAGTGTCACAACTCCCACACAACGTCAGATGCCAGGGTGACATGCGCGTCAAATCCACGCGGATCAGCCCAGAGGGGTTGGTTACAACTAAAGCCACCCTCAAAAGGTCCCAGTAGTAAACCAATCTCCCATAGTATGAAAGAAGAAAAGGGGGGGGGAGGGGGGGCGTGCTGTAGGAGGCCTGGCAAAGCTTGGGAGCCCTGTTTAATCACAGAATGCTGTTCAGTTGTTCTGTGCTGTTTATCAGTGAATTCTTGGCTGCTATGTTCTGTTTTTTGGGATACCTGACCTGTGACTTGTCCCTCCGCTCCTGAACCTTGCTGCCTGGATTTTGACGTTTTGGATTGCCTTGACTTTGCCTTTACCTAGCCCCTGTCTGTCTTGTTTGCTTGGACATCTTCACCTCAGTGAATGATTCATTTTGGGTTTCATACATTAACCTGACAGTATCAGCCATACCTCACAACATGGTGATCGGAAGAGACATCTTGTCCCTCGATGTCTAAGAGAAACTGGTGGAAATGACACGGGGAAAAGAGGCTGACAATGAAATAGCAGGAAACATATAAAAAGTTGGGGGAACGACATGTGCAGTGTTGTGAGACAAATAAATAGACCTTGGAAATAGAGACTGTAAGAAGGAAGAGAGCGTAACAGACGGAGGATTTAGAGAGGTGACAAAGATGCCATACCTGACTGAAACGAGATTTGTGAAACATGAGTGGGTGACAAACTGGATTTCTGCCTAAATAAGGTATCATTGCTACAGTAGTGATACTGAAAGTAAAAGTCTATGCTTGTTATGGTGTTTAGAAATTCCTTTTAAAGTGACACTATAGTCACCTGAACAAGTTTAGCTTAATGAAGCAGTTTTGGTGTATAGAACATGCCCCTGCAGCCTCACTGCTCAATCCTCTGCCATTTAGGAGTTAAATCCCTTTGTTTATGAACCCTAGTCACACCTCACTGCATGTGACTTGCACAGCCTTCCATAAACACTTCCTGTAAAGAGAGCCCTATTTAGGCTTTCTTTATTGCAAGTTCTGTTTAATTAAGATTTTCTTATCCCCTGCTATGTTAATAGCTTGCTAGACCCTGCAAGAGCCTCCTGTATGTGATTAAAGTTCAATTTAGAGATTGAGATACAATTATTTAAGGTAAATTACATCTGTTTGAAAGTGAAACCAGTTTTTTTTCATGCAGGCTCTGTCAATCATAGCCAGGGGAGGTGTGGCTAGGGCTGCATAAACAGAAACAAAGTGATTTAACTCCTAAAT
The DNA here is from genome assembly GCA_933207985.1 of Pelobates cultripes. NCBI lineage: Eukaryota > Metazoa > Chordata > Amphibia > Anura > Pelobatidae > Pelobates > Pelobates cultripes. The sequence continues at coordinate 405,817,008 of OW240912.1, read as the reverse complement.
GACAGTGAATTGAGCAGTGAAATTGCAGGGGAATGATCTATACACTAAAACTGCTTTATTTAGCTAAAGTAATTTAGGTGACTATAGTGTTCCTTTAAGGCCCAGAACAGCCTTTAAATAGGCTCACATGAGTTTCATTGGTACACGTCATCTATGTGACTCCAAACAGCATGGGGTAGTCTAAATGACGCGGCACCTTTAAGGGCATGACGTCATGATTTATACAATGTATTTTAGGGGCTGTAGTTTGGCCCGTGAACCACCAAAAGTGAGCATTTTTCCTTGCTAGACCCTGCAAGAGCCTCCTGTATGTGATTAAAGTTCAATTTAGAGATTGAGATACAATTATTTAAGGTAAATTACATCTGTTTAAAAGTAAAACCAGTTTTTTTTCATGCAGGCTCTGTCAATCATAGCCAGGGGAGGTGTGGCTGGGGCTGCATAAAAAAAAAAATGTATTTTGTATTTGGACACTGGACAGATAAACAAAACGTACATTCAAACAACATCTGAACATAACTAGTATAGTGGAGCTGCAATCCGAAGATCGAATATCTCCGCTGGATGAAAGCACTGGTCAGTGATTATAGCCTATTCCCGCAGTAACTGGACGACACACGGTTCTGGGAGGCAACTGATTTTTATTTGACCACATATGGCTTTTTTTCAATACTTTGCCCCTAGCATGGGGTCTCTACATCAACATTACAAGGGTTTTTTTTATCTCTCAGTTACAGGAAATAACATATAATATTGCAAATCACACCAAAAACATAAAAACAAATTATCTGAACCCCACAATTCTTATATTCCTGAATAGCCGTGTCTGAGCGCCCAACATATCCAAAAAGCGCTCAGATCGGTTCAGTGAAACAAAATCACCATTTGGGAGAAGTTTTGACCAGTCAGCCACGAGGTGATGCCCCAAAATAGTTCCAAAGAATCAAGGGCAGCGGCCGGTCTCCATTCGGGGGTACCTGTGCAAAAACAGACGAACACTCCCCCTGGCTTGTAGGTAGCGAATGCTCCCCCCAGTCGGTAGTTCCTATCTCCCAAATGTGGTTCGTATAGCTGGTTGGAAAAGGTGTACAGGCAACAGTACCATCTAACCCGGGGTTCGTGAGAACATGTAGCCAAAAGGAGTTTCACACACTCGACAACCAAGTACCACTGCCTGTGTTCGGGAGACAAAATGCCTGCCATGCACTAGACCACGTGCACTCAAGTTAATCCTTTAATTGTGGTTAACAGCCAGGGCTGGTCGGTGTTCTGAGTAAATATCGAGGGGACCACACAAGTTCAGGTGGATACGAGTCTGTTCGGCAAAACTAGAAATAGGTTTGGGCAACCCCAGGGAATGATACCAGGTCTGCCTGTTTATCACATGCAATGTTTAATGTTCTAAGACAGGGGTTGGCAACCTACAGCACTCCAGAGGTTGTGGACTACATCTCCCAGAATGCTCTTACAGTCATAGTGCATCAACGCATCAAGGGAGCATCAATGTAGAAACAGTGCCGAATGTTGCCTTCTTCTTTTCTAAGAAATACTTGAAAAAAATATTCCTGTTGGTATCATATCTTACTTCTAGATTTTGAAAACCATTTAGGGGCTTTTAATGCAACAACCAAAAGAAGAGTTTGTTCTAATTGGAGGAATTTGGAGATGGAAGAAAAGTCTAGTGAAAGAATAATTCCTGATTTGGTCTTTACATTGGAACAGGGATTTGCGATCAAAATAAAATCTCAAAAGCTTAATTGAAAATTATTCTTTAAGTCAGCTGTGCCCTATTTGCCCTTCTCCACTTGCATCTACGAAAGGGATTATACTCTGCAAATAGATCAAAGTGCAGCTAGGAGCCTAGGAATATTAGTGTTTGGAGAAAAGACTGCGCAAGGTCACTCAGCATGATTTCCCCAGAGAATAGGATTATGTACGCTCCACGATATCTTTAATGACAGCATGAAGACATCAATAACTGTCTGAAAAAGACACTCACTTATAAGTTCATACAAAAAAACGATGTGACGGTCGCCCTGCTGCTTTCCCTATTACAACATTAAATCACCTGTTCATTATAATGTATTGAGGGAAAATTGTTGAATTCTGTTGGTGTAACTTGTTAAATCGTTGCTTTAACACAGCCGACAGTTTAGGTAAAATATAATCATTTTACCTAACATTTCAGTACACTCACTATTCAGTAAATTACTTGAGATTTTCATAATTAGACCTCTGGGACATTAAGGGCTCATTTCCAAAAATCAGCCGCAAGCTATTGTAATTAACAGTAGCGGTTAGATGTTAGTAGCTACAAATTATCCGCTATGTTTCCAATTTCATCTACTGTTAGTTACACCTACCGCAACTGATAGCAATTACAACATAGAGATTACCAGTGTGTAAATTGAAATATAAGTACATGGGACTAGAAATTACTATAGGGAGAACAACACAGCCCAGAACAAATTTAACCCTTTCAATGCTGCAGCAGAAACATAACACTTCTAACCACATCCATTGTCTATGGAAACCCGCTAGGGATGTGCATGGGCAAAAAATGTGGTTCGGTTAGGCACTTCCAAAATTCAAGAATTCGGCAATTCGGGACTTCGACAATTCAGCACTTTGGTTCTGTTCGTCACTTCTGAAATTCGGCAATTCCCTAACCCTATCCCTAACCATACCCATAACCCTACCACTACCACTAACCCTAATTCTAACCCTACCCCCTAACACTACCTCGTAGCCCTACACCTAACCCTACCCCTAACCCTACCTAGGGGTAGGGTTAGATTCCAGTTATTATTCCCTTAATTTTCCCTCCCTCTCCTGTTTTGCCACTTTCGGCATTTCCAAAATTCGGCACTTCGGCATTTCGGTTCGGTTTTGGCAATTTGGCACTTCGGAAATTCGGACATTCAGAAGCGAATTGCACATGTCTAGAAACCACTCCACCTCTTTGGGCCCCCTGACTTCATCAGGTAACATGTCACCCAGTTTCTACAGTCAGTGGTGTATTTTGGTTCTGTGCTACCCTAGGCATGACAACACTAGGGCACCTCCCTCCCCAATCTAAATGTCTCTTTATATTTAAACGAACACGCTATTTGCCTGACAGACACACACCCTCACTGATGCATACACTGACATACACTCACTGACAGAGACACAGTCATTGGCACACACACTGTTTAACCAACACACACTTTCACTGAAACACACACGCACTCACTGACAGACATACACACTCATTCTTTCACAGTTACACACACTCACTGACAAACACACACTCACATTCACTGACAATCACACACATTCACCAACAGACACACATACACTCACTGACAGACAAACATAAACAAATTCACAGGCACACAAGCACATTCACTGACAGACGCACACTCACTCAGTGTCAGAAACAAACCAAATCAGAATTAGACACACACACACTAAGACACACATATACTTACTGACAAACATACACACATACACACTCACTGACAGATACACCCACTCAGTGTCAGAGACACACATTCACTGACAGACATACACAGTTACTGACAGACACACATACACTAGCTGACAGACACACACACTCAGTGACAGACACACACGCACTGACAGACATACACATTCACTAACAGACATACACATTCACTGGCAGACACACATTCACACTCTCAGTGACAGACAGACAGACACACACACTGACAGACACACACACACATTCACTAATAGACACACATACATACACACTCTTTGACAGACACACATACAAACTCACTGACTATTACATATACACTCTCACTGACAAACACACAAGCACACATACAAACTCACTGACAAGCACATATACACTCTTACTGACATACACACATACACTCTTTGACAGACACACAAACTCACTGAAAAACACACATATACATTCACTGACAAACACACATACACACTTACTAACAAACACATATACACTCACTGACCAACACAAACTAAAAGACACACACGCAATTTATAATTAAAAAAAAATTTTTTTACACCTTTGGGAGTGCTGGCATGGAGTCTATTCCCTGGGGCTTCTGGGCTGAGTGGCTGGGCGTGCGGTTCCATGAGGTCCAGTGGGGCTGCTGTGCTGAGCGTGCAGTCAATGCAAGAGCACGAGGTAGCTCTGATCTCCCAGTTCAGCTCCCTCGTGCTCCTCTTAGTGATGCTGGGGCCGGGTTACGTCATATTCTGGCTCCGACATTACTGCGGTGCCTGCGATGGAACAGAGCAGAAGGGAGCTCAGGGGAGAGTGCTCCCTTGAGGCCTGCCTCCCTACAATCATATGCCAGTCTTGGGGGGCCCTAAGGTGGCCAGCCGGCCAGCTCCTGCGCTCCCCAGGACAAGAGGCTGACAAGTCATCTGCTTGGGCATTTGAGGGGTAGCTTTTTTTGCCGCCCCCCTAAAATAGCGCCACCCAAGGCAAATGCCTTGTCAACCTCGCACTAGACACAGCGCTGCCTACAGTGCCAACTTTGCCCCAAACAGCTTATCAGTGCCACCCTTGTACCCAGCTTCCTAGTGCCATCTCTGTCCCAATATAGCTTCTCAGTGCCATTTTTGTCCCAAAATAGCTAATCAGTGCCATCTCTGTCCCAAAATGGGTAGTCAGTGCCATTTCTCTTTCCAAATAGCTCATCAGTGGCATGTTGTCCTCAAATAGCTTGTCAGCGCCATCCTAATATCAGGACAGGAGGTGTCATAATTTTTGCCTCCCAGTTCTGCCGCCCAGCACAGAGCGCAAGGGGGTAAGGCGTAACACAAGGGTGGAGCCTACCATGAGGAGGTGGAGTCTAACAGTGACACTCTATCGACAGAGCAACTGGGCACTGTGCACCCACCCAGGATTGCCTCTGACCCCATGTGTCTAAAGATCCCCCCTAGTCACCTGCCTTTAAATAACTCCATCCTCACACGAAGTAGAGCGAGGGGGACCGCTAAGTCCAAAATGATAACAAAATATAAATTGTTATACTTTGTATTTTTTATTCTAATTTTATTTTAATAATCGCATCAATAGAGAGAGCTGATCGGCTCTGTGTGTGATTCCATTATGGAATGTTGGGGGAGTAGGGAGTTTGGCAGTTAATTGATTTTGTCTGATTTTACTAGGCAGACACAGGTTATAAATTAGTATTAGGATAGTGGGGATCAACAAAACCTACTGACAAGGTTGGGAACCAGGAAAATAGAGGTTAACAGCGCCCACTGTACTGAATGACCTGTCAACAGTAACAGCTGCCTGCTATCACAGTAATCACGCAAATATTAAGTGTGTATCAAAATGTATGTGAACACAGACCATCCATCACGTCATGTGACCAGTGAATCCGTATATTAATAACCAGAGCTAAAAGGTAAGTGAGCTATATAGTACTGTGGGGGATCATTAATAGCTCCAGCCAGTAGGTGGCACTAGGAGCACTTTTAACCTCTTAAGGACCAAATTTCTGGAATAAAAGGGAATCATGACATGTCACACATGTCATGTGTCCTTAAGGGGTTAATGACAAGCTAAGATGAGGAAAATCTACATTACTATCTACTACCCTGTGATCCACCATTTAGCATTAGAAATATCTTATGGTTCATTAATGAACAAGGAGTTTTTAAGAAATATGGAGGACTTCAAAACAGAAGAGCAGGAAAAATAGTTGATGCTAAGTTTTTCAGTTTTAGTTGAGCTATTTTGGTATGAAATGTGCAATTTTATGGTCAATTCCTATCTATCTATCTATCAATCGCTCTAACAATTAATCTGTATGTCTATCTATCTATCTAACAATTTGTCTGTCTGTCTATTCTACTGATCCTTTAGTCTAAAGCACTGAATATTCAGATGTTCTAAATGTTAATATTCATACTCTATCATGGATCAGAGTGCCTCCATCTGTGAATCATTGTTATAAACTCTTTGCACCTATTTCTCAGCACACAGAAAGCATACAAAAAGGAGAAGATACAGAAATATGTGTCTATTTTTCCTTCTTTAATGCAATCTGTGCCCTGGTTGTGCCAGGACTTGACCGGATTATATTTGTAAATTCCTAACCCTTCAACATACACATATACATATATCACATGGAAAACAGCTAACACAAGTTATAGGTGATTTTTCATCTTTTATCCGATGGTGCAATTTCCAGAGAAGCGGTGGACCCTCTTTAATTGCAGTAAATCTACATTAAAGTTAACGTTGTGCTGGTTAGGCTGACAGACTGCATGACAAACAATCCTCACGGATATATTACTGATAACCTTCGTACCAGCTTATTACACATGGTGGCTGATCCACTGTGGCTACACCTGTATCAGTTCCTCATTCCGGAAGGAACAGTTTTTTTCCATCGTCCAGAACCAGGGATCTTAGTGCGAGTCCTACACTCAGAGCACTAGGACCCTGTGTTCATGCTACATTCAGAGCACTAGGACCCTGTGTTCATGCTACATTCAGAGCACTAGGACCCTGTATTCATGCTACATTCAGAGCACTAGGACCCTGTGTTCATGCTACATTCAGAGCACTAGGACCCTGTGTTCATGCTACATTCAGAGCACTAGGGCCCTGCAGAAAACACTGAGACAGCACTCTCTGCGTGGCTCTTGGTGGGCTGACCAGGATTATTCACAGGCAGGTTGGCGCCTGGCGCATTCACATCCTGCCAATTCTTCGGGACAAACTGCACCCTTTCGGTCTCTCTTGTATTCTGAAAAATATGGTACTTAAAAATGGAGCCAATTACTCATAGGTAGGTCTAAGGGCTAGATTCAATCACGAAGCCCTAAGTTGCTTAAACGGATGATATTTAACCTCAGATCTGTAGAAAAGAAGTATTGAATTCTGCTCACAGCTCAGGGACATCACCCAGCGCACTTTCACACACATTAAAGTCACAGAATACTTTGTCGGTGACTAACTCGAATTCCGTGCTGCACCTTGATAATCAGTTATTCCCCAGAGAGATACTCAGGAGCGACACAGGAACTAGCAAGGAACAGTGAAATCTGAAATCAATACGGCAAATTATGATTCATCATCTACAACGTATGTAGCTATAACTGCACCGTTCCTACGGCCCAATCAATCTGTACAATATGTTTATTAACTTTGTCATAAAGGAACAGGCAGAACATGGGCATTGATACCTCCAGACATAGCGATCCTCTCCACCAACCAAACAAAAACAACTCCTAAAAAAAAAATGCAAAGCAGTGCAAGTCTCAAAAATAATTACTAATAAAAATCTAGCCACAACCTAAAGAAGAACCTCCATCTGCTTGTTAATCTAACCCCCTCTGAGATGGAAACTGGAAAATGCCTGTTGGATGCATCATCCATTGCGTTGTGGAATATGTTGGCGCTGTATAAATGCCGGTAATAAATATCTAAAACTTTTGACTACTCTTAAATGAACAAACGTTAATTAGACTCATGTAAAACCTTACACACCACACTCCCCAAAATTGTCATCCGGAGAAATTGGATACTGGTGGGAAACGGGACGGGCCAGGGATATGATTGCCTTCCTGGTTCTGCTCAAATTGGTGGACGTGGACCGCTCAGAAAGGAGAGAGGTCCACCCAAATTACTGGCAGGTTAGCTGACATCAATGCACACCAGGCTCCCTGCCAATCAAGCAGGCCGGCCCACTGAGGGCGGGGCATGCAGGCACCACTGTTTCCGCGCTCTTTGTTGAGTCTTAGAGCCCTCAGTGTAATGTGATTGCGTCTAACGATGTGCGCTTTTTTGGGACAGTTCCCTGGATAGTCCCCCAAAATTTAAATTATCCCTCCGAAATCCGGATATTTGGGGATATATAAAGAATTTTAAGCCAAAGTACCTGTGCTGGAAAAATAGGTGGACAAGTTTCCAGTTAGGGCATTTTAGTCAAAAATTTACAATTCGTGACAGTTTACATATATATATATGATTGTAGCGGAGAGCTGATATTCCATAGATTATCTCCACTTAAGATCCCAGTGAGGCTCAGGAACAAGTATTATAAATCCATAAGGCAATAATTCCAGCAGGTAAAACAATCCAACCATATCCCAACATCAATCCCAATGACTGGACGACACACAGCATCAGTAGCAGAACTGAACTTTTTTTTTTTTTTTTAATTCTTTATTTTTTCGCAGTCAACTTGTGATAGACATTGTGTATGACATATTCAATAAAGCATAACATTGCGGTTAACCATTTACATGCAGTTGGTAGGATATCAATGTAGCCTGCGGTTTATATTTTTATTGTAATGTAGCGTGTTACTGCCATATACTTGCCTCCAGTGGTAGTGGAAATATATATCTAGGGCATGCATGGCCGTACATTAGCAAAAATGAGTGAGAAGTAGTGCGTCTCTAGAGCGGGCAGGACGCTGTAGGAGTGCAACTCCACATGGTTGAGTGGGTGTTAGTGGATACTAGCGTGGAGCTGGGGGGGGGGTTGGTGGTCTTTAGGGAGCCTGTGTTCCCGGGTTAATCCCGGTCGCGGCTCATTTAGGCTTGTCTGGTGGGAAAGATGGTTACGGTCCTTCCCTGCTTGCGTTGTATATGTAGATGCGTAGCATTTAAGTGTTGTCTGAGTATAGGAAAATACAATAACAACTAAAAAACCTTATACTGTGCTAACTGTGCATCTGTAAGATGCTGGCCCCATGAGGCCCGTATGTCGTAATAGGTGAGGAAACAAGATTTAAACTAAAATAAACAAAAATAAAAATAAACAGAGAAGATAGTCTCCAGAGTCAAGTATTTGCTCGGCTGGGTAAACTCCTACTCGCCGGGATGAACGGGATAGCGTTAGCCGGGTCCCAAGCTGTCGGTGCAGCCATTGCAGTGCGGTTCAAACCCAGTGTGGTCAGAGTTGCCTCGATCTCCGATGCCTCAGTCACCCTGATCTCTGTGTTCTGATGCTGGATGAGTAGCGCTCGTGTTGGGCCCCAGCGGTATTTGAGTCCCTTCGACGATAATATGGATGTGAGGGGACGTAGTGTTTTTCGCCACTGTAGGGTCTGGCGGGAGAGATCAGAATAGAAGGTGATTTCCATCTCCTCGAACCGGAACGGGGGTTTGCCTCGCACTGCACTCATAACGGCTGCCTTGTCCTGGCCATTTTGAAATTTGACCAGTATGTCGCTGGTGTTGGAGGCAGTGGCTGAGGGAGGCCTGGGGAGCCGAAACATCCCATCCAGTGTAATGCCCCTGGCTTGTTTGGGAGAGAGAAGGGCTGTGAAGAGCCTGCGCAGGCAGTGTGGTAATTCTGCCTGGGTGATATTGTCTGTGAGACCCCTGATTTTCAGGTGTTTCCACCTTCTTCTATCCTCCATGGCTGCAAGGTGGTGGCTTAGAGTGTTGTGAGCCGTGGTGAGGGTGTCAATCTGGGTCTGTAGCTCCAGGATTTGGGCTGTATGTGTTGTGGTGGTCTGTTCGACTGCATTTAGGCGCCCATTGAATCCCTTAAGGTCCTCTCTAACCTGTGAGATTACAGACGACAGATTTTGACGGAGGTCCACCAGGAGGCCGGTAAGTATTTCTGTGGTGAGCGGTTCTGACCCTTTGGCTGCTGACTGGGCAGGTTTTGGAGGCTGTATTCCCTGCTCCCCCAGATTGTGAAGGGAGTAGTCTTCCGATTCATCAGAGAAATCCTCCAGGTCCGCCGCCATGTCAGTTCGACCTGCTCCATGTGGCCCTCTCAGGAGGTCGCCGATATCGGCGCAGAATCTGGGTCTATCTGGTCGGGGTTTTTTGGTCTTCCTCCCCATCGTTTGTGGTATCGTCTGGTGCTTATTGGAGGGGGTATACACCCCGTATTTCAGCTGGTTTTAGGCGTTTTTTGCCGCTTTGTCGGAGCTCAGGGAGATTGCGACCGTTGCTGTTGAGCGCTAGCTCCGCCCCCCCGCAGAACTGAACTTTTAATCACACAAACTCCTTTTAAAGGTTTCTCCCATGCAATGGAGGGATTCACATTAATTGGTACAGTAGCCAATAATACAATAGTTACCTCCCATACATCTCCTCCCCTCCGTGTGACACATAATCCATTTATACATGATACAGTTTTACCCGATTTCTGGATGTACCCCAAAACAGTTAGGTACAATTATTTAAGTGGCACCCCCTGGTAGCCCTGATCTGGGTGACCAATATATTCAAAATTCACCCAGATTAGACTAGGGGTTTGGGAGTTAGGTGGAAGAGACAATTTGACCAACCGCACATGAAGTGGTAGCCAAAAAGGGCTCCATGTGTTTTGGCCCTGCGGTCGGTCTCCGTTCGGGAGATAAAATACATAGTAATACTTGACATCCACCATTAAATCGGTATTCGCCTGAATACCCTTGTTCGGTACTTGTTCGGGAGTTACGGAGCTCTGGAGGTCTCAGCGGTGTTCGGGTAATTGAGTGTCTGATTTGAGTTCCAGACACTCGACGACCAAACACCGGTGAGTTTTTCGTGAGTAAGATGGCCGCCGCCACGTGTTTGTATGCCGAACGGCGGCCACCCAGATACATAAACAAAGTACCGATTGCACCCATTAACTTGCGGTTAGAGAGGTGTGAAAGCCTAATAAGGTGCACACTTCTCTCTGGGGTGGTCTAATGGTTCGGTAGTTTTCATTCGTATGGAATACGGATGAAAACTGCCGAACCATCATACGAATGCTACATACAATTTTAGTTATACAGGAGAATAAACACACAAATTGCATTTTTAACACAACATTTGAGGACAGCCCAAGGCCGTCCGCTACTAAGATTCTTTCAGGTTTTTTAAAAGCAGCCATCATGCATTTTTATTCTTGTTTGTTTGTTTCAAACGTTTTCAGTTTTCTTTTACCTTTAGACCTAGATAAGGCCAGTGTCATTCATTATATCAGATAGTGTCAGTCTGGCAGGAGGTAATTGCCATTAAGTTTAGTGTCCTAATAATCTCTGTTTGAAACCTTATTAGTGTTTCAGCAGCTGCTGGTTACCAGTCATTAAATGGGGAATATTCTAGAACAGATACAGGTGGTAATCTCTAACGATAGGACAGCCATTTTCGTCATTACCAACTGGTCACTAGGTAATTGTACTTTATAGAAGATTTGACTAAAATAAAAGTGGGAAAATGGTTAGGTGACCTACTTATGGGAATACGTGACCACTTATGGTTATGTAGAACTCCTGGTGGTTTTAGAATGCTTCCCAAAACTGCCACCTGAATGTAAAAACAATGTCTGTCGGCATACGGACCGTACGCTAGCATGGGGTGTTTTGCTACGGTAATGACACAGCAGCAAAGGGTAAGGAAATGGGAAAAATAAAATGAGAACTTTTCATCAATTCATTAGACTAGTTAGGATAATGTATGAAATCGTACTACATGATTTTAGAGATACTCACAGTGAACTTAGAAGACAAACATTATTCTCTATAATTAAAAGAACACTCCAAGCACCATAACCACTATAGCCCACTGTAGTGGTTATGGTGTCAGGAGTACCCTAGTGTCCTCCCAATGTAAGTGGTCAAACCATTTAAGTACGGTATCAACCAGGTCCCGCTTACCTCCTCACTCCTGCACCCTGGACGCTCCCTGCTTAGAGCAAACCTGGCAGGGCAGGGTTTAGCTCATTGACTGAGAGAGCCCCGCTGATGCTCACAGACAACGAGTAGGACCTGCACAGCATGGCTTAGTGAAAGGTAGTTAACAGAAGCTCCATGCAGGAGCTTCTGAGCTCCAGAGGAGGACATGACCCTGTGCCCAGTGGATCCGAGGTAAATTGTCAAACTGGTCTCAAACAGCGTGACTACTTACACTGGGAGGATGCCAGGACACCTGGCAGCATAGCCACAGTGGGGCTGTAGTGGTTATGGTGCTTTTACACAAACCTTCTCATTGTAAGAAGAGGAGGAAAGAAGAAATTACTCTCTCCTCTCTAGCTCTGTCAGTCTGTCTGAGAGTATGCACACTGTATATTGCAGCATTGACATGACATGCCATCTGCAGGGAGTTGGATGAGCACTGGTGCTTTATGCGTAATTTTCGGCAGTCTGTACACAGCTTTAAACGGCAAGGACATTCTTTTACTACTGGCAGTGGGGGATCATGGAACACTCAGCAGGGCTTAATATTTCTACCTGATGTAGGACCCTAAAATAGGGCATTTCATAATGGAAAAGAATCTGTAAAGACCACTTAGTTATGACTGCATAGAGTGTCATTTTTAACAACGAGGAATCAAACATCTGGATAGTTAATAATATTCTTACTGTACATACCACTCAATATTGGTGTCCCGTGAATCAGGACTTCAATGGGCAGGTAAAGGTGCGGACAGACCCACTCTAATGAGGACACCAGGAAACAAACCTGAGACAGCAGAAAATGTCTATGAAAAATGGGACTGTCCCACGTAAAATCGGGAAGGTTGGCATGCCCGATCCATATGAGTATCTGTGCACATCTGTTTGAAAATTAAAATACCTTTTTTTCTCAATCCAAGGCATAGCCTCTCTTTGTGTTCACTTCTGCATTAACCCACCATAATCTGAATAAAGATATATACTGCAAACACAGGCCAACATTTGTACAGATTTTTATGAATGATTTGGAAGCAAGCCTTCCTCGTTATCTTGATATCTGCATTGGTGCCAGGCATTGAGTTCTGGGAGCACCCAAGGTTTTTTTTTAAAAAGTTGTTGGCACTCAAAGACTGCTTGCACCATAAGCAGTGGTTATGGTGCTCAGAGAAGTCCGTAACTGCAGAGAATCAAAACAGTAAAAAAGAGACTGGTGTTTATCTTACTACATAGCAGATATAGATACATTACATTGTGAGTTAGCTTTGTTTATTTGAACGTGTGTAGAGTTTCAACCATGCTGAGTTTGTAGCAGGTCACGTTTCACATATCTCGCTGTGTTAGGAAAATGATGTGAGTTTCATGCAAATATTCACTAAAAGCAATGTCTATATAATGCTTGCTCGAATTGACACAGGCCAATTTTCCTGATTACTTATTGCAGAAATTTCTGAATGTGGTTCTGGATGTCCAGCTTCCAGTCCAATTCGGAGTTTGTTAAAGGGAACCTATAGCAAATATAAATATAGTTTTTTGTGACCATAGGTTCCCTTCTGTCCACTCACTTTGCTATTAAAAAAAATTCAAGGGACGCTCCGGGACACATCTAAAGTAATTTAACTTGCTGGAGTGCTTTATTTGCGAAGAGTATCTGTTTTTTTCCATTTTATAAAAAGTGCAGATTTCAATAGAAATTGGCGCTTTTATAAATTAACCTGATTGTCAATCAAACAACCGCTCATTTTACTTCCTGGTTTGATTAGCTCAATGCAGTTGACCTCAAAAGGCAGCAATTGCCCAGAGCACCTATCTTGCAAAGCCTTCTGATTGAGTTTCAGAAAGTCTGGGTGGGGTTAGAAGGACAGGGCTTGTAAAGGCTGCAGACAAGAGATCTGCAGCTTTTGCAAGCTGTTTTCAAATATATCCCCAAATGAAAAGAATACATCATTAAATGCATGGATGTTTTCATTGTGGGTATATCGACTAAGGTGATTTATTTTGGGGGCTGGGAATTTTACAGCTTAATATAGTTGTTCTGGTGTGTATAGCATGTCTCTGCAGGCCTTTTAATGTAAACACTGTCTTTTCAGAGAAAATGCAATGTTTACATTGCTGCCGAGGGACACCCAGTGGCAGTCACTCAGACGGTCACTAGAGGAGCTTCCTGGAAGTGATGCACAATGTGCGGCACTGTAAGTCAGCGTCTCCACCATAGGCATGCGCTCGGGGTGTACCGGGTGTGCCTGGGCACACCCTAATCCCGCGGCACGCCTATGTATATTGAGACCGGCAGGGGAGATCTCAGGATCTCCCCTGTTGGCTCATGCAGAGACGGCACTATCCGAGCGCCGGCTCTGCTCTCAGCCTCCCTCCCCACTGACCCACATGCAGGGAGGGAGGCAGGAGAGGACCGGCGGAGCCATTGCCGGCAGCTCTGCCGGGTTCCTCTCGCGAGATATCAGCGAGATATCCACTGAACCATCAGGGATGGAATCAGCAGCAACAAGGATCCCCCCTCCCTACAAAAGGTAAGTAGGGAGGGGGGATAGCAAGTAATGTACCCCCACCCCCACCCCCACAATCACCCACACACATACAGCACACACACATACACAGCACCAACACGCATACAGCACACACACACACACATACAGCACCCACAGACATACAGCACCCACACACATACAGCACCCACAGACATACAGCACCCACACACATACAACACTCACACACATACAACACCGACACACATAAAACACCCACACACATACACAGCACCCACACACATACACAGCACCCACAGACATACACAGCACCCACACACAGACATCGCCCACAGACATACAGCACCCACAGACATACACAGCACCCACAGACATACAGCACCCACAGACATACACAGCACTCACAGACATACACAGCACCCACACACATACAGCACCCACAGACATACAGCACCCACACACATACAGCACACACACATACAGCACCACACACACATACATACAGCACCCACACACATACACACAGCACCCACACAGATACAGCACCCACAGACATACACAGCACCCACAGACATACACAGCACCCACAGACATACACAGCACCCACACACATACAGGACCCACACACATACAGCACCCACAGACATACAGCACCCACACACATACAGCACCCACAGACATACACAGCACCCACACACATACACAGCACCTACACACATACAGCAACCACACACATACACAGCACCAACACACATACAGCACCCACAGACATACACAGCACCAACACACATACAGCACCCTCACAAACACACACAGCACCCTCACATACAGCACCCTCACACACAGAACACAAACAGCACCCTCACATACACAGCACACTAACAGTACCCTCACAAACAGGACCCTAACAAACACACACACAGCACACTACCAGTACCCTCATACACAAACAGCACTCTCACACACAGTACATTAACAGCACCCTCACAAGCGCACACACAAACAGCACCCTCATACACAGTACATTAACAGCACCCTCACAAGTGCGCACACACAAACACCCTCACCCACATAGCACACTACCAGCACCGTCACACACACATCACACTAACAGCACCCTCACACAGCACACACAGCAGTGTGTGTATGTGTGTATATATGTGTATGTGTGTATATATATATATATATATATATATATATACACACATATATATACATACATACATATATATATGCGGCGTGTGCTTGTGCTTTAGGGTGCACACCCTAATGCAATAGGCTGCGCACACCTATGGTCTCCACGCTGTACATGGAGGAGCTGACCGTTCCTCATATCAGTGCATTGATTCAATGTATCTCTATGCCGACATGCTGATTTGCGCAGCCCAGGTTTTTGCCAACTTATCTTCAATATACCAAGCGCACACTCCTCCAATCAAAGGCTGCTATACCTCTAGTGGTGCATGTCATGAAATGGCAGGACCACTGCACCCAAACCACTTCACTGAAATTAACTGGTCACGGTGACTTTAGTGATTCGTTAAAAACTAAATTTTTTGAGTTTTTTTAAAATGAGTTTTTCTATTCTAATTATGCATGCGGGTTCTAGTGTATGTGTGAATAGATATGTGAGATATGTGTGAGAATAATGTAACCAATGTGCTAAAGCATTGAGCCTGTAGCATATCTCCTGGGTCCCTGTTCTAATAGAATCAATAGGCGTGTGATACACTGTATTTATCTTACTTGTAAACATGCTGGGTTTTGTTTTTACCCTGATTAGTTAAAGCAGCAGTGTCATAGCAGAATCCCGTTTTTTTTTAACCCCCCTCCCGACTCCACTACATCTAACTGACCCCTTAGTCATCCACAAATGCCCCCATATTACCTATTTTTTACCTTTATTTTCTGCCCCGATCTATATTCTGGGCGCCGCCATCTTTGTGTGGGTAGATGAAGTCCCTGTTGGACACGTCATCTGCCCACACTAGATAGCGCTGTGAGATTCCCGCACATGCCCAGTTAAACACAAGAATGTGGGGGGGGGACTTTGTCATTTAGGGCCCCCGCCACACAGGGATGGGGCCGGGGGGAAGATAGTAGGTCCCCCCCCCCCACATTCTTGGTTAGGGCCCCCACCCTCCGATCCTGGGTTGGGCCGGGGGGGAGGACAGTAAGTGTCCCCCCCCATTATTGTTATTGACAAACTTTCCCCCCCTCATCATCCTTTAGGGTACTAGGGTTTTTTTTTTAACCACTGGCTGCTCACTGTTTACTAGACATGCCCCTACTCACGGTATAGCGAGTAGGGGCTGCATTTACTTATACTAAGTAATCTTTAATATTAGTAAATGTGGCTGAAAGACGAATTTAGGTCTTTCAGCCTTTTGGTAGATAGCTCCCTGATACCGTGGAGATTATGGAGTTATCTACTAAGCAGCTGCAAGATGCAGCCGCGGCAATGAATAGGATTGGAGTTTCATTCATTCAAATGAAATTCCGATACGAACAAAGTCCCAAATTGCCTTCTAACACGAATGGAGAAACTGTTCTCATTCTGTTAGGACGCAATTCGGCAGTTTTGTCGGCGTTCTGTCTAAGTGACAGGACGTTCGGCAATACTGACAGGAAGCATCGTGGGAACAGGGAGGAAAGCTAAGGATTGTGGGAAAATTTCTCTGTCCACCGGAAACAAAGCACACTTTGCTCCTCCGCTGGTCAGGCGTAGGAAACCTCCAGAAGAGAAATAGTCCCTACTTTGTCTTATGTTTTAAAGAAAACTAGAGCAGACAGGAAGAAATGAAGAACAGATCCTGACAGGGGGAGAGAAGAGGAATCGATTGGGGAAAGGTAAGTTTGGCATGACAGTGCCGCTTTAAATGCAAGACTGGCTATGTGCAAAAATACATTCTGCTTGCTAGAATATTTGACATTATGTAGCCAAGAAAGTGTATCAATTCTGAATAAGGAATGTTGTGCTGGAACCTCTCACCCTCAGTGGTTTCCCTTGATTCGGTACAGAGAATATAAAGAAAATTACTCACCGTTCCTGACTTAGATAAGGCTAATAAGAAATTGGAAGCTGCTTTTGTTATAGATCAGAATTATCGGAGTCAAAAAGAGAAGCCACCTTTTTATAAACACCCTAAAAATCGTTTGCCGTCACTTTAGGGTTCATCCAACCAAAACTGGATTTTAATAACACACAGTTTTTAATTGCAGTAACTCTTCCCCTGTAAACCTACCTGCGATTCTCCAGGCAGCCAGACTGGATTCCCATTAAGTAGAGCAGACACCTGTCTATAGGTACATGTCCTGTAGGAGGCGCCAGTTTTCAGCATTTATAAAATGGCTTTTTGGGTTTAAGTGGACTGGTGGGGTGAGATAAGTACCACATGCCTTCTCAGTAGCCCAGTTATTCTCCCTTATAGCAGAGCTGCAGGATAGAGGTATAAAGCTCAGTGCTGTCCCAGCCTCCAGTGTCTGTGTGTGAGGCTGGACAGGAAGTGGAAGAGATCACTTCCCATCTGCCACTAACAGCCTCTCACACAGGAAGTGGATTGCAGGAGGAGCAGGGGAAGTTTGAGTGATGCATACTGCACAGTGCCGCATTAACCCCTCCCAAAAGCTATGCTAATCTGTTCTGTAGCCCAAAATGTAAGCACTCAAAACTTAAACCCGAAACAATTTTACTGTCAGGGAAACCCGGACTTTTGTATGATTTACGGTTCCAGATTAGCGTTTTTAGGTTACAGGCCCAGAAAAATCATGGAACACACAGACAGTCGGTATAAAGATGATTCTGAGTCTTTATTGGGAGAACAAGGTTGTTTATGCAGATTAGACCAAAAAAAAGTTAGAAATAATATGTTATTAACAAACACCGGTATATACATACACAGTTGTCAAATTGGAATTTATGTATCTAGATGTTTTTATACCTGCAATGTCCTGTTAACAAAACTCATTAAACTTAATTTACCTGTCTTTTGAGGCGAAGGGGGTGGACGCAGGTGGTACCTTAGAATTCTGTGCCTAAATACCTTTGGCCATTGACGAGTGAAAATGTAACCCTGGTGAGTCTAAATTTATCTTTGGTGAGAATGCTATAACTGGAAGTGGTGAATAACAAGGCTTGGGTAGTAGCTACAAAAAGTAACTACACCCTCTGAATTTCATGGTTTTATATCTCAGAACATTATAACAATCTTCCTTAGCAGGTCTTAAAAATCAGGTACCTCCGATGAAATACAACACATGACATGTTACACCGTGTCATGATTTATTAACAAAAATAAAACCTACAGTTTACTTAGGTTTACACACATGGCTTCTCTATTTTGGCTTTGTTTTGGTTAAATAAATTACGACAAGGTGTAATATGTTATGGGCTGTTGTTCATCAGAGGTTGTATTTACCTACTTTACAATTTAAGACCTGCTAACGATGATTGTTATTAGGTCCTGATATGTACAACCATAGACATGTCTTTTCCCCTTGGCTATATATATATATACAGTTGTGCTAAAAAGTTTGCATACCCTTGTTTGAGAATTGGTCAAATATGTACTGTTTTTAAAGAAAATGTGAGTGAGCAGAGCAGGCAAAACACATTTCTTTTATTTCTTCTAAGATTCATATTCAATTGTAGGTTATAACAGAATGGCACAATCATAAAACATAATATGGCAACAAAGAAACACATGCCAGGCTGGAAAGAGAGGGAGAGGACCTGCTGCCAGCCAGAGGTACAACATTGAGTCTCCTAGGGCCCTCTTCCTGTTCCACCAGACCACCCAGGAGTGTTATGCCCCCCTCGATGGCCACAGGTAAAGGGGCCATTAAGAGGCAGGGAAGGGGTAATAAAATATAAATTCAATTTTTTTTTTTTTTAAATAAATAATGTTTACTGTCCACAGAATACAGTTCCTCTCCTACCATACACATTTATACTCACAGGCGGCATCCACTTTACACATACAGTATCCACCACACAAATATGCACACTGCATCCACTATACATACACACTGCATCCATTATACATTCACACACACTGCATCCATGACACACACATATGCACCGCATCCTTTACACACACACACACACACACACACACACACACACACACAGCATCCATTATACATTCACACACACTGCATCCACGACACACACACATATACCCCGCATCCTTTACACACACACACACACACACAGCATCCACTACACATACACACATACACCGCATATACACCGCATACTTTACACACACACACACACACACACTGCAATTCTTTGTGGTGAACCTGGTCTCGGGGTGGGCCCCTGTGGGTGTTCTCAGTCGAGAACCTCTCTGTCTACTTTGGTCCAATATAGACCTTAAGTAGAAAGGAATTAGAACTTTTTCTATTTATAACCAAATAATTAGAGATATTTACACAACCTTTTATAATTTAAAGATCAGAGCTGGGTTTACAAATTCCCTCTTGCATAATATGCCATTAGAAACTATTGAACTAGCTATAGGTGACATTAGTTTGTTAAAAAACAGCATCAACACTCTAAAAGATCTAGCACCAGAGGGGTTTTGTTACCTTTTGATTTGCTCCAGACAAGTTTTGATTTATCGTCCAGAGGGGTTTTCAGTTATCTTAGATTGAAACATTTCATTAAAAAAAAAAAACATTGTAACGGATAACCCTGTAATCGAATTTTTTGATAAGCACCATAAACATAAGATCACCTCTAGCGTTTCTAATTTTTTCACCCTGTTACAACCGCAAGAAAAAATGTCTCCATTGATTAAATGGGAAAAGGAGATGAATGTTTTACTGCAATATGAAGAATGGTTGAAGGGTTTGATGATTGTTAGGAAGAATGTTCACAGCATGACTCTAATAGAAACTCAGTACAAAATAACTTTAAGCTGGTACTTAGTCCCAGTTAGACTGCACAAACTTTACTCCAATACTTCACAAATGTGTTGGACATGCGAATCAAACGTGGGTTCCTTCTTACATATCTGGTGGGGCTGAGTTAAAAAAATATATAAAGCCCCTACAGAATTTTCTTTAGTCTCTACTGAGAATTTAGTTTGTTCTAACTCCTCAGATCTTTCTTTTTAATATTTTGTTACCTGGAATTCATACCCAGAACTGTCTAATTGTTCACATAATGGTAGCAGTTAAAATTTGTATTGCACGAAAATAGAAATCTAAGGGTGGTTTAGGTTGGACAGAAATATTGTAACAATTAGATTACCAACATAGAATGGAGGCCTCTTTTCATTTAGACCAATCTCAATACGTTGTGATAAGGTGAATGGGGTGGTCTGTGAGGGAGTTTATATTTCGACTGAATTGTTCAGAGAGGCATATGATCTTTAACCCCAGGGGGAGTGTGTGTGTCTGTGTGTATATAACCGAAATGAATATTTATTTATGGGCCCCTGGGGTGGGGCACTGGCCCACCCTGCGCTCCACTCCGCTGTTTATTGTTTTGTTCCGGGGAGACTAGGTCCAGACCAGGGTTTGGACTGTCTCAACCCACTGCTCAGCTGCAGGTAATCAGCTGCAGCAGTGGGAATAATCCCCTCCCTGCTAGGCAGGTAGGGAAGAATGTTTGTTTCTCTCTGGAAGGCTGGAAGCAGCAGACTGGCTAAACACTGGAGTGCAGAGAGCTGACAAAGACACTAGGTTGGTGAAACCAATATTGTTTTGTTATAGTTTAACCCCTGAGAGATAGGGAATCTGATGTTAGGGCTCAGACGAGCTAGGTTTTTGTTTATAGGGATTTGTGTTACATTATTGTTGTTTCCATTTGCCGCTGTCTCTGTAGTGAAGCTCAACAATAAAGTGCCTGGAATTAAGTTACTTTTAAAGACTCTGCATGTTTGTACCCAAAAGAACCGTGCTAACTGCAGACAAGGATCACAACGTCAAATATCTGAAGCTTTGGGCTCCCTGGAAACAATTCAAGGAGAACAATACAAGTTTATTCTAGATGGGAACCTTATGTCATATCCTACCAACCCGCCCTCTTGATAATGACCTTGTGCAGGGCTGCATTAACACAGGGGCTGATGGAGCTGCAGCTCCAGGCCTATGCCCATGGAATAGGCCCATTGTTAAAAAAAATATATATATAAATCTTGCTAAAGTATGAAAACTTAAGAGGGATGTAGGGGGACAAAACTTGTGTGGACTGACTGACAATGAAATTAGTTTAGCTAAAGCTGACTGTGCACTATGCGAATGTTCTTGCTGCTTCAGTCTCTCTAACACTGAGGCATTTCCCTTTCTTTTACACTCATTAGTTATACCTTTTCTCTGTCCCAGACTGTGTAACATGAGCTTCTGCCTCCTAGTAAGAAGGTAAGGAGAGGACTGGGCAAATGAGTGCTAGTGGACAGTCCGTGGCCCTCTCGTGTCAGTGGCACACTCTTTTACCCTGCCCACCAACATTCTGCTTTACCAGACACTGCTGTTAGGGGGTTTGTTTTTCAAGTTGTTACATATATATAAGATGTTTAAAGCCTACTTGAAAAGTACTATATTGTTAAGGTAAATGTACTGTATGCCTCCTTTGCTTGACTCAATAAAAAATAAATATATATAAAAAAATGTTTTATAATCTTTATTTGTCACCACACCCAGAGGTTTGCATTGAATACCTTTTTGTTGCTATGGGATCTGGTACATTCTCAATCATTAACTTTCAATGCTTAGCAGGAAAACTTTATGTATATATACATCATATATATAGACATACACAGATTAATTAAAACCACCTGCCTAATATTGTGTAGATCCCCCAACCCCCACCGCCAAAACAACTCTGATACATCGATGCATGGACTCCACAAGACCTCTGAACGTGTCCTGTGGTATCTGGCACCAAGACATTAACAGCAGATCATTTAAGTCCTGGACGTTGCAAGGTGGGGCCTTGATGTGGG
>OW240912.1:405767300-405786684 GCA_933207985.1 Pelobates cultripes | reverse complement strand
CCCGGCCCTCCTCCCTCCCTCCCCTTTTTCTCTCTCCCTCCCCCAGTCCGGCCCTCCTCCCTACCTCCCTCCCTCCCCTATCCGTGTCTCTCTCTCCCCCAGCCCGGCCCTCCTCTCTCCCTCCCGGCCGGCTCTCGGTGTCAGGCGGCTATGGCTCCGGCGCTGGACAGGCCCGGTTACTGGGGGCCCCCGACCTCCACCCTGGAATGGTGCGAGGAGAACTACGCCGTGTCCTTCTACATCGCCGAGTTCTGTGAGTACCCGGGGTCCCATCACTCCCAGCCAGCCTCCATGGATTCCCACTGCTAGTAATATCAAATGTATACATCTGTGTGCCTGGCTGAGTGTGATGGGAGTCCTAGCCCATGTACATCTGGTTATATGCCTGGCTGAGTTGGGGTAATGGGAGTGACATGAAAGAACACCAATCTCTGAGAAAGTCTGCAGCTCTGCACGTGTGTCAGAATGTGTAACATTGTTACTGAGTATCATGTGAAGCTTTACAATTGGAATTCTGGAGAATTGACAAATGCATTGCAGAATCCAGGCCCATAAAGTCAACTCTATGCAGATCCCATAATATTGAATAATTCCTATTAATGAATAGGGCGCTTTGTTCGGGAACTGTACCATGGCTGGCTGAGTGTGATGGAATTTACATCAAAAGCCATGTATAGATATAGGTGACCCTGGACACCTAGTGTCACACTACCAGGTCGTGACAACTGGCATTAGGACTTATCAGGCCAGGCATTGCCTGTATATGGTATCTTTATACAGTCAGTTTAATGCACACCTTACATGGAGCATTCTGGCCAGTCTGAACTTGGATACAAGGTATCAGCTCAAGGTGACCCCATGCCCTCCATTCTACAATGAAAGCAATCACCCTCCTAGCTGCATACACACTTCCCTTCCCATGCTTTCACTCAGCATGCTTCCATTGTTTACTGTTCATGTTTTTTTCCTACATATTACCAATGTACTGCAATCCATTCATTGTCTCGGGTATAAAGATACATTTTCCTGAATGATCTAATGACCTCACTAGAAGAACACAGGGATTCTTTAAAGTGCACTCCCCGAAACCATTACTTTTAATTATTGATACTGTTTCTTGTGATTCATTTTTTTGTCTTCTTCCTTTTTCCTTTTGATGTTGCATGCTTCATCAAAGTGCATTTGCTGTAACCTGCATCTGGGCGAGCCAAATCTGAATTTATCTGGTTGGGCAAGTCCATCTATATTGATTATTCTCAAACGCATATAAATGTGTGCATAATTCAAGAGGTCTATATATATTCAACCTGCAAGTAGTGCAGATGTATCTTCTTCCTATTGCTACAGGAAGGCAGGATCTAAAATTATTGTTTTATTCTAGCATATTCCTCAGCACTGTACACCTAGGGCAGGCATAGGCAACCTTCGGCACTCCAGATATTTTGGAGTACACCTCCCATGATGCTTTGCCAGCATTATGGGTGTAAGAGCATTATGGGGGATGTAGTCCACAACATCTGGAGTGCTGAAGGTTGCCTATCTCTGACCAAAGGTATTCAACCTTCAGCACTCCTGTCGTCGCAGATTAAATCTCCCATGACTGCCGGCATTATGGGAATTGTAGTGCAAAACATCTGGAGTGTCGAAGGCTGCCTACCTCTGAAAATTCTAGTGTGTGCCCAGAATGCAGTGTGCCGTCCGTGGTTTGAAAAAATTTTTTTGCTTGCAACAATGACCGACATGTTAAAGATCAATCTAAGCACGATATCTACTATACCTCGGCATTAACGCTTAGGCAATATTAGAAATGGAGCCTGGGAAGCCCAGGCAAGTGTCAGACCATTTGAAAACGGTTTGTTTACCATGGGACAGCCGCAAGGGAATCTTGTAACCGTAACCACTATAGCAGGCTGCTGTTGTAAGGCTACTTACACTGCCCCTATTAATGTACAATAGCTTCTTGACCGATAAGCTGTACAAACACATTAGCAAGCCAAAAAATGTTTATTATTTAAAACAATAGATTTATAATTTATTTGTCTGGTTGTTGAAATAACCGGTAATTTATACAAACGTTCAGGTGAAAAATCTCCAAGTTGGAATAAAATCCAGTTTCCTTTTTTTTTCCAACTCTATCATGCCCCATTTTTAGCAGGTCCCCTCTATTTTTTTTTTTTTTTGAGTGAATTGTTTAAACCGTATTGATATCATGCCGATGAGCCTTTTATCAGGAGACCATAATTGTCTGCACATTTCTGCTTTTCAACAAGCCGGTTTTCTGAACAATATATGTTTATTGAGGTTTCATGAGAAACTTGCCTGAAACCTGTACGACTAGTAAATGATCTATAGTTACCTTCACAGGAAAAAATGGTTTGAATTTTCAGAGCAAAGTTTAAAATTCAGGCCAGGTAAACCTTTGAGCGAGAATTGTTATCTCACTTGGCGGGAATGTCATAGTGGCAGAACTAGCGTTGTCTTGTCTTGTTAAACAACGTTACAGGCAGGCGATAAGGACTAAAGATAAACAGGCTTGTATTAGCTACCTGCTAATAATTGCATATGATTCTTTGCATCTGCTTGTCTTTGGCTAAAAAACACTGGGCCGTTTCTTTCAGAATCTCTGAATGTAGCAGTGGGTACTTGTGTAGTACATATTGCCTACAGTATATCATATTATATGTGCAAGATAATCAATGCAAAAACCCATCGTCTTGCAAGAATCTTTCTGATTTCCTGCAGCTTCACTAATTCGAGGAATGCCTTCCTCTGGAAATATTGGGACACAGACCTGTCACTACTCCATCATATATATCATCAATTGGAAAGAGAATAATCTACTCATGAAATGGAGCCTCATTGCACACACTGCAGGTCTCTTGGCTGACGCCACAAAAACAATTGTAAAGAAAAAAAACAATAGAAAAATAATCAGGGTACTTCGGCTCCCAACAAGGCCATTATGGGGAGCAGCTGGACAGATGTGTGCTAGAGCAGTGATGGCTATCCTTTTCCAGCCCTTTTGCAGTATATTACCCATGATAATGTGCACAATCTGTGCTTGGCTGAACATTGGAAGTAATGTACTTTGCAATGGATGGAGTGTCAGATGTTTATCGTCACTGGGCCGCAGATGGCATCCGAGTAATGACTGGGATGCCGGCTATCATGTCACGGGATGGTGACATATGCCAGGATTTTATTGCAGGGTTTCGGATAGCTAAAAATAACGCAGTTCATTATCATAATTGTCAATGTTCAGAAAGGAATGTTATTGTTACATAATTGGTCTTCCCAAAAGCCATATTGCCTCACTACAGTCTGTAATGAATGCTGCCACGTGACTGATTTTGCTCTTTAGTCGGCCCTCACACCTCACCCCTCTGTCAGTCCTTACATTGGCTTCCTGTATCTTATGGGAGTCAATTCAAAGTACTAGCCAATACCTATAAAGCACTGACCAATTCTAGCCCCTCTTATATCTCTTCACAGATCCATAGGTATGCCCCTCTCAGTCTCTCTGCGCTGCCCGTGACCTTCTCCTGTTCGCTGCTCGCACCCTTAGGAAAGCTTATGGCCTCCCAGAGTAACCTCTACCTCACATACCTGTCTCTTGCTCTCTCTTAAAGGGCAGCACTTTACTCTCTCCTCTACCTCTGCTTCACTCCCACCCTAATTGATTGCTATTTCCTGTCCTAATGTATTTTACACCCCACCTCCTATAGATTGTAATCTCGTTTTTGCAGGGCCCTTTTCAACCTATTGTTCCTGTAAGTTTTCTTGTAATTGTCCTATTTATAGTTAAATCCCCCCTCTCATAATATTGTAAAGCGCTATGGAATCTGTTGGCGCTATATAAATGGCAATAATAAATAATAATTTAAAATAGTGACTTTCTAGAATTTTGTCATTTCTGATACAGCTCCGTTGCAGTGTTGGAGAACCTTTGATGGTGCTTGGAGTGTCCCTTTAATTACCACCTTTTCTCCTTATCATTTCATTGATTCTGTAAGGTCGCTTGTGAGCAATTTAAGTCTTTTTGTAAAAAACAAATGTTATACTGTTTGTCTAAATTTCACTGAAACCATCCAGCACAATGAAGAGATATAATACAATCTTGGGATTATTTCGTTTTATATGTACTCCGTGTTTGGGAAAACAAGCTGGATCTCAGCGTTACACAGATGGTGCGGCTCCTGATGGCTTCATCAGCCGGTAGGACTGTATCTTCAGGTATTTGTAGCACCTTTTCCACCATCAAAGCACCCGCTCTAGGCAAAGGCAAAAAGGCCCACACCAATACAGTCTTTATATTTTTTTATTGGCTGCAGGCTCTTCCCTTCCAGAGCGAAGATACATCTTTTAACTGCCTCGTGATCAGGAGTTGGGCAATTCCCACTATATCCTAACAGCCCCGATCAGTCAGGCACTTACTGGCACTATCACCTGTTACCTGTCCCCACAATGCCCTGTCCTTGTGCTTTAGTTAGCACAGGGTTGTAGCTGAAGTGTGTTCTCTGTGCGTACGCTGGCAAAATGGTCCCTGCTAGCTAAAATGGTAACTTGGTGCCATCTGTTTCCTGTGGATTTGCTTCCTTGAATTGCATTTTCAAGAATAGATTTTGTATGAAGCTGAAGAATGAACAATACGCGAACATGGAAGTGCATGTTGTTAAAAAAGGACTTGGACACATTTGAGTTAAAGCGGCACTTTCTCTCTCTCACACACACACACACACTCACTGAAATTCCAACCCATTCAAAACATCTACTGATGCAAGCTAAGGACTACGAGCGACGCTTCTTGACACTGGTCGGAGCTACCGCCATCTAGAAGTGTCAGTCTCCCGGCTGCAGAGGTATTAGCTGTATCAATGGAGGATCCCGCAGGTTTCCACAAAGAACGCAATGCTGTGTTCTTGCACATGCACCAGGAGTTGAAGAGGTCCAATCGGGAAAAAAAACAAACAAATGGCAGAGACAAATTCAGGCATCTTACCTTTGCCAGCCCTCCCCCCTCCCCCCTTTACTGGAGTCACCCAGAAGGCGACAGTGCCACTTTAAGAGCTTTTGAATTTTTCAAACTAGATTTTACACATGTTTAATTCAGATGGTTGTTTTCTTCATTTTAAAGGGACACTCCAGGCACCCAGACCACTGCTGCCCATTGGAGTGGTCTGGGTGCCAACTCCCACTACCCTTAACCCTGCAGCCGTAATTATTGCAGTTTTCATAAACTGCAATAATTACATTGCAGGGTTAAGTACTCCTCTAGTGGATGTCTACTAGACAGCCACTAGAGGGCGCTTCCTGGTTTCTAGCACAGGTTTTCTGTGCTATAGCGTCGCTGGACGTCCTCACGCTATGTGAGGACCTCCAGCGTCGCTCAGTTCCCCAAAGGAAAGCATTGAAAGCATTTTCAATGCTTTCCTATGGAGAGGTCTAACGAGAGCGCGCACATCCGCATTAGGTCTCCCCGCCAGCGGCCACGCATGTGCGATCGGTCTCCCCTGACAGATAACGTCAGCAGGGGAGGAGCGTGGTCGGACCCGAAACCACCGCCGGGGAACTTTCGCAGGGGTCTCAGGTAAGTCACTGAAGGGGTTTTCACCCCTTCAGCAACATGGGATGGGTGGTGGGAGGGAGAGGGGACCTGCAGTGCCAAGAAAACAATTTGTTTTCCTGGCACTGGAGTGTCCCTTTAAGAGCATGGCCAATTTTAGTGAAAATTGGAGCCAGACACTACATGCCACATGGTGGTCTAACAGCGCCAATTATTAGACACTCCGCAACAATAACACATTACACCGCACGTTTATACAATCACCAGCAATAACACAGGCCGCACCCTTATGGTATGTGTACATTTGTAGCACCTATTCAATATGTATTCCAGTTAGGTGCAGATCTCTCGAAGTAAGAATGTGGGACTGGAGCGTGCAAGTCACCAGTAACATGATGGGGGGCCACCCGGGAAGCGGATCGTTAGCCGTGCAGCCACTCTATCCCAAACCAAAGCTCCCTTCTTTAATTTATTATAGTTTTTCACTGTGTTGGAATTTCAATTTATTTTTTTTAAGAAGATTCTCTGTAGAAGTTCTAAAAAAAAAGTTACCTTTTTGTTGACGTACAATGATAATCTAATTATAATCCATTGTAGACAAAACGTGTGACTTTACTGCAGTCTGAATCTAAACTGCTGTGGTTTACGTTTGTTCACTAAATAGTGAAATGTAGGAACTTAAATAAATTGCAAAATTCAGACATTTTAAGCTGGGAGTTAGATAATTAGTCCAGCTCAGAGATTGTGGACTAAATGTTTCAATTTGATTTTATGATTCACTGTTTAAAGAACGATCCCCCTTTTGAGTAAAGTTAAATTTGCCCCTGTTTTACACACACGTTATATTGCACACAGCCAGGGGTTGGATTCTGTTTAAAATAATTAATATGGGCCAGTGCTCCTCTTATTGTGACTAAATGACCGCCTGTCTTGCTGTAAATCCGATTAGAATATTCTATGTAAATTTTGGTTAAATATTAAACAAGGCAGACTGAGTGGAGCCAAGATGTCACCATAACCTCTGGTAAAGTCCAGCGTTCTGTGGCTAAATTAAACTTTTTTTATGTCTCTAATAAAACAGCCTGCAACATGTAGTTCTCAAATATTTGGGGTTGTAGCATTTTGATTGGCTAATCGTCTGCACTCCATAATGTTTCTTTAGAGCAGTAGTGATCAAATCAGTGAGGAGTAATTCCAGTTTATGAAAGTGAAAAGAAACATAGTAATACAAAATATATCATGGGAAATAAATTGAATGAATATGTAATTGAAACAATTGTTTCAACACACACAAAAAACCCCACTAGCAGACACTTCATTGATTAGAGTATTGATTAGACAAAGGGTGTAAAAAAAAAATTAAAAAAAAATGCAACATCTTAATCTTATCAAACTAAGAAGATTCTGTTAAATAAGAAATGGATCATTTTTAAAGTCATTATTGATTGAAGTTTTATCAAGAAAAGTATGAAATAAGTAAAAAATAAATAAAAAATAAATACCCTTAAACAACTCATACATAGTAAATTAAATCCTAAACCCAAAAATGAGAGAAACAAGGATCAGAAATATTTGGAAACATTAAATGAACTACTAAGACCTTAAGGTTAGCGTGTGTGTGTGATTTAAAATCCACTTAACCTTAAAATAGTCTCATTTAGATCCACAATTCCCCGTCTATATGGTCTAATAATCCTCTCAATACCTTATACTGTATGCTTGGAAATATTATGTCAGGATTTACGATGCCATACAAGCAGTCCTTAAGTGAAAAAAAAATGAAAATAAATAAAACTTAAAAGGGAACTACAGTAACCATAAACACTACAGCTTAATGTATTAGTTCTGGTCTTTATAGCCTGTCACTGCAGACTTTTCAATGTACTGACACTAAAGTGTATAGTGTTCCTTTAATGTTGCAACGTATTACCGGGCCTCAGAGTGGCCAGACTCAATGTTTTAAGAACATTATTAGACAGACAGAGTTCAATGAGACAGAGCGTACAAAAATTAATAAGACAAGCAAATTGATACAGAATGGAGAATAGTCAATACATAAGCTAATGTCAAATATATCAAGAAACCGTAATAGGAATGCACCCTCGGATTACCATAACATGGTACTGAGAAATATCTCAATTCATTTTAAATAGCCTATGAAAGGCAGAGATTGCTTATTGGCAGTCATGGGATGTCAGAACATGTGTGCATCTCGTCTGCGTGACGACGCACATTCTCAACAAAATTGGAGAAGGTGAAGCCATAAAAGGGATCTGATGCAAAGCGTCCGGTATCACTCGGACTGCCGGAGGAGGCCTGCGAGGATGGGAGAGATGTTGGCACCAATGACACAGCATAGCTCGCTCAGTGGGTGCCGGGACAGTTTAAAAATGCCGTGCTATAGGGATAACCAATTCAATAGCATTGATACACTCTCAAATTAGCTTTTATTTTTATAAAGGTCTTGTTGTTTGGCCGACATACTGAATTAAATATGTTTGACATGTTTGTAAGATATAACAAAAAATGTATTACAGTTGATTTACTGCCTAATTTGATCGTTCTTCAGCGACACAGAAAAAGTGACAATATTGTCCACTTTCAAAACAGAACAAACTTTACATTAGAATGCCCAACAAAGTAAAGCTATGTTGTTTTTCTGCTATCTTAGATGTAATTAAACTGTGGGACAATTGTTGTAACAAATTAGAAGCCCATCTCGCTATAGTACATATAGCAGAGCGGGCAATGTGCTCAGTTATGTTATCATTGAACAACACTACCACAAACCTTAAATTGGAAACTGTAAGTTGTAATAAACGTTATACTTGGTATGGCATCATCTCTTATTGATGGATTATCTTTCAAAAGGGTAGACCTTTTTTTAATCTCTGTTTAAAGGATCACTATAGTGTCAGGAAAACAAACTTGTTTTCCTGACACTATGCCATCCTTAGGTCCCCCTCCCATGGCGGTAAAGGGGTTAAAACTCCTTCAGCCACTTACCTTTATCCAGAGCCGGGCTCCCTTGGTGCTGGTGACCTCTCCTCCCCTGCAGACGTCACCTCACGAATGGAGCGGAATGCGCATGCCCGGCAAGAGCCTTGCGCGCATTCTAACAGTCCATAGGAAAGCATTTCTCAATTCTTTCCTATGGACGTTCTGCAAGCTGAATGCGAATTTATTTCAGGAAGACAGCCACTATAGGTTGGATTAACCCTGCTAACTGCTATGTTTACATCTAAAGGGTTAAAACCTGGGGGACCTGGCACCCAGACCACTTCATTGAGTTGAAGTGGTCTGGGTGACTATAGTGTCCCTTTAAGGCAGATTCTGCAACAAAGTCGTCCATATTGGAATAGTTGCAATTAAGTCTGTCCAATTGCTATACTCCAAAATTGATAACAATGATGACATGATGATGCCAATAACAGATTATTGCCTGAACAATCCTTACAAAATAACGTAACACACATATTTTTGCCTTTTTCAGTCAATGCAAAAAAATGTAGTGGTAAACGGACTCAAATGTAAAATATTTTCATATCATTGGAATTCTAATAGTCAATAAACAGGTGTAAATGAGTGGCTGAACCACCCCCAAATAAGAATAAGGTAATCTGTGTTACACTATAAATTGTAATTTCAGACAGATGAATAACAGTACTTCTAAAGAAGCGGGATATTCACTACCCAATGTAGAGATTGGTGTACCATTGGGCAAATTTAGCCCCCATTGTTGTCTCAAATCTCTCTAAGTAGAACACTCCGTGGAACCGAAAAAAATATGAAGTCACGAAATACAGATTGAATCCAAAATAAACAACTTGAGATAATAATCATATTTTTATTAATGATTTAAATTGTAAAGCCTGCTCATGGGGAATGTCCTCTAATGTTACCACCAGTACTCATGCATCTACTCCGTGTTTGTCAAAACCATTAACACATGCTGTGAAAAAAACCCAAAAAACACAACACTAAAGGCTGCAAATGTCCATCAGCAAAATCACTCAAATGTTCAGTGCCCAATACAATGGGGCTACCCAAAAAGCACAAGACTGGGCTTTGGGTAAACCTTGGGTAGATGACAAAAAATAGGAGTGACTGGGTACTGGACCGTCACATACTCTGCAGTATTCAAGCAGTTTTAGAACTCCTCTCCATTGTAGAAATGCCATATGTTAAAGAGCATGTACGTAAACCTAAATCAGTGCTTTCACCATCCGTGTTACTGAAACTCATGCTTTGACTGATGCTATTTTTAATACGTTTTACTATTTTTCTCAATCTTGTTGTTATTGTTCGGGGATTTGGTGCCACTGGCCACAAATAATCCCAGGACTCCTCATAATTCTCCTTATCATGCTTACATTTGAGTGCTCTTCCCTCCAATGTAACAGAGTTTAGGTCTAAAATCATAAGATGCGAGCACACTATTATATTATCAGAGTTTACCTTTCTTTGAATAACTGTAGCATGTGGCTTGTGATCCACACTGGCACTGTTTGTTTGTTTTTCCTTGTTTGCTACTTTAGTTTTATTCTGTATCTTGATAAAAGGGTGATTTTATCCCTTATGATTTCCCTCGCGGTGGTTATTGCTTGCTTTCTTCTCATTACTTGCTGTTTGCAATAGATAATTCGTAAACACATTGTAAAAAAGTCAAATAAAGCCCTTACACGTGGCCGTGGTAAATGGCGTCTGTATGTTTTGTTATAAAACACTGCACAGGGTTTTTACAAAGGTGAACTTTCAGATTTAAGACCCGAGTACATAAACGAAAAGCAGAGCTGATAGAATTCTTACTGTTCGATTAGTGTGACTTTAAATTTGAAATCTACTTGGATTCTTTAGTGCATAACCCTGATAGAGATTAACCCCTCTGCTGCCAAGGGTGTGACTTCCCCTCTAGCAGTGTCATTAGAGCTTTGTTAGCCCCTTAATGTCAGCTTTGTTGTCCATTCTTTACAGGTCAGTTAGTTAAAAGGACACTATAGGCACCCAGACCACTTCAGCTCATTGAAGTGGTCTGGGCGCAGCATCACTGGTCCTTTAGTTTTTTTTATGAACTGCAATAATTATCTCTGAGTTAACTCCACCTCTAGTGGCTCTTCCGGGTTGTTAGGCGACTTTTGTTTGCTATTGCATGAGGACATCCAGTATCTGCTAAAACTCCATAGGAAAGCATTATACAATGCAGAAGTGCTAATGTGATTGCGCATGTGCATTAGGTCCCTCCCCACCCCCAACTGACAGCAGAAGAGCTCGACTGCCCCATGTAACACTGAGCTCTTCATATGGAGGCATTCCTGCAAACGCTACAGATCTGCTGATCTGTATCCTTTGTTTCGTTACAAAGCGCAACACACAGATGTTTTGTTGGCTGCAGTACAAATTACATTCTAGAATTACTTTCATTGTACTCTGGTGTGATAGCTTCTCAATATGCCAAATGTTTACGGTCAATCAAGGAAACAATCGTCGGCCAATCCAGCATTAATGTCATGTGCGCATTTTAATATATATACCTATATATCATGATCTGCTGGTTGTTTCTCATATTGTGCTAAGTAGGGATAGCCAGATTATTTATTGAGTTTGTATATGTATTAAAGCCAATATTTATCATTTTACCTATCGGTATCAACCTGGTAATTTACAGATATTACTGATTCACTTACTCAGCTTGCCTAGTCACTGCACTGAAACTGTAGTCGCCAGCCTCACGTCACCCCTCCCTGTGATTCCCAGCATGTGGAGCTCAGCTGGAAGTAGGGAGGTGCGACAGTGAATATTCTACTGTACTGGGCTGGCTGAGAGCGATAGGAGTGTGATTGCTGAAAGCAATCACACTCCTATCAGTAACAGCACTGTACATTCTGGGATCTCACCAATCCCAGCATGTACTGGCTGCCTGAAAGTGATAGCAGTGTGATCGCTGTCATAATGTTCAGGTAATGCCAGATTTGTGTAGCAATTGTTGCTTTTTCAGAACTTTTAATGCACAGAATATCAGCACCAGTTATCGGCCCAAAAACGACCGATAATCTGTGTCGCCATTGGCACTGAAAAAATATTGGTCGATTCCTACTGCTAAAGTGGGGTGCCATAAGGACTGTATTAAACAGTGTGACGGACACTGCAGTACAGAGCCCTCTAGTTTCAGTCATTTCATAATGCATTACAAATATGGGGTCCGTTTTTAAGTAGAGAATCACATTTTAGGAATATTCCTCCTTTTAGAAGTAAATATTTTCCAGTTTTATTTTAGATTTAAAATATATTACCTAAAATCCAGTGACGACCATGTCCTTTTGCTGTAGCTGCCCTCACTTTGCCCCATGGAATGAGCAGTCGGTATAATGAGAAATTGTCACTTTTCTAAAATAAAACATAGGAAACATGCTGTTGTGTTTATATCCTGATAGCGGCAGCTTATAATGCAGTTCCAATCATCCTGTGTAAGAGATCTAAAGTTGCTAAAATACTTACTTTAACAGTGCGTTCATATAGACGTTTTTTGGGGGTGGGTGGGCTATTCCTTCTTTTGCGTTAATTTTAAGGTAACATCTAAATAATGCATTAAAAATATTTGGTCATTTCCAACCTAGACCATTACTTTTTCTATAATTTGGTCTGAATCCCTGCTATGAGTTGCCAATCCTTTGTTACAGCTTTAACTTTGCCCTATCCCACACATTCCACTTTAAACATGTTCGAGCAGACGTCCGCAATGCTCCTCGCATTTCTGTGGATGCTTGTGTAGCTCTGTGACTTGTTGGCGTTTCACCATCTGATTGATCTGTTTGTACAATACTTGCTGTGTTCACTGC
Organism: Pelobates cultripes; assembly: GCA_933207985.1. Classification (NCBI taxonomy): domain Eukaryota; kingdom Metazoa; phylum Chordata; class Amphibia; order Anura; family Pelobatidae; genus Pelobates; species Pelobates cultripes. The sequence goes on along the minus strand of OW240912.1, from coordinate 405,774,285 downwards.
AGACCATAAAATTACAGGCAGGAAGAGAATTTTAAATTGATGCCCACCTAAATCTCTTCTACACCCCACTGATTACTATCCTTTCCCTCCAACAACACCATCTCTTTTCCACCGAGCTACTTGAGCGTTGTGATGGACCGCCTGGCACCCCGACCGGCTGCCTCTGCCAATCGATGCTCCTAGTGCTCACTGAGTACTCCAAGCACTCAACCAGATACCATCAGCACTGTAGTCCCCTCTTCCAGCGTTACAGCTTGGTTGGGGTCTCGCTGTCCTCCACCCACCCTGGACCCAAGACCAGGATCCAGCTTCCAGTGGGTAGACCTCTCCTCCAAGAGAGTGTAGCAATATGCTCTTAAAAGAGCAAGTGATTATAATCACAGGGGAGTATGTGATATAGCAATCCCCAGAGTGAATAAAGCTGTCCCCTTCATGAGACGAGGCTCTGTGTTGAAGGTGAAGAGGAACTGTTTAATGGTAGCCACAAATGGCCTTATATGCAGGTCCCCATACAAGGGACACTACCTTCTAGACCTAAGAGTAAACCACAGTAGAAACAAATACACAATCACATTGGCTCTCAAATTCAGGAAACTCCCATACATAATAGGTTAATCCCTCCTCTGTACCTGGGAGATAATTGAGTCAAGCACTGTATTAACTCCATTATCTCCAGACACACACATTTTTATAACATATTAAAAATACCCCCATAACACACAATATAGTCATATCTCCTGATATCCCCGATTTGGGTGACCAACATATCCAAAAATCATCCAGATCGGTTCAGGGGTTCAAGAATTCCCTTGAAGTCATAGCTTGACCGACCGCACGCATGGTCCCATGCCCAAAACAGTTCCAGAGAATCAGGGCTTGCAGTCGGTCTAGTTCGGTAGTTCACAATATAACAGAAATACGAATGCAACCAATTTGTATGTATACTTAGTCTGTGTCTCTTGTTAGGGAGTGTGTTTCCACCGAACAGCGCTTTTCTCCAGTGAATCCAGTCGAACATACAAAGAAATGTTAGTCCCAGCGGTGTTTGCACCGTTGAGTATCCAATTATAGTTCCATGCACTCAACGACCAAACACCGCTGTATGTGTTCACGTCTTCGCACATATGAACAACTGCCACCCAGCTAACCACTTAGAGCGTTGCAGTTAGTGAGGTCAATAAGCAGCACATGACTGTTCTGGGTGGTCGGTTCATTCGTTATACGAACAGCATTAGTCTAATCTGTTCGGAAAGCCCCATATACCGAACCATAGAAGTGAAAAACCATGAACAAAGCCTTTTCATAGTCCTGAACCAAAGTTTAACACATGGGCCATAGCCCTGAGGCAAGAGGCTAGCAAGCAGGCCCCTCCAAGAACCAGTGGCGAGGTTACTTCCGCCTCAAGTGTATTTATCACAACTAGTTAACTATATCCTCTCCCACGCTATTTATTTCCTCTCCAGCATCCAGTCTGGCTTTAAGCTTACTGCTAGCCTTATGTTCTACGTCAATTACATTAGTCAATGTGTTTTCCACACCTCATTCTTATACATAACCTTCTGCTGCTTTTGATGCAGATATTCAACCTTTCTTAAACATACACTCTAATCACCAAAGCCACTGTGTGCTACTGTAGTGGTTTTAGTGCATAGATGCTTCTTCCCTTTTTGTCTAACAAAGTAAAACATTCATATTTCTAAGAAATAAAGATGCTTACATTTTGCAGAAAACGTGGTTATAGTGGCTGACAGAAAACCAAAATCATTTTTTGATCATTTTTATTCATTGCTTGATGATGCTGAACGTGGCAAATGTTTACTATCTTACAGTTGCAGGAAAAAGTTTGTTAACCCTTTGTAATTACAAGGATTTCTGCATTGATTGTCCTGGTCTTCAACTAAGTCACAATTGCGGACCAGGACACTAATACACAAACCGATGTGCATTTCACATTTTTATTGAAGACATTGAGTCATCCTTCCAATTTGAAAAAGTTAAATCTTCGTGTTCTGTGTTTTTTTTACAAAAGCTATTTGGAGTCAGGTGTGTCAGTTAAGGAGATGAGATTGGTAGCGTGGGTTGCAGAGATGCCCTGCCCATTAAATAAAGACACACAAAGCCTGATTACTGACAAATCTGTACCTGGGCAGGAAGATTGGGGAGTGTGAATCATTTGTTGACCACAACAACTTTAACAGGACTTTTTACATGTGGCTGGAAAAGGTTACAAATGCATTGCTAAAGCCCTGGGTTTTCAACTCATGGTAAGACAAGCTGTTTATAAACTGAGAAAGTTCAGGATGGCTGCTATTCTACATAGGAGTTGGCATCCTGCAAAGATTAATGCAAGATCACAACTGGCGATCCTAAAATAGGAGAGAAATAAATTAAAAAGTGCGACCGCGAAAGGCCTCCAGAAAAATAACTTCAAACTGTCATTGTTCGGGTGTCCGTTATCAGGCAGAACCTGAACAAAAACTGTTGTAGGACATCATTAAGGAAACCACTGCTGTATTGAAAAAAAAAAAAAAAAGTTGCAGCTTGTCTCAAGTTTGCTGTAGACCATTATTTTGGTGTTTTAACTGTTCGATATTGTTCGATATTTCATCACTGTTGGTGAATATAAAACCAATAAACTCTCCGTGATTCCAGCTCCTTCCCGATCTCACTGCAGCCACTGTCCTGCCCGCTGTTAGATTGCCAGTAATGATGATCTCTCGTCTCCCAGAGAATGCAGTGCAACTCAATGCTTCTTTTGCAGGAATTGTTGGCATTTGGCATCATCATCACGCTGGGCCTGATGACGCCAAATGTGAAGACTTAAAATGTTTGTCTTCACTAGGAAGTGGCTGCGGTGGCTGTCTGATTTGTTCAGAGTGTAGAATCCAGGTCTAAATATCACGGTCTATGCAGCAGAACCGCTACATTACAATGCAATCATTTTGGTGCTTAGTATTTACAAACGATTTGTGAAAGTTCTTGGCAGTTCACAAAGTGCTCTATGATAATATCGATGGTTTTCTGTTGACCTATTTGAGATGATATCTTTCTTACTTCACCATGTTTCTACCAAGTAGTCCAATGAAGTGCAAACTTTAAATTAAAATGTAATATACTAAGTTTTTTTTCTTTCCCTAAAGCTCACCAGCTCAGTTTGGAACCCATAACAAACACCCAACTGTAAAACCGGTCTGCACTCCACGGTGTATTGAGTTGCAGCGAGTACAGATTACACCGCTTGCGAGCACAGTAACCCGAGCCTTTTTGTAAAGGTTTTGAAATAATGTATAGAGTTTCTAGCTCATTGTATCTGGTGTCAGGAACTTGTTTCCCGTGAGTGTGGGAATGCTTGATAAACGTGCGAGCTGTGTTTTCAGCCTATTGATGCTAAAGAAATCTGATCAAAGCAGCTGTTGTTTATTAAAAGTGCAGCCGTGTGTGTAATTGGTGACAATGATCCGTGCTTGGCAATTATTACTGGGTGTTTACTGGCTGAATAGAGGACCAGCTTGTCGATATGGATATGATAAGGGTTTGTTTTAATGGTGTAGTTATGCATCGTTTTATTTAGCGCGCGTGTGTGTGTGTGTACACTCACACACTCACACTCTCACACACTCACTGACCATGACACCTTTTGGGTTTTTCAGATCTCCCATTCCAAAATCGTTGGCATTAAAGGGACCCTCTAAGAACCAAAACAACTTTAGAATAATGGGGTGGTTATGGTGTATCATATGTATAGCAGTCTAAGTGCTTGGTTCTCTACCATTAAGATTTATATATTTTTTTTCTTTTTTGCAGGACCAGTCACACGCCCTACACATCTCCCTACTCATTTTTTGTAAAGAGAAAGCTAGTGTTTAAATCTCTTTTATTTCACAGTCTGTTTGATTTAGAATTTCTTATCTTCTGCTTTGTTAATAGTCAGCTAGACCTTGCATCAGGGAGGTCTGTGTGTGATTAAAGTTCAATTTACAGAGCAGGAGATAAAAAAAAACAAACAAACAAAAAAACCTCTAAAGTAAGTATACTGTACTGTAAGATATGATTAAATATTAAAAATAACTAAGTTGTGCAGGCTGTGTCAGTCACAGCCAGGGGAGGTGTGGCTAGGGCTGCATGGACAGAAACAATGTAACTCCTAAACAGCAGAGAATTCAGCAGTGAGTCTGCAGGGGCATGGTCTATACACCGAAACTGCTTCATTAAGATAGTTGTCTTGGTGGCTAGAGTATCCCTTTAATATGGAGTGCATTTCTCTCCCACTTTCCCTCTCTGTGTCTAGAACAGCCACTATTCCTCTTGGAAGGCTTTGCACAAGATTTTGGATTGTGCCAGAAACCAATCAGCCAAAATAGCATTTGTGAGATCAGACACTGATGTTTGATGGGTAGATCTGAGTTGCCTTTGGCATTCGAACACATGTCAAAGGTGTTGATTGGGATTAAAGCTAGGGGTGTGTGCAGGCCATTTAAGATCCTTGATGCCACACTCGTCAAACCATGTCTTTGTGAACTTAAATTGGTACAGAGGGGCACAGTCATGCTGGAACAGGAAAGGGCGCTCCCCAAACAGCTGGAAGTTGCACTCTGCTGTCTGCAATATAGTTGTATCCTGTAGCCTTAAGATGACCCTTCACTGGAATTAAAGTGCTAACCCAAATAATGAAAACCAGTCTCTGAGCATTGTCCCCTCTACACCAAACTTTACAGCAGGCACTATAGCGAATAATGATTTGTCACTCTAGAAAACATGTCCAATGGTGGAGTGCGTGACACCTCTCTAGCCAACATGGAATTGTGCATGTTAAAGCGGTTCTGTCATAGGATTGGCTTTTTTTGTTGTTGTCTCCTCTGACTCTGTGGAGCCACCTTCTGGAGTCTGGTAGTGACATACTGTGTCTGCCTTACGCAAGATCCAGAAGCAAGGAGATTGTACTGGGCATGCGGGAAGCATGCAGTAATACAATGGAGCAACCCAAGATATAAGCGGAGGGGCGCAATGGGTCAATAAGTGGGAAATGTTAACTTGACAAAGGAAGCTGAACTTGCCTTAAACTCTGGTCTTTGTCAAGTTTGGTCAAACTGTGGATAGAGCAAGAAAGGACGGACTGAAAGAAAGGGAATTAAAAATAATTAATTGAGTTTGGGGTGATAGAGCCACTTTAATGGGTAACATATAGCTGCTGAGCCATAGGGAAAGAAATGTGAAAATGTATTGAACGTGTGACAGTTAAAACAGAGGAGTTCTTTTATGATATTAATATCTTGTGATTCACAATACATTTGTATTTTTATAATCTTTTAGTATCTGTAGGTAATATTTGCCTTATTGGCTGTTGTGCGGTCCTCCGTTTAATATAACCAAGCTGTTGTGGCTTGTATGGATGTAGCATCCTGAAGGTGTCACCGACTGCACAGAGATTCACAATTCGTGCCTATCTAATTGTTCTAATTTTTTTTTTCGTTACTAATCCTTTTTTCTTTTAACTGATTAGTTTTGTTTTTTTCCTAGCACCTTTAGACATTGCATTTTCAATTAATTCATACATTTGCTATGTTTTTATTTTATTTACAGTTACTCTATAAATGTACAGTGGAACATTAATTTACCCCCCTCCCCCCGTAAGAAGCTTACAGTAATGTTTTACTGCCTGGATTCAGTAGAAAGATCCAGATAGAATTGGCTTCTTCCTGTGCTTTGCCTATTTAAACTTTCACAGTTTGAACAAAAGAAACATTTCTTTTAGATGTTTCCATAGATATTTCTTCCATTGTCAATCTGAGTGATGTTGGGTTACCAGTTCGAGACCATTTTGGGATCCATTTAATGTTGGGATTTGCAAACGTGAAATAAGAAGAGAACTCAAATGATAAAGCTATTCTTTCCTTCGCAAGATTTTCTCTTTAATGTCTATATCGTGCTTTACTTTCATCCTGAGTTCAGCTCTTCGTACAATACTTTTTCTTTTGTGTAATATAGATCGTACTATGGCTCCTTTGTGCTACGATCTCTATGGTTCTAGCTGCCAGTCAGTAGTCGCTGAAAGGTTTCACGCGGCTCTTGTTTTGTTTAATTGAAGTAGATGATTTGCTCAATGGCAGTAAAACGCTTCAATAATGAGTATCTGAAAATCGCAGTATTTCAACATCATCACTTTGGTATCATCTTAATGTGTTCTGGGGTTAAAGTGAACCATGGGATCAACATATCTTGATTGGATGATTGGCATTCAGAAATTCCAATGTATAGCAGGGAGGAAGATACGGATCAGAATTCCCATTCAGCAGTCATTTGTAACCGACACAAAGCACAAACTCTTCAATAGCAACTGCTGTGATTCTATCTACACACGACATAGAGAAATAATAAAACACTATTTACTGTTTTTTGATGAACTCTTTTAATAAATTATATAGATATTATCGAACTTCATGTAGGTCCCCGGATAACTCTCATGTTTAGGTTATCCTGTGTCCATTATAGGTGCGATTGTATTATTGTAATGTAATTTGTTAAATGTTGTAACGGACCGTTTTGCACACAAGGGGTAAAAACCGTTTAGGCGATCGGCCCCCTTTCCAGAGATCCAGGCACAGCTACTGCAGAACACCAAAACTCACGAACTGGATACAAAATAGCACTCCAACTCCCGAACTGGAACCTCCCAAATAGCTGCTAGCAGACTAACAGGAAAAGCAGACGAACAGCTTACACTCCTGGCAATCAGTCTCTAACAGCATACAGTGAATCCCCCCAAGAACGAGACAAGGCTCCGTGTTGAGGGTCAAGTAGTGGTCTGAGGTGCTGGCACACCCAGCCTGGTTTTTATTACAGTGTTTCAAATACAGGACCACCCACAGGGAGGGATAAAACAACCAATCATATCACAGTTACATTCCACATATTCCCTCCCCTTATCCTGAGAGGAAACTCAATTATACAAACAGTTAAAACATACTTTCTACCCAACTTTCATAAC
>OW240912.1:405748114-405767200 GCA_933207985.1 Pelobates cultripes | reverse complement strand
ACAAACAGACATCCACAAACAGACATCCACAAACAGACATCCACATCCACACATCCACATCCACACATCCACAAACAGACATCCACAAACAGACATCCACAAACAGACATCCACATCCACACATCCACAAACAGACATACATATATACAAATTAATAATAATATTAAAAAATTAACATTCCCACCCACCCAGCATCCCTACCTTTCCCTGGGGTCCAGTGGGGCTGCAGTGAGGACGGCTCTCTCCCTGTCACACGCGGAGAGGGAGCTGTGTGCTCTCTGCTCCCTCTCGCCGCGCGGGATGTCGGCTGATGCTGGGAGCTGGGTTGATGACGTCATATTCCGGCTCCCAGCAACAGCCGACATCCCGCACGGCGAGAGGGAGCAGAGAGCACACAGCTCCCTCTGCGCGTGTGACAGGGAGAGAGCCGTTCGCCAGGTGGCCCCCCATGACAGGGGGAACACAGGGCATTTGGGGGCGGCATTTTTTGCCGCCCCCTGAGTGCCTGCAGGGGGAACGGCGTTCCTGCTGTGAAAAAAGTGCAGGAACGCCGTTCCCACGCGTTCCTGCAGGACTCGAGCCCTGGTTTTAATGGTGTAGTTATGCATCGTTTTATTTAGCGCGTGTGTGTGTGTGTACACTCACACACACTCACTGACCATGACACCTTTTGGGTTTTTCAGATCTCCCATTCCAAAATCGGGATTAAAGGGACCTTCTAAGAACCAAAACAACTTTAGAATAATGGGGTGGTTATGGTGTATCATATGTATAGCAGTCTAAGTGCTTGGTTCTCTACCATTAAGATTTATATATTTTTTTTCTTTTTTGCAGGACCAGTCACACGCCCTACACAATCTCCCTACTCATTTTTTGTAAAGAGAAAGCTAGTGTTTAAATCTCTTTTATTTCACAGTCTGTTTGATTTAGAATTTCTTATCTTCTGCTTTGTTAATAGTCAGCTAGACCTTGCATCAGGGAGGTCTGTGTGTGATTAAAGTTCAATTTACAGAGCAGGAGATAAAAAAATAAAATAAAAAAAACTAAAAAAAAAACCTCTAAAGTAAGTATACTGTACTGTAAGATATGATTAAATATTAAAAACAACTAAGTTGTGCAGGCGGTGTCAGTCACAGCCAGGGGAGGTGTGGCTAGGGCTGCAGGGACAGAAACAATGTAACTCCTAAACAGCAGAGAATTCAGCAGTGAGTCTGCAGGGGCATGGTCTATACACCGAAACTGCTTCATTAAGATAGTTGTCTTGGTGGCTAGAGTATCCCTTTAATATGGAGTGCATTTCTCTCCCACTTTCCCTCTCTGTGTCTAGAACAGCCACTATTCCTCTTGGAAGGCTTTGCACAAGATTTTGGATTGTGCCAGAAACCAATCAGCCAAAATAGCATTTGTGCGATCAGACACTGGTGTTTGGGTAGATCTGAGTTGCCTTTGAATACATGTCAAAGGTGTTGATTGGGATTAAAGCCAGGTGTGTGTGCAGGCCATTTAAGATCCTTGATGCCACACTCGTCAAACCATGTCTTTGTGAACTTAAATTGGTACAGAGGGGCACAGTCATGCTGGAACAGGAAAGGGCGCTCCCCAAACAGCTGGAAGTTGCACCCTGCTGTCTGCAATATAGTTGTATCCTGTAGCCTTAAGATGACCCTTCACTGGAATTAAAGTGCTAACCCAAATAATGAAAACCAGTCTCTGAGCATTGTCCCCTCTACACCAAACTTTACAGCAGGCACTATAGCGAATAATGATTTGTCACTCTAGAAAACATGTCCAATGGTGGAGTGCGTGACACCTCTCTAGCCAACATGGAATTGTGCATGTTAAAGCGGTTCTGTCATAGGATTGGCTTTTTTTGTTGTTGTCTCCTCTGACTCTGTGGAGCCACCTTCTGGAGTCTGGTAGTGACATACTGTGTCTGCCTTACGCATGTGTAAGATCCAGAAGCAAGGAGATTGTACTGGGCATGCGGGAAGCATGCAGTAATACAATGGAGCAACCCAAGATATAAGCCGAGGGGCGCAATGGGTCAATAAGTGGGAAATGTTAACTTGACAAAGGAAGCTGAACTTGCCTTAAACTCTGGTCTTTGTCAAGTTTGGTCAAACTGTGGATAGAGCAAGAAAGGACGGACTGAAAGAAAGGGAATTAAAAATAATTAATTGAGTTTGGGGTGATAGAGCCACTTTAATGGGTAACATATAGCTACTGAGCCATAGGGAAAGAAATGTGAAAATGTATTGAACGTGTGACAGTTAAAACAGAGGAGTTCTTTTATGATATTAATATCTTGTGATTCACAATACATTTGTATTTTTATAATCTTTTAGTATCTGTAGGTAATATTTGCCTTATTGGCTGTTGTGCGGTCTTCCGTTTAATATAACCAAGCTGTTGTGGCTTGTATGGATGTAGCATCCTGAAGGTGTCACCGACTGCACAGAGATTCACTATTCGTGCCTATCTAATTGTTCTAATTATTTTTTTTTTCATTACTAATCCTTTTTTCTTTTAACTGATTAGTTTTAGTTTTTTCCTAGCAACTTTAGACATTGCATTTTCAATTAATTCATACATTTGCTATGTTTTTATTTTATTTACAGTTACTCTATAAATGTACAGTGGAACATTAATTTACCCCCCTCCCCCTTTAAGAAGCTTACAGTAATGTTTTACTGCCTGGATTCAGTAGAAAGATCCAGATAGAATTGGCTTCTTCCTGTGCTTTGTCTATTTAAATACCCCGTTTTCTCCTCTCGATTAGGGAAGCATACTCCTTTAAGAAACTATAAACTAACCCTAAGACTTGTGACTTCGGCGAGTGAATAATTATACCAGCCTTTATTGGCTCATGCTGGTGGAAAACGTCTATAAAAACTTTCACAGTTTGAACAAAAGAAACATTTCTTTTAGATGTTTCCATAGATATTTCTTCCATTGTCAATCTGAGTGATGTTGGGTTACCAGTTCGAGACCATTTTGGGATCCATTTAATGTTGGGATTTGCAAACGTGAAATAAGAAGAGAACTCAAATGATAAAGCTATTCTTTCCTTCGCAAGATTTTCTCTTTAATGTCTATATCGTGCTTTACTTTCATCCTGAGTTCAGCTCTTCGTACAATACTTTTTCTTTTGTGTAATATAGATCGTACTATGGCTCCTTTGTGCTACGATCTCTATGGTTCTAGCTGCCAGTCAGTAGTCGCTGAAAGGTTTCACGCGGCTCTTGTTTTGTTTAATTGAAGTAGATGATTTGCTCAATGGCAGTAAAACGCTTCAATAATGAGTATCTGAAAATGGCAGTATTTCAACATCATCACTTTGGTATCATCTTAATGTGTTCTGGGGTTAAAGTGAACCATGGTGTCAACATATCTTGATTGGATGATTGGCATTCAGAAATTCCAATGTATAGCAGGGAGGAAGATACGGATCAGAATTCCCATTCAGCAGTCATTTGTAACCGACACAAAGCACAAACTCTTCAATAGCAACTGCTGTGATTCTATCTACACACGACATAGAGAAATAATAAAACACTATTTACTGTTTTTTGATGAACTCTTTTAATAAATGATATAGATATTATCGAACTTCATGTAGGTCCCCGGATAACTCTTATGTTTAGGTTATCCTGTGTCCATTTTAGGTGCGATTGTATTATTGTAATGTAATTTGTTAAATGTATTCTGTGCTCTCCTGTCCTGCTGGTGTTCTGTACCAACTAGGTGGATTAGGTGATGGAACTGTACAGTGCAACTATTTGGGTGTAAAAGATCTTGCAAGCCTTTGCAGCGCCACCTGTTGGTGGCAATAGTTATGTGCACTGCCTCAATGGCAAGGCTAGTAGATTTGCATATTACGGTTTATGCTGGCATGGGACATATTTCTTGTTAGTATCTGTCTTCCCAGCCACTTTATAAATATTGTTTTGTATTATTATGAGTGCCTGTGTGATTTCCCCATATGATTTTGTTATATGGATTTACTTGATTGTTTTGCCATAAGTGTAATGTTATGTGGATAGTGGCTAGTCCTGAGTAAGAACACGGCATTGTGTGTTAGATCCCTTGGAATCTGTTTCCTTTCTGGTTTGATTGGGGATTCCAGTAACAGGTGCTGGGGGCAATTGCTGCCACTTGAGTTTAGCTTCACTAAGTAAAACAAACCAGAAAGTAGCAGAACCAGTTGTCTGCTTAAAAGCCAATGGTTGGAACAAAGTTATTTAATAAAAGTGTCAATTTCTATTGAAATCTGCTACGTATTGTAAAATTCAAAAAGAGCGCACACTGTTAACACATTAGGCATTTCAACAAGTTAATGTGCTTTAGGGATCAGGAGTGTTCCTTGAACATAAGTGATAATCATGTGTAGAACTTAAGGGAGCACTCAGAGCAATATAACACTTGTCACTGAGGTGGTTATGGTGCTTGTTTGAAACCTTTTTCATTTGGGTTCACGCTGAAGTACCCAGTGTACCGACCCAGATTCCTCTCCTCTGCCTGCTCGCAAATGTGCTCTCAGCTAATCAGAGTAATTCTTCAGAAATATACGCGGTCAGCACGGTAGACTTCAGGTACCATAACCACTTCATTAAAATAAAGTTGTTTTGGGGCCTTGAGTAGTCCTTTAATAGAGATTTTGGTTAATACATTCCATAGGACTATATGTATTTAGCATTTTTAACCAGTAATTGCTAGTTTAGTGTCCTTTATGACTTTTATTATATTCATTATGTGTTTACCGTTACCGTTGTGGGTAACATTATCAGTTTCTGGAGTATTAGTTGTTTAATCTGAGCAATGCTGATAAGCTGTAATTTTACAGAATGCGGGAGGTGAATGTGTGAATGCGATTAATCTGTCAGGCAGGCGCATGCTAGCAGTGTCCTGGAACTCGCTGGTGCCTTAAGTGGATTAGCAAAGACCGATCGGGATGAGAAAAGCAGTTTTTAATACACTCTACATTTTCTGCATTTATTTATACTTTATTATTTGTGTTTATATATATATATGTGTGTGTGTGTGTGTGTGTGTATTTGCAGGTGCTGTCATTTATTCAGCTACTCTCCCTATAATGATTTATGGGCACGAGCTGGGACGTTGTCATGCTTTTCCCAAATTGACGAAGGCTGAATTTTAAATACAAAAATTTAATTTAAACTTGAACAAAAACAAGTTATAGCATTTTATCATATAAACAGGATTAGTGGGTACTCACACAAGCAAGGTTCCTGGAAAAATGACAATCATATGTAGAACTTAATAATAATAATAATAATAATAATAATAATCTGTTTTCGAAACAGTTACATGTAAATCTATTATACAAATAAGGTTATTTTCCTAATAAACACTGTGTTATCTCTCTGACCTATTATCTGATGGCTAAAAAACATTAAATACATAGTGTTATCTCCCTGGCCTATTATCTGATGCCTAGCATTAAATACATTGCGTTATCTCCCCGACCTATTATGTGATCCCTGAACATAGTGTTACATTCCTGACCTCTAGATATGCATTAAAGCTTATGTAAATAGTGTTCTCTTTCTGACCCATTATCTGATGTCTAACATTTATTACGTAGACGTTGCTGCATTAGTGGGAATTAATGTATATTGAGACTGGGCATACATTAGGGACATACTGTATTCATTTTAATCTGCGTAGGAAGAATGCAGCCCCACTGGACCCCAGGAAAGACTCACTCAGCTCTCCCAAAGGTAGGGAGATTGAGTGTATTTCAATTCAAACAAAAATGTATGTGTAAGCCTGTGTGAGTCTGAGTGTGTGTGTATGTGTGTGTCTGTCAGAGTGTGTGTGTGTGTGTATGTATACGTGTGAGCCTGTCAGAGTGTGTGTGTGTGTGTGTGAGAGCCTGTCGGAGAGTGTGTATGTATGTGTGTGAGCCTGTCGCAGGGTGTGTGTGTATGTATGTGTGTGAGCCTGTCGGAGGGTGTGTGTGTATGTATGTGTGTGAGCCTGTCGGAGGGTGTGTGTGTATGTATGTGTGTGAGCCTGTCGGAGGGTGTGTGTGTATGTGTGTGTGAGCCTGTCAGTGTGTGTGAGAGAGAGCGTGTGTGTGTGTGTATATGAGAGAGAGCCTGTGTGTATGTATGTGTATGAGCCTGTCGGAGTGTGTGTGTGTATGTGTGTGTGAGCCTGTCGGAGTGTGTGTGTGTGTGTATGTGAGCCTGTCAGTGTGTGTGAGAGAGAGCATGTGTGTGTGTGTGGGAGCCTGTGTGTGTGTGTGTGTGTGTGTGTGTGTATATGAGAGAGAGCCTGTGTGTATGTATGTGTGTGAGCCTGTCGGAGTGTGTGTGTATGAGAGAGAGCCTGTGTGTATGGATGTGTGTGAGCCTGTCGGACTGTGTGTGTATGAGAGAGAGCCTGTGTGTATGGATGTGTGTGAGCCTGTCGGAGTGTGTGTGTGTGTATGTATGTATGTGTGTGTGTGTGTGTGTATGTGTGTGTGTGAGCCTGTCAGTGTGTATGTGTGTGTGTGAGCCTGTCAGTGTGTGTGTGAGCCTGTCAGTGTGTGAGTGTGTGAGAGCCTGTGTGTGTGTGTGTGAGAGCCTGTGTGTGTGTGTGTGTGTGTGAGAGCCTGTGTATGAGAGAGAGCCTGTGTGTGTGTGTGTATGTATGTGTGTAAGCCTGTCGGAGTGTGTGTAAGCCTGTCGGAGTGTGTGTAAGCCTGTCGGAGGGCCTGTGTGTGAGAGAGAGCCTGTGTGTGTGTGTGTGTGAGAGAGAGAGCCTGTGTGTGCGCATTTAGATACCTGCCCCCTCCGATCGCACAGATTTTTACTCACCTTTCTTCCCATTTCCCACGCCGTGCCAGTTTCACCATGGCTGAGATGATCAGTCTTTATGATCTCAGCTAAGGCAATGTGCAGCAGTGACCCAGGACTCTCTAGTGGCCATCTGAGTAACGATCACTAAAGGTGTTACTAAGCAGCAATGTAAACTCTGCCTTTTTTGCGGAAAAGGCAGTTTTTACACTGAAATGCCTGCAAGGACAGGCTATAGACACCATAACAACTACATCAAGCTGTAGTGGTTCTGGTGACTATAGTGTCCCTTTAAGAATTGCACTTTCTTGTTGAAAATTACTGGCTCCAAACATTTTTTAGCTGGCTTCTAGATTCCAAACAAATTTGTCAAGTGTTAGGGCATGCTGTATATGTGTATATTGGGACTGTGTATACGTTAGGGCCATGCTGTATATGTGTAAATGTAAATTGGGACTGGGTATACGTTAGGGCCATGCTGTATATGTGTAAATGTATATTGGGGCTGGGTATACGTTAGGACCATGCTGTATATTTGTAAATGTATATTGGGACTGTGTATACGTTAGGGCATTCTGTATATGTGTAAATGTAAATTGGGACTGGGTATACGTTAGGGCCATGCTGTATATGTGTAAATGTATATTGGGGCTGGGTATACGTTAGGGCCATGCTATATATGTGTAAATGTATATTGGGACTGGGTATACGTTGGGGCATGCTGTAAGAGTGAATTGCTGCTAAGTGTTACCTACATTCATTGAATCTTACTGTAATATCTTATAGAAATGCCTTTCTAATTATTGAGATCCAGGTCCTTTATTACACTCTCTGGCCTACTACAGTGCATCCTGATACACAAGGGCTCAGTGTAAATCCAGACAAATAAACACAGACCTGCATGAATACATATTGCTCAGATTAAAAAGTGTGTGTGTGTATGATGTGTTTAAAAGAGAGATCTGCTTAACTGCTGTAATTGTGACACATCCACTAGAGAGTGTGAAGCTGCCACGTCATGTGGATCTGTGTCAATCTTGCGATCCTTTGGCTCCTGCTTTTAGTGCGGACACCATACCACTGTACCTTTATTCTGCATGCTGTCTAAGCTGGGTGCCCTCTGTATAGCAGTGCTTAGCTGTGTCTGGATGAATGTTATCTGTTGGTATTCAATAAGTTGGCCGTGCACTTTTATAACTAAATATCTACTTGTCTGTAATTTGCTGCAGGGAACACAGTCAGCAATCTGATCATGATCCTACCTCCACTCTTTGGCGCCATCCAGACTGTGAAAGACGGGCTTGAAACCCGATATGTAGTTGCCTACCTAGGTCTTACAGGTATGTGTCCATTTTGTCTCATTTGTGATATACACTACTGACAATTTAAAATAAATTCTCCTTTAATTTTTCATTTAATTGGAATAAATTCATTTTTTGCATTAAAACCTAATTTGACTAGTTTGCAAAGATCTAGGAAGTGTGTGTGTGTGTGTCGCTCTATTCATGCACGGAGGGACAGTGCTTAGTTGAATTCCGATTGCCCGTGTGTGTTAGTATGTGTGTGTGAATTTTGAATTTAAATGTCCGCTTTCCTTGTGGCACATGAATGAAGAGGGCAGGATATACTACCTACTTTGTCTCATTGAAATCTTCTGACTGCATGGAATTGTAGTGACATTTCCAGCCTAGTATTTATCCATCTTATCTGGTCTGATTTCATCTAAAATAAAACACACACACAAAAAAAAACCCACACAAAACTGCAGCTTCATTACAGTATTTTACAAAATAAGCAGGATTATTTTAAAAGCGTTAAATTGGTTTTAGTTCATTCTATATTCGTTCCTCCTCCTTTTTGTTCCAGCTGTTGGTTTAGGCTCCTGGTGCTTCCACATGACCCTACAGTATGAAATGCAGGTATGTGTCACTAGTACTAACTTTGTAAAACTATTGGTGTTTCAGTACTCTTATTCACATGAGGTCACGTGGATATCTGAGTTTTTTTTTTTTTTTTTCTGCACAATCTATTTACCAGAAAAATGTGTACAAACATTAAAACAACTTACTTTGCATTAAACTGATATACTAGGCAGAAAATGACACACAATGTTCAATGCCTTAAAAGAAATACGCAAAAATAAAATAATTTAAAGGGATGCTCCTGGCGTGGTAGACCGTTCTTACATATTGTAATTTATATCAATTTAAGATTATCTTTTAGCCTGGCCCACACTTCATTCTTACAGCTCCCTCACCAGGACCAAAAGCTTTAGGGGCCCATAATCCTGTTCTTATGTTCCTATGAACACTCCCCACCATCCAGCCGAGGTTTATGGTGGAAGCTCCACTTATTGCACAGGATGAGTGGGATTATTTTATAAACTGATAGACGCCATATTGTAGCTGCTATCCATTTATACACAGCTGGTTCAATATTGCATAAACCTGGCTGTATGCATTAATCAATCCAGCCACCGACTGCTCTTCTAGCCCTGACTCTCTTCAGCAAAGGAGAGAGGTACCGGACACACATGTTGGATGGATCTTCCTTGTCATACTTTTGTGTCTGCTGTCTTTAATCCACTCCGGGAAGAATGTCTAGATGCTGTGTACTCTGTACGATAAGCTTTGCAGTGCGGTGCTGTTATTTAACAATTATTGTATTCAGTGTGGAAAGTGCAAGTGAGGGTAATGTCTGACTACCATTAGCTATGGGATGACAAAATAAAGATCCATAGATAACTTCAAATGTGATCACAGCGAGACGATATTGCTCATTGCTGTTGGCAGAGCTTGTTAAATATAAGACCTTGACGTATTGCTATTTCCATATATTATGTATATTGTATGCTGCAGTTTTTGATTGTGTATTAATTCGCTGCTCGTTCTGTCTTTACATACAGCTTTTGGACGAGTTGCCGATGATCTACAGTTGCAGTATTTTTGTCTATTGTTTGTGAGTACCCTGACCGAAACACACCGTATCATGTACCTGCCATTAATCACCACCAGTCTGCTTTAGATACCTGGCATTTCTTCAATGGATTTCTGCCTATAAATCACTGTATAGCAGGAATAGGTAAACCAGGAGCACACTACACCTAAGTATCCAAAAATATTAAAGAGACATTCCACACCCATTAATAACTTTAGCTTTGCAAAAAGTGTAGATTTTTTAATAGAAAATCACTTTTTTTTTTTTTTTTAATAATTTTAATTTTAATTTGTTTACACCAACCTGGCATTCAAGCAGAAAACCACTCCCGTTACTTCTCAGTTATTTAGCTCAGTGAAGGTAAACGAAAGAGGCAGCAACTGCCCAGAACACCAGCCTTGGCAAAGTATACTCATTGAGCAGCATTGGGAAGTCTGTGATTGGACAGCCACAGAAAGTCTGGGCGGGGGTTAGAAGGGGAGGGTTTACAAAGGCTGCAGGTATTGCAAGATGTTTATAGATATACCTCCAATAAGAAAATGCACAATTAAATGCATGCACTCTTTTTCAATTGGGGTATATCCACTAAGCGGTGACTTTTGTTTGGTTTTTGGGCAGTGGAGTGTCCTTTAAAAAAAAAAAAGAGATTAATAGCAAGCACCTAGATGATTGTTTACGAACAACCGGTGCTCAGTGCCATCTCCAGGATGGGGATGTTGTAGCTATAACCTTTCTCTCCCTTCTAGACAGCTCATATAGTGCTCACAGACAATACTACTGGCCATGGATGTTAACATGGTACTCTATTATTACTCGGTTATTGCATATTTTCTCGACTTCCAGTTTCTTTTAAATTGTCGCATGCCTGTCTGTTGTGTTGAATTGTTTCGACTGTTTTTCTTTCGTTTTAATCAAATCTTTTCCAAAGTAATACACATTCTTACTCCTTTGGATCCCATGACAATTGTTCCACTGTTAGAATGTTTACCCATTTCCTGGTCCATACAATTGTTTTATTGAGGATCCCATCAAATCTGAACAACTACTGGCTCTCCTAGACTAATAATGGTGGTCTGCATCTCATAGATAAAATATTGTATGGGACAGGTCCTCCATGAAATAGTAATGGACAACAGAGAAATGTCCACTCTGGCTGGGAACCGTACAAAGAAACATTGAACGGCCTGCAGCTATGTGCGACAGAGCTAAGATTTATGTAGTGTGATTACCAGCCTTTTATTTGCTTGTAAGGAAAGGGGTGAGAGAATTTTATTGAGAACAATTAAAATACCTGCCTAAAGTAATATATACCCAGTGGTTACTTTAGTCTGTCTCTGCCCCCTAGTGGCGGCTCTAAAGGAAAATCAAAATTTCTCTAATAAACGATATTCATGTATTCCATATCTGATACACACCTACTCTTTCAGGTCTATATACTGAAGTAAGAATTCAAAGTGAATATCAAATTAAATTATACTCTTGTGCTTACTATAGTTTCACGATTTCTTTACATAAAAACCTTAATCTGCAATGTCCAACTCATTACCATGAAACCGATAGGGTCCTGTTTTTAAACATGGCACATAAATGGAGTGCAATTATGAAAGCATGACAATCTTAAATGATCTAATTTAGGAATCTCTTGGTAATTGTCTCTAATTTCATTATCGTTTTGGGTTTCATTTCAGGTATGAATGTTTCAAGAACAGAAATTCCTACAATTATTTGCTGCTTGTTATTTTAGCTCTGTTTAGCTTAATAGTAACTACAGTAAGTGTCATTTTATTTATTTTATTTTTTCACTATACATTTTACTTATTTTATATCATGGGTTGTTATGAATTGCAGGTGAAAGTACGCAAAAAATAGGTTCTAGTTTGAGATGAAAATAAAATCGTATCCAGGCAGGGCTAGTTTGACACCACTTGATACAAGGTACACAATTTTGGGAGATTAGTGGCCTTCACATAAGCTCAACTCGTCAGTCTTATACATACTGACAACCAGTCAGCATTATTCACTAATTTGTGAGTTGCTGGGAATCTAAGGTGAATTTTAGATTTAAGTCTTCAATAGCAGCCAAATTGGAAATATTCTCCGAGTTAGCTATGTTTTCAAATCGCTAAATTGGCCTATAATTTGTAATTCTCTGTTTCTCACGCCTTGTGAATAACCATGTAAGATATGTTACTGTGGACAGACTAAAATCATTGCATAGCGCAAAGGTTGTATGCCAGAGCGAGAAATTAAAATACAGACGGCGTAAATTCATTAATCTTTCATTAGAACTTTAACTGCTGTCTGATAGGGCATAGAATTTTCATGTTGCAATTTAAACCATTAATATATCCACTATTTTAGTACTTTTTTATTATTGACTTGTTTTTTTGGTTTTTTTTGGTGATATGGTTTATAGTTCACACATGCCAACAATCAGAAAGCTGGTGCAAATTAAAAAAGGGCAGTGATAAAGAACAAACCTATTTTTTTTCCACAAAATAATACCAAAGGTTAAAGGGACACTATAGGCACCATAACCACCACATCTTTAGCTTACTGGAGTGGTGTTGGTGCATGGATCATGCCCCATGCAGTCTCACACCTTAATTCTCTGCCATTTAGGAGTTAAATCTCTTTGTTTATGCAGCCCTAGCCTTACCTCTCTGCATGTGACTTAGATAGCATTCATAAACATCTCCTGTAAAGAGTAATCTAATGTTTACACTTCCTTTATTGCACAGTCTGTTTAGTTTAGAATTCCGTGTCTCCTGCTTTGATAATAGCCTGCTAGACCCTGGCAGAGTCTTCTGTGTGTGATTTAACTTCAGTTTACAGGGGCATGATCTATAAACCAAAACTGCTTCATTAAGCTAGCGTTGTTTTGGTGACTATATTGTCCCTTTAAATAACTTGGTAACCATTTAAAGAAGCACAGATACTCTGTATTAGATTGCATTAAAGCAGCTGTGTCATGGCTTTTCCCCTCTGATATGTATAGTTTTAAGGATATTTCTGTTTAAAGAAACACTATAGGGTCAGAAACACAAACATGTATTCCTGACCCTGTAGTGTTTAACCCACCATTTAGGTGGCATGCCCTCCCTTAGCCCCCTTGCAGATTTTTAGCTAATCCAATGGTTTCCCATAGGGAAAGTATTGGATTGGCTGAAATTGACAAGGAGGCAGGATAGGTGTGGGGCCAAAAACATATCCATGCAGAGCGTGGGGACGCTAAACAGCAGTGCTGCCTACTGTGCAGCACTGCCCCAGGAAACACCTTTAGTGGCCACTTGCAGGTGTCTCTAGGGGGCAATGAAAAGGCAGTGTTTACATGAAAATGCCTGAAGGCAGTGGTTCTACTCACCAGAACCACTACATTAAGCTGTAGTTGCTCTGGTGACTGTAGTGTCCCTTTAACTTTTTATGGGGCATTCTGAGCACCGTAATCTCTCTAATATGCTGTAGTAGTAATGTTTCCATACCTCAGTTTTCTGTTCATCCATTTTTCACAGTGTTACATATACATAGGGCCCCTGTATGGATGCCGACCTATGTCTACGGTAACAATATAAATTTTTTCCAAGTTTCGAAAGCATTTGTTGGTTGAGTTTTCCATCTGACGCAGTCAGCCAATGATTGTTCTCCAAATTTGTCCAATTCGAAAAATCTCATTGCACTCACTGCGATTGTTTCCAGGCAGATTTATTGCAACGTTTCAACCTGTTAAGGTCGTTATCAAGCTAACACCACAGTGACAAAATTGCACTTATATACAAACAAGTTACAAACAAACAAACAATCAGTTAAGCAAACAATTAGGCAATTAAAAATTTCATAAGATAAACAAGTGTTAAAAATAATACAATCAATATGTCAAGTTAATACACAAACTTAAAAAAAAAAAAAAAGACATGGTAAGGAATAAATAGATAAATGGCTGAATCAGATGGTCAGAGAAAATACAAGCAGTCCAGGTTTTACCAAAAAAAACATAAACAATTAAATATGCACAGATCTTTTAGATAAATATATCACTAAACTAAAGTTGTGCAATTAATCAAATAAGACTATAGCTGGGATTCAATGAGATACCAAACACATCGAGGAGACCAGACCACCTCTCCCACGTGACTAGGCGCGATTACGTCACAAACCACGTAAAAGGTACGGTGGCCGCAAAGGGTATACGGCATCTGAAATCCGAGCGCATGCGCGAAAAGGAACTTAGTCGAGCATGCACGCGGAAAACCAAGACGCACATCCAAATATGGACTGAATTATTACGGCTTCTACTTAAGTGTAACTATCTAGTGTCAGTGTGATACTGATACCCTATCAGAATGCTCGTTAGTCCCCATCTCCACACGCCATTACCTTGGTTTTAGAACTCCTCCTTTGAGTGACCTTCGCCAACAAGTACGTTACAGAGCAGAGGAAGTTATTAACATTCTGGTGTAAAATAATCCTTATGTGTCCACAACAAAACAGACTTCTAAGAAAACCTAAACAAAACCGCTTACAGAGAGATATAATAAAATAAGATCTGCTGATATTCAGCCACAGATATGCTGAAATGTGATATTACGGAGTTGCTCTTTTTAACCACTTACGCCCATTTTAGTAACTATTTTTTTTTTTTTTTCATTTTCTTAGGTTTACTTAAGATGGAAGGAGCCAGTATTTCATCAGGTAAGTTTTCCACATTTATTTAGATTTAAACAGTGAAAAGATAGGACTATCACACACACTTTACTGTAGTTTAAATGGCTTTAAATAAATGATTTAAACAATTCTACTCAAAATTACCGGGTAAAGGTTACACAAACTACAAACCAGGATCTGGGTTAAAAATGTCCTGTTACTCTCCAGTTCTAGAGGGATAGATGGTCCAGCAGTCTCTGTGGAAAAGGGCTTTATTAATCATATATAGGGCAAGGGTTACGGGGGGAGTGGGGGGCCTGTTTTAGGGGGGGAAAGGCACTGTAGTGGTTATGGTTCCTTGAAGGAACTCTGACATATTTATTGCAGGAAGGAACATGATATAAAATTGAGCACTAGCATGCACTTTTAAAACATCTGATCGCGATGCTTGCGATTTTGAAATGTTTTACAGATGTGCTAAATGACCTTAAACATTAGTGTGCTTGGCTTTGTGTGTGGCACGTCCCAGCTCCACTTCCTCCACGATGCAGCAAGACACATGGGAAGGAGGGATTCTGGGAAATCGATTCACGCTTAGCTCATAATTTAATCCTACGCAGATGGTTCCCATATTGTTATTCACGTGGGGCCCATATTGCATGTCTCTGCCGCGCCGATAAAAATCACATTTTCTGGCTCAAATTATGGCCACAATGCTTCTAAATTAAAACGGACAATTTATTGAATAACCCTGCATGTTTCTAGCAGGATTCGTGTTATGTCAGTAAATAATATAGAATGAATAAAATGCATCAGTGTCAAGCAGTGAGATAATATATACATTAAAAAAATGGCAAATGCTACTTTTTCTGTTCATCGATATTGAATCCTACTTTATCTAAGGACATTTGTGCTGTAGATTGTATTTTGTGAAGCACTTTGAAATGATACCTCCTATACACTAAGACAGGGCTGCCCAAAAGGTAGATCCTTAAATGTTGTAAAACTACAACTCCCATGATGCTTTGCGTGTCTTTAGAATGCCTTTAGACCGACAAAGGATCATGGAAGCTGTCGTTTTAACACATCTGTGCACCCCTGCACTAAGTCATTCTCTGCTTCTAGCTCTAACCTGTGATATAACTATCTAACTGACCTCGAAGAGCAAAAAAATGAAATATAAAAATAAATCCCTAATCCGTTTCTCCTTCCCCCTGCAGGTCATGTATGGGGTGCTGGTTTCCTTTTTAGTGCTTAGATCTGTCTATATAGTGACATGGTAAGTAGAAAGCTTTTCTAAATTCTCTGCCAAATCCAAAATTGGTGAAAACCAAAAAATCTTTTTATAGCATAGGAGCCGCTATATATAATCACACATGGAGTTTATCAATTCCCCGGCCGAACACGATTCATTGTCCAAACTGCAGATTTTAAGAAACGTATATCTATTCTTAATGGGGAGTTATTCCATAGGCCACCTCCAGATTGGTGGGAAAAGCAGCCTGCGTGCATACATAGTCTATGTCTCAGACATAATTCCCTCTAAGCAATCCGACACTGAAACCGTGAAGAAGTGGATGTTGCACAACCAGACCTTGCTCTGCTGGCTGTGACACTGTCTAAACTGTCTCATTGCTGGACTGCATACACAAATTGCTAAGAGTGATTCTCAGAATGAGAGGGGGGGAAAGGAAAGATAGAGGGAAAAAGACAAAACAAAGGGAAGTGGGAATAGAGAAGGGGAGAGCAAAGTGCAGCATTGAGCAATAAACTCAAAACAGACAGAGAGAGAAGGTTGAACTCACTGGCTGGTAGGCTTTCAAATATTCACCCAGAATGCTATTTTTGGCTTTTAGTGTTAATAGCAATAGTACCAGTGCAGGTATATATATTATGTTTTATTTCTGAATTGGGTCTATACGTTCCTTATCCCTCAGTAATTCTCCTCTTGTTCCCTGACAGGGTTTACCCATGGTTAAGGGGTCTGGCATACACATCCCTTGGTGTATTTTTCATTGGGTTTGTGCTGTGGAATGTGGATAGCATCTTCTGCCCTACCTGGAGGTACGTTCTGTGTTCTGGAGAGCCATAGGAAATGATGTGAGCTCTCATATTTCACAAAGTCGTCTGTTAAAACTATGTTGCTGCTGCCAGTTCTGGACTTCCTTGTCATATTAAGTGGAGAACAAGGGTTTCAACCATTTTCTTTAACAAGCTTTAATTTGAGGATCTGTGTGGAAGACCATCTGCTTCTCTGTTTTCATGAATGGAGAGAATGTGACCGTGGAGTGAGGCATTGCGGATGAATGGGGAGAATGTGACCGTGGACTGAGGCATTGCGGATGAATGGAGAGAATGTGACCGTGGAGTGAGGCATTGCGGATGAATGGGGAGAATGTGACCGTGGAGTGGGGCATTGCGGATGAATGGGGAGAATGTGACCGTGGAGTGGGGCATTGCGGATGAATGTAGAGAATGTGACCGTGTAGTGGGGCATTGCGGATGAATGTAGAGAATGTGACCATGGAGCGGGGCATTGCAGATGAATGTAGAGAATGTGACCGTGGACTGAGCCATTGCGGATGAATGGAGAGAATGTGACCGTGGAGTGGGGCATTGCAGATGAATGGAGAGAATGTGTGACTGTGGATTGGGGCATTGCGGATGAATGAAGTGAATGTGACTGTGGAGTGGGACATTGCGGATGAATGAAGAGAATGTGACTATGGGGCATAGTGGGTAAATGGAGAGAATATAACTGGAGTGGGGCAATGCAGATGAATGCGGCTGTGGAGTGGGGCAATGCGGATGAATGGAGAGAATGTGACTGTAGTGGGGCAATGCGGATGAATGGAGAGAATGTGACTGTAGTGGGGCAATGCGGATGAATGGAGAGAATGTGACTGGAGTGGGGCAATGCGGATGAATGGAGAGAATGTGTGACTGTGGATTGGGGCATTGCGGATGAATGAAGTGAATGTGACTGTGGAGTGGGACATTGCGGATGAATGAAGAGAATGTGACTATGGGGCATAGTGGGTAAATGGAGAGAATATAACTGGAGTGGGGCAATGCAGATGAATGCGGCTGTGGAGTGGGGCAATGCGGATGAATGGAGAGAATGTGACTGTAGTGGGGCAATGCGGATGAATGGAGAGAATGTGACTGTAGTGGGGCAATGCGGATGAATGGAGAGAATGTGACTGGTGGGGCAATGCGGATGAATGGAGAGAATGTGACTGGAGTGGGGCAATGCGGATGAATGGAGAGAATGTGACTGGAGTGGGGCAATGCGGATGAATGGAGAGAATGTGACTGGAGTGGGGCAATGCGGATGAATGGAGGGAATGTGACTGGAGTGGGGCAATGGAGATGAATGGCGAGAATGTGACTGTCACTGTGGAGTGGGGCAATGCGGATGAATGGAGAGAATGTGACTGTGGAGTGGGGCAATGCAGATGAATGGAGAGAATGTGACTGGAGTGGGGCAATGGAGATGAATGGCGAGAATGTGGCTGTGGAGTGGGACATTGCAAATGAATGGAGAGAATGTGACTGGAGTGGGGCAATGCGGATGAATGTAGAGAATGTAGCTGGATTTAGTGTCTGTATCTGTTTTTTACACTGTAATAACCATTATTTTCTTTGCAATGTGCGTATTGAATATCCTTTAGTGAATAGTTATATCATGACTAGATAGAAACAGAATAGTAGAAGTGTCTATGGCAAAGGCTGACAACCTCCAACTGGATAAACATTGCAAGATTTGTAGTTAAACTGCTGTCAAATTGTTGTCCAATCTTTTGCTGTTGTGTTCTTTGCATATATAACCAAAATAATAAGAAAGTTGGTAACTGCTACTTTTGTCATATTTCAGAGGAGCGCGGCAGAAGATGCCTCCAGTGATCGGGGCCGTGACCCAATTTCATGCCTGGTGGCACATTCTGACTGGGCTGGGCTCTTATCTGCACATCCTTTTCAGGTATTGGTCAAACCTAGTGAATCTATAGTGAGTTGGGTTCCTCACTTTCACTGCTGTGCACCAATTTACATGTTAACTGTCACTTTAATTAAACACGCAGAGGCTTTATTTTACAAATGTGATTGTATTATCTCACTGGAAAGTCATTACTTGCTAAAGAAAGTCCAAAAGTATTCTGCTATTTGACTTTAACACATTTGTATTCTGTTATTTTAGTTTATACACAAGAACACTTTTCCTCAAGTGCCGGCCAAAAGTGAAGGTAGGTACCTCGTAGGTTACAAAAATGATATGATCCTGTAATTAAATACGGCTAAACCCCTTTCTCTTTCTGCAGCTATCTGTGACATTATAGTGGCAAGATGTTTGCGCAATGATCACAATATTCTGATGATTTCACAAAAGCCTTGTTTTCCCCCTAATAAAATGTCATGTGACCTACCCATTAGAAACCGATTTAAAGGGATATCCCACACACCGTAACAGCTTATGCACTTTGCATGGGTTATGGTGCATGTAGGTCCTCTATACCCTGTCTCTCTCTTTTTTTAGTTACTAATTCTAGTAATTTCAGTATATTACAACATTTGCTGAAGCTGTGTGCCCATCACATCACTTAAAGTTATAATGGGGGGAACCCCATCTACTCTGACAGACCGTGAAGGCCACTGGCATTTCAGCAACAGCTCCATTCAAAAAAAGTATGAATGAGGATTTCAG
>OW240912.1:405723118-405748014 GCA_933207985.1 Pelobates cultripes | reverse complement strand
AGAAAACTGAAAACGTTTGAAACAAACAAACAAGAATAAAAATACATAATGGCTGCTTTTAAAAAAACTGAAAGAATCTTAGTAGCGGACGGCCTTGGGCTGTCCTCAAATGTTATGTTAAAAATGCAATTTGTGTGTTTATTCTCCTGTATAACTAAAATTGTATGTAGCAGTCGTATGATGGTTCGTCAGTTTTCATCCGTATTCCATATGAATGAAAACTACCGAACCATTAGACCACCCCAGAGAGAAGTGTGCACCTTATTAGGCTTTCACACCACTCTAACCGCAAGTTAATGGGTGCAATCGGTACTTTGTTTATGTATGTGGGTGGCCGCCGTTCGGCATACAAACGCGTGGCGGCGGCCATATTACTCACGAAAAACTCAGCGGTGTTTGGTCGTCGAGTGTCTGGAACTCAAATCAGACACTCAATTACCCGAACACCACTGAGACCTCCAGAGCTCCGTAACTCCCGAACGGAGGGGCCAACCAAGTACCGAACAAGGGTATTCAGGCGAATACCGATTTAATGGTGGATGTAAAGTATTACTATGTATTTTATCTCCCGAACAGAGACCGACCGCAGGGCCAAAACACATGGAGCCCTTTTTGGTTACCACCTCATGTGCGGTCGGTCAAATTGTCTCTTCCACCTAACTCCCGAACCCCTGGTCTGATCTGGGTGAATTTTGAATATGTTGGTCACCCAGATCAGGGCTACCAGGGGGTGCCACTTAAATAATTGTACCTAACTGTTTTGGGGTACATCCAGAAATCGGGTAAAACTGTATCATATATAAATGGATTATGTGTCACACTGAGGGGAGGAGATGTATGGGAGGTAACTATTGTATTATTGGCTACTGTACCAATTAATGTGAATCCCTCCATTGCATGGGAGAAACCTTTAAAAGGAGTTTGTGTGATTAAAAGTTCAGTTCTGCTACTGATGCTGTGTGTCGTCCAGTCATTGGGATTGATGTTGGGATATGGTTGGATTGTTTTACCTGCTGGAATTATTGCCTTATGGATTTATAATACTTGTTCCTGAGCCTCACTGGGATCTTAAGTGGAGATAACCTGTGGAATATCAGCTCTCCGCTACAATCATAAATATGTAAACTGTCACGAATTGTAAATTTTTGACTAAAATGCCCTAACTGGAAACTTGTCCACCTATTTTTCCAGCACAGGTACTTTGGCTTAAAATTCTTTATATATCCCCAAATATCCGGATTTCGGAGGGATAGTTTAAATTTTGGGGGACTATCCAGGGAACTGTCCCAAAAAAGCGCACATCGTTAGACGCAATCACATTACACTGAGGGCTCTAAGACTCAACAAAGAGCGCGGAAACAGTGGTGCCTGCATGCCCCGCCCTCAGTGGGCTGGCCTGCTTGATTGGCAGGGAGCCTGGTGTGCATTGATGTCAGCTAACCTGCCAGTAATTTGGGTGGACCTCTCTCCTCTCTGAGCGGTCCACGTCCACCAATTTGAGCAGAACCAGGAAGGCAATCATATCCCTGGCCCGTCCCGTTTCCCACCAGTATCCAATTTCTCCGGATGACAATTTTGGGGAGTGTGGTGTGTAAGGTTTTACATGAGTCTAATTAACGTTTGTTCATTTAAGAGTAGTCAAAAGTTTTATATATTTATTACCGGCATTTATACAGCGCCAACATATTCCACAACGCAATGGACGATGCATCCAACAGGCATTTTCCAGTTTCCATCTCAGAGGGGGTTAGATTAACAAGCAGATGGAGGTTCTTCTTTAGGTTGTGGCTAGATTTTTATTAGTAATTATTTTTGAGACTTGCACTGCTTTGCATTTTTTTTTTAGGAGTTGTTTTTGTTTGGTTGGTGGAGAGGATCGCTATGTCTAGAGGTATCAATGCCCATGTTCTGCCTGTTCCTTTATGACAAAGTTAATAAACATATTGTACAGATTGATTGGGCCGTAGGAACGGTGCAGTTATAGCTACATACGTTGTAGATGATGAATCATAATTTGCCGTATTGATTTCAGATTTCACTGTTCCTTGCTAGTTCCTGTGTCGCTCCTGAGTATCTCTCTGGGGAATAACTGATTATCAAGGTGCAGCACGGAATTCGAGTTAGTCACCGACAAAGTATTCTGTGACTTTAATGTGTGTGAAAGTGCGCTGGGTGATGTCCCTGAGCTGTGAGCAGAATTCAATACTTCTTTTCTACAGATCTGAGGTTAAATATCATCCGTTTAAGCAACTTAGGGCTTCGTGATTGAATCTAGCCCTTAGACCTACCTATGAGTAATTGGCTCCATTTTTAAGTACCATATTTTTCAGAATACAAGAGAGACCGAAAGGGTGCAGTTTGTCCCGAAGAATTGGCAGGATGTGAATGCGCCAGGCGCCAACCTGCCTGTGAATAATCCTGGTCAGCCCACCAAGAGCCACGCAGAGAGTGCTGTCTCAGTGTTTTCTGCAGGGCCCTAGTGCTCTGAATGTAGCATGAACACAGGGTCCTAGTGCTCTGAATGTAGCATGAACACAGGGTCCTAGTGCTCTGAATGTAGCATGAACACAGGGTCCTAGTGCTCTGAATGTAGCATGAATACAGGGTCCTAGTGCTCTGAATGTAGCATGAACACAGGGTCCTAGTGCTCTGAATGTAGCATGAACACAGGGTCCTAGTGCTCTGAGTGTAGGACTCGCACTAAGATCCCTGGTTCTGGACGATGGAAAAAAACTGTTCCTTCCGGAATGAGGAACTGATACAGGTGTAGCCACAGTGGATCAGCGGCCATGTGTAATAAGCTGGTACGAAGGTTATCAGTAATATATCCGTGAGGATTGTTTGTCATGCAGTCTGTCAGCCTAACCAGCACAACGTTAACTTTAATGTAGATTTACTGCAATTAAAGAGGGTCCACCGCTTCTCTGGAAATTGCACCATTGGATAAAAGATGAAAAATCACCTATAACTTGTGTTAGCTGTTTTCCATGTGATATATGTATATGTGTATGTTGAAGGGTTAGGAATTTACAAATATAATCCGGTCAAGTCCTGGCACAACCAGGGCACAGATTGCATTAAAGGAGGAAAAATAGACACATATTTCTGTATCTTCTCCTTTTTGTATGCTTTCTGTGTGCTGAGAAACAGGTGCAAAGAGTTTATAACAATGATTCACAGATGGAGGCACTCTGATCCATGATAGAGTATGAATATTAACATTTAGAACATCTGAATATTCAGTGCTATAGACTAAAGGATCAGTAGAATAGACAGACAGACAAATTGTTAGATAGACAGACAGATAGACATACAGATTAATTGTTAGAGAGAGCGATTGATAGATAGATAGATAGATAGATAGATAGATAGGAATTGACCGTAAAATTGCACATTTCATACCAAAATAGCTCAACTAAAACTGAAAAACTTAGCATCAACTATTTTTCCTGCTCTTCTGTTTTGAAGTCCTCCATATTTCTTAAAAAACTCCTTGTTCAGTAATGAACCATAAGATATTTCTAATGCTAAATGGTGGATCACAGGGTAGTAGCTAGTAATGTAGATTTTCCTCATCTTAGCTTGTCATTAACCCCTTAAGGACACATGACATGTGTGACATGTCATGATTCCCTTTTATTCCAGAAGTTTGGTCCTTAAGGGGTTAAAAGTGCTCCTAGTGCCACCTACTGGCTGGAGCTATTAATGATCCCCCACAGTACTATATAGCTCACTTACCTTTTAGCTCTGGTTATTAATATACGGATTCACTGGTCACATGACGTGATGGATGGTCTGTGTTCACATACATTTTGATACACACTTAATATTTGCGTGATTACTGTGATAGCAGGCAGCTGTTACTGTTGACAGGTCATTCAGTACAGTGGGCGCTGTTAACCCCTATTTCCCTGGTTCCCAACCTTGTCAGTAAGTTTTGTTGATACCCACTATCCTAATACCAATTTATAACCTGTGTCTGCCTAGTAAAATCAGACAAAATCAATTAACTGCCAAACTCCCTACTCCCCCAACATTCCATAATGGAATCACACACAGAGCCGATCAGCTCTCTCTATTGATGCAATTATTAAAATAAAATTAGAATAAAAAATACAAAGTATAACAATTTATATTTTGTTATCATTTTGGACTTAGCGGTCCCCCTCGCTCTACTTCGTGTGAGGACGGAGTTATTTAAAGGCAGGTGACTAGGGGATCTTTAGACACCTGGGGTCAGAGGCGATCCTGGGTGGGTGCACAGTGCCCAGTTGCTCTGTCGATAGAGTGCCACTGTTAGACTCCACCTCCTCATGGTAGGCTCCACCCTTGTGTTACGCCTTACCCCCTTGCGCTCCGTGCTGGGCGGCAGAACTGGGAGGCAAAAATTATGACACCTCCTGTCCTGATATTAGGATGGCGCTGACAAGCTATTTGAGGACAACATGCCACTGATGAGCTATTTGGAAAGAGAAATGGCACTGACTACCCATTTTGGGACAGAGATGGCACTGATTAGCTTTTTTGGGACAAAAATGGCACTGAGAAGCTATATGGGGACAGAGATGGCACTAGGAAGCTGGGTACAAGGGTGGCACTGATAAGCTGTTTGGGGCAAAGTTGGCACTGTAGGCAGCGCTGTGTCTAGTGCGAGGTTGACAAGGCATTTGCCTTGGGTGGCGCTATTTTAGGGGGGCGGCAAAAAAAGCTGCCCCTCAAATGCCCAAGCAGATGACTTGTCAGCCTCTTGTCCTGGGGAGCGCAGGAGCTGGCCGGCTGGCCACCTTAGGGCCCCCCAAGACTGGCATATGATTGTAAGGAGGCAGGCCTCAAGGGAGCACTCTCCCCTGAGCTCCCTTCTGCTCAGCTCCATCGCAGGCACCACAGTGATGTCGGAGCCAGAATATGACGTAACCCGGCCCCGGCATCACTAAGAGGAGCATAAGGGAGCTGAACTGGGAGATCAGAGCTACCTCGTGCACTTGCATTGACTGTACGCTGAGCACAGCAGCCTCACTGGACCCCATGGAACCGCATGCCCAGCCACTCAGCCCAGAAGCCCCAGGGAATAGACTCCATGCCAGCACTCCCAAAGGTGGGAGACTGGGCGGAGTAAATTTTTTTTTTAAATTATAAATTGCGTGTGTGTCTTAGTTTGTATGTGTATTGGTCAGTGAGTGTATATGTGTTTGTTAGTAAGTGTGTATGTGTGTTTGTCAATGAATGTATATGTGTGTTTTTCAGTGAGAGTGTATATGTATTTGACAGTGAGTTTGTGTGTCTGTCAAAGAGTGTATGTGTGTATGTCAGTAAGAGTGTATATGTGCTTGTCAGTGAGTTTGTATGTGTGTTTGTCAGTGAGAGTGTATATGTAATAGTCAGTGAGTTTGTATGTGTGTCTGTCAAAGAGTGTGTATGTAATGTGTGTCTATTAGTGAATGTGTGTGTGTGTCTGTCAGTGTGTGTGTCTGTCTGTCTGTCACTGAGAGTGTGAATGTGTGTCTGCCAGTGAATGTGTATGTCTGTTAGTGAATGTGTATGTCTGTCAGTGCGTGTGTGTCTGTCACTGAGTGTGTGTGTCTGTCAGCTAGTGTATGTGTGTCTGTCAGTAACTGTGTATGTCTGTCAGTGAATATGTGTCTCTGACACTGAGTGGGTGTATCTGTCAGTGAGTGTGTATGTGTGTATGTTTGTCAGTGAGTATATGTGTGTCTTAGTGTGTGTGTCTAATTCTGATTTGGTTTGTTTATGACACTGAGTGAGTGTGCGTCTGTCAGTGAATTTGCTTGTGTGCCTGTGAATTTGTTTATGTTTGTCTGTCAGTGAGTGTATGTGTGTCTGTTGGTGAATGTGTGTGATCGTCAGTGAATGTGAGTGTGTGTCTGTCAGTGAGTGTGTGTAACTGTGAATGAATGAGTGTGTATGTCTGTCAGTGAGTGTGTGTGTGTTTCAGTGAAAGTGTGTGTTGGTGTAAATATAAAGAGACATTTAGATTGGGGAGGGAGGTGCCCTAGTTTTGTCGTGCCTAAGGCAGCACAGAACCAAAATACACCACTGACTGTAGGAACTGGGTGACATGTTACCTGATGAAGTCAGGGGGCCCAAAGAAGTGGAGTGGTTTCTAGACATGTGCAATTCGCTTCTGAATGTCCGAATTTCCGAAGTGCCAAACCGAATTACAGAAGTCCCGAATTGCCGAACCGAAGTGTCCAATTGCCGAACCGAAATGCTGAAGTGCCGAATTTCGGAAATGCCGAAGTGCTTCAGATTTCTTAAAAGTGGCAAAACAGGAGAGGGAGGAAAAATTAAGGGAATAATAACTGGAATCTAACCCTAACCCTACCACCAGGTAGGGTTAGGGGTAGGGTTAGGTGTAGGGCTAGGAGGTAGGGTTAGGATTAGGGTTAGTGGATTAGGGTTATGGGTATGGTTAGGGATAGGGTTAGGGATAGGGTTAGGGAATTGCCGAATTTCAGAAGTGACGAACAGAACCGAAGTGCTGAATTGTCGAAGTCCCGAATTGCTGAATTCTCGAATTTTGGAAGTGCCTAACTGAACCACATTTTTTGCCCATGCACATCCCTAGCGGGTTTCCATAGACAATGGATGTGGTTAGAAGTGTTATGTTTCTGCTGCAGCATTGAAAGGGTTAAATTTGTTCTGGGCTGTGTTGTTCTCCCTATAGTAATTTCTAGTCCCATGTATTTATATTTCAATTTACACACTGGTAATCTCTATGTTGTAATTGCTATCAGTTGCGGTAGGTGTAACTAACAGTAGATGAAATTGGAAACATAGCGGATAATTTGTAGCTACTAACATCTAACCGCTACTGTTAATTACAATAGCTTGCGGCTGATATTTGGAAACGAGCCCTTAATGTCCCAGAGGTCTAATTATGAAAATCTCAAGTAATTTACTGAATAGTGAGTGCACTGAAATGTTAGGTAAAATGATTATATTTTACCTAAACTGTCGGCTGTGTTAAAGCAACGATTTAACAAGTTACACCAACAGAATTCAACAATTTTCCCTCAATACATTATAATGAACAGGTGATTTAATGTTGCAATAGGCAAAGCAGCAGGGCGACCGTCACATCGTTTTTTTGTATGAACTTATAAGTGAGTGTCTTTTTCAGACAGTTATTGATGTCTTCATGCTGTCATTAAAGATATCGTGGAGCGTACATAATCCTATTCTCTGGGGAAATCATGCTGAGTGACCTTGCGCAGTCTTTTCTCCAAACACTAATATTCCTGGGCTCCTAGCTGCACTTTGATCTATTTGCAGAGTATAATCCCTTTCGGAGATGCAAGTGGAGAAGGGCAAAAAGGGCACAGCTAACTTAAAGAATAATTTTCAATTAAGCTTTTGAGATTTTATTTTGATCGCAAATCCCTGTTCCAATGTAAAGACCAAATCAGGAATTACTCTTTCACTAGACTTTTCTTCCATCTCCAAATTCCTCCAATTAGACCAAACTCTTCTTTTGGTTGTTGCATTAAAAGCCCCTAAATGGTTTTCAAAATCTAGAAGTAAGATATGATACCAACGGGAATATTTTTTTCAAGTATTTCTTAGAAAAGAAGAAGGCAACATTCGGCACTGTTTCTACATTGATGCTCCCTTGATGCGTTGATGCACTATGACTATAAGAGCGTTCTGGGAGATGTAGTCCACAACCTCTGGAGTGCTGTAGGTTGCCAACCCCTGTCTTAGAACATTAAACATTGCATGTGATAAACAGGCAGACCTGGCATCATTCCCTGGGGTTGCCCAAACCTATTTCTAGTTTTGCCGAACAGACTCGTATCCACCTGAACTTGTGTGGTCCCCTCGATATTTACTCAGAACACCGACCAGCCCTGGCTGTTAACCACAATTAAAGGATTAACTTGAGTGCACGTGGTCTAGTGCATGGCAGGCATTTTGTCTCCCGAACACAGGCAGTGGTACTTGGTTGTCGAGTGTGTGAAACTCCTTTTGGCTACATGTTCTCACGAACCCCGGGTTAGATGGTACTGTTCCCTGTACACCTTTTCCAAGCAGCTATACGAACCACATTTGGGAGATAGGAACTACCGACTGGGGGGAGCATTCACTACCTACAAGCCAGGGGGAGTGTTCATCTGTTTTTGCACAGGTACCCCCGAATGGAGACCGGCCGCTGCCCTTGATTCTTTGGAACTATTTTGGGGCATCACCTCGTGGCTGACTGGTCAAAACTTCTCCCAAATGGTGATTTTGTTTCACTGAACCGATCTGAGCGCTTTTTGGATATGTTGGGCGCTCAGACACGGCTATTCAGGAATATAAGAATTGTGGGGTTCAGATAATTTGTTTTTATGTTTTTGGTGTGATTTGCAATATTATATGTTATTTCCTGTAACTGAGAGATAAAAAAAACCCTTGTAATGTTGATGTAGAGACCCCATGCTAGGGGCAAAGTATTGAAAAAAAGCCATATGTGGTCAAATAAAAATCAGTTGCCTCCCAGAACCGTGTGTCGTCCAGTTACTGCGGGAATAGGCTATAATCACTGACCAGTGCTTTCATCCAGCGGAGATATTCGATCTTCGGATTGCAGCTCCACTATACTAGTTATGTTTAGATGTTGTTTGAATGTACGTTTTGTTTATCTGTCCAGTGTCCAAATACAAAATACATTTTTTTTTTTATGCAGCCCTAGCCACACCTCCCCTGGCTATGATTGACAGAGCCTGCATGAAAAAAAACTGGTTTCACTTTCAAACAGATGTAATTTACCTTAAATCATTTGTATCTCAATCTCTAAATTGAACTTTAATCACATACAGGAGGCTCTTGCAGGGTCTAGCAAGCTATTAACATAGCAGGGGATAATAAAATCTTAATTAAACAGAACTTGCAATAAAGAAAGCCTAAATAGGGCTCTCTTTACAGGAAGTGTTTATGAAAGGCTGTGCAAGTCACATGCAGTGAGGTGTGACTAGGGTTCATAAACAAAGGGATTTAACTCCTAAATGGCAGAGGATTGAGCAGTGAGGCTGCAGGGGCATGTTCTATACACCAAAACTGCTTCATTAAGCTAAACTTGTTCAGGTGACTATAGTGTCACTTTAAAAGGAATTTCTAAACACCATAACAAGCATAGACTTTTACTTTCAGTATCACTACTGTAGCAATGATACCTTATTTAGGCAGAAATCCAGTTTGTCACCCACTCATGTTTCACAAATCTCGTTTCAGTCAGGTATGGCATCTTTGTCACCTCTCTAAATCCTCCGTCTGTTACGCTCTCTTCCTTCTTACAGTCTCTATTTCCAAGGTCTATTTATTTGTCTCACAACACTGCACATGTCGTTCCCCCAACTTTTTATATGTTTCCTGCTATTTCATTGTCAGCCTCTTTTCCCCGTGTCATTTCCACCAGTTTCTCTTAGACATCGAGGGACAAGATGTCTCTTCCGATCACCATGTTGTGAGGTATGGCTGATACTGTCAGGTTAATGTATGAAACCCAAAATGAATCATTCACTGAGGTGAAGATGTCCAAGCAAACAAGACAGACAGGGGCTAGGTAAAGGCAAAGTCAAGGCAATCCAAAACGTCAAAATCCAGGCAGCAAGGTTCAGGAGCGGAGGGACAAGTCACAGGTCAGGTATCCCAAAAAACAGAACATAGCAGCCAAGAATTCACTGATAAACAGCACAGAACAACTGAACAGCATTCTGTGATTAAACAGGGCTCCCAAGCTTTGCCAGGCCTCCTACAGCACGCCCCCCCTCCCCCCCCCTTTTCTTCTTTCATACTATGGGAGATTGGTTTACTACTGGGACCTTTTGAGGGTGGCTTTAGTTGTAACCAACCCCTCTGGGCTGATCCGCGTGGATTTGACGCGCATGTCACCCTGGCATCTGACGTTGTGTGGGAGTTGTGACACTTTTTGGATTGAAGGTCACAGCTTGCCCCTTCGATCACACGATTGGTAGTCCGCGGGAAAGCCGTCGGAGGAGGGAGGGGTTAAGGCCTGACAGAAACAGCATACGGCAGGTGGTAACTATCTGAAACTAAACCTTTTTCAATATTTTGCCAACTATTGCCTTGTAGTGTCGATGTAGTCTCTACTTTGTTCTTATGGAAAACTTTGCTTGTAATTTCAGTGAAGTTTATCTTTATGAAAAACACATTCGTACCAACACAGCACGACAACCAGGAGCATATTAGCGCACAAGGTCTAAAGCAAATAATCCAGATATACACCTGAAACTAGAAACAAGATTGTTAATGACCTGCAGTTAATTGTCTTGCAGAGAAAACGGAGATACGTTATTAGAGTCAGTGGGATATTTAGAAAAGATAATATCCCTTCCAGCAGATGGAGAACTGGGTGAAGGAATTAAGTGTTCCTGACTGCTGGGTTTACTAATGGAATTAAGCTTAGGGTTTGTTAATAGACAGAAGCTATGGAGCAGATATTGGACAATTAATGGAAAATGCTATATTGTCGTTAAGAGCTGAGAATAAAGAAATTTGTGAGCAAGCTGCATCCCAAAACCAGATGTAAAACAACATAAAAATTATAGAGAGACGCAGAAAGAAAAGTATAATTTTATTTTTTTACGATACTGATAAACATGAACTCTTGTAACTAGTTACTTTACGGTTTGTTTCTTTGCCTATGATGTCAGCTTCACACGCTGTAAACACTAGGTTTAAAGAATGGGCAGCTCTGTCGACATGATCGAATCGTCATTGAGACTTTGAAGACCGTGATCCTGTATCAATACAGAACTGGTATTGAGAGAGTGGGTGGAGAGTAGGCTAAGCTGATAGAGCTGTGGTGATTCAGCTGAATCCTCTTATACCACTGTCCTTACAGACTTTCATTGCACGCTGCAAGAACACATGAGCGCACAATCACAGCGAATGCTTTTGATGCTATGGGAATCTTATGTTCTTTGTCAAACTATGAATTGACATAAAGGAGGGACAGCACAGAGGTTCATGTTTATGCGCTGTTCGTGCTACTAACCAGTTTAGGACTCGAAATCTAACTCCCCCTAATGTAGCCTAATCACCCTCCCTCAATATTTATTCCCATGAAATGGAGCACTCTAGTTTTACATCCCTAGGACTATTCTGCAGGAACATTGTGCAAGGCAGCTGCCCGGTGCAACTTGCGTAATTCCCTGCTCAGTTACCCAGCTGCACAGGAATGTATTATTTGGAGGGGAGACCCTTTTTCAAAAACCATCTCTTAGCAATGGTAGCCTGGAACTGCGCCAGATCTGGAAAAAGTCACAACTCGGCTAAACTTAATTAGCCTAATTCTCAGACTGAATACATCCAATCTGTGTGCTTTTTGGACGTCTGGGGATTAGCCTTGTCTGAGTATGTACAATTTTTTAAAGATATTATTGTGTCCTAGCTAATTGAATTAGACACAATTGGTAACCTATCCCAGTTGATGACCCACTGTTGTGATTGTCCCTATAAATATGTGTGCTTGGTGACAATAAAGTGTATTTTTACCTTCACCAAATGTCTGGTGTTTAGGGAAAGGGCTATTTCACTTCAGCGCTGTCTTCTCCAGCCAGAGGGAACTTTTAATGGAGGTACTCAGCTGTAGTTACACTATTTGCCTGTTCTTGCTTGGAAAATTGTAATTTACATTTTTTTTATTTTTTTTATTTAATTTGTATAACAGACCTTCTGAGGCATGATAAAACACAGATCTTTACCATCATGTTGTACATATTCTTTCTCCTGGTTTGGGCTCCTAATGCTATAGTGTTCCTTTGACATTTTCCATCTGCTGACCATACTAGGAGTACTCTTAATGCAAGAGATAAACCTGAGGTCAAGGATGTTTGAGAGATCCACCTTTGCTCATTCCTGCATATTGTACTCCTATACCATTTACTTGCTCTCATATTCATTTAAAGGAACCCCCTGCAGAACCGACCACAGAGCAGTCAAAGAATTGTCTCAGAATTTAATCTCCTCATGACTATCATAACACGCGCTGGATGTCATTGGTGGCAATGGGTTTGGTGAGAAACTGAGTTGTTTTAGGTATGTAAGTTCTTAACTAGTGCTTCATTAAGCTGTGCAGGTCACACTGGTAGATGTTGGTGGATACATGGTATGATGTCACGTTTTGCAACTCTTGGAGCATCCAGCTTTTCAAAGATGTATGAAGTAGTCCATGTTAAGCGTCTTGATTCTAGAAGTGATCTAAACACCATTCTGGGGTTTTATCTAGTTTGTTACAAATTTTAAAATTGTTTGAAAATGTGTATTTTTGCCCTTTTTTAGATTAACTGCAAAACTAGATGTAAGGCTGGACTTGATGGACGCAAGTCTCTTTTCCGCCTATGTAACTACAGTCATGGGAAAAAGAAAGTACACCCTCTTAAAATTCTATGGTTTCACACAGGACATAATAATCATCTGTTCCTTAGCAGGTCTTAAAATTAGCTAAAATTTGGTATGGAGCAGGTTAGTAAGTAAAGCAGGAATGCAGAGTTGTTCATGGTTGGTATGGAGCAGGTTAGTAAGTAAAGCAGGAATGCAGAGTTGTTATGGTTGGTATGGAGCGGGTTAGTAAGTAAAGCAGGAATGCAGAGTTGTTATGGTTGGTATGGAGCGGGTTAGTAAGTAAAGCAGGAATGCAGAGTTGTTCAGGTTGGTATGGAGCAGGTTAGTAAGTAAAGCAGGAATGCAGAGTTGTTATGGTTGGTATGGAGCGGGTTAGTAAGTAAAGCAGAAATGCAGAGTTGTTATGGTTGGTATGGAGCGGGTTAGTAAGTAAAGCAGGAATGCAGAGTTGTTCAGGCTGGTATGGAGCAGGTTAGTAAGTAAAGCAGGAATGCAGAGTTGTTATGGTTGGTATGGAGCGGGTTAGTAAGTAAAGCAGGAATGCAGAGTTGTTATGGTTGGTATGGAGCAGGTTAGCAAGTAAAGCAGGAATGCAGAGTTGTTATGGTTGGTATGGAGCGGGTTAGTAAGTAAAGCAGGAATGCAGAGTTGTTATGGTTGGTATGGAGCGGGTTAGTAAGTAAAGCAGGTAGGCAGAGTTGTTATGGTTGGTATGGAGCGGGTTAGTAAGTAAAGCAGGAATGCAGAGTTGTTCAGGCCGGTTTGGAGCAGGTTAGTAAGTAAAGCAGGAATGCAGAGTTGTTATGGTTGGTATGGAGCGGGTTAGTAAGTAAAGCAGGAATGCAGAGTTGCTCAGGCCGGTATGGAGCAGGTTAGTAAGTAAAGCAGGAATGCAGAGTTGTTCATGGTTGGTATGGAGCAGGTTAGTAAATAAAGCAGGAATGCAGAGTTGTTATGGTTGGTATGGAGCAGGTTAGTAAGTAAAGCAGGAATGCAGAGTTGTTATGGTTGGTATGGAGCAGGTTAGTAAGTAAAGCAGGAATGCAGAGTTGTTATGGTTGGTATGGAGCGGGTTAGTAAGTAAAGCAGGAATGCAGAGTTGTTATGGTTGGTATGGAGCAGGTTAGTAAGTAAAGCAGGAATGCAGAGTTGTTATGGTTGGTATGGAGCGGGTTAGTAAATAAAGCAGGAAGGCAGAGTTGTTCAGGCAAGTCTGGAGCAGGTTGATATGGAGCAGGTTTGAAGTCAAGAAGGTTAGTCCACAGGACCCAGGATCCAAAAGGGTTTCAGGCAAATCATCAACTTCATTGTAAAGGCCTTGTAGTAAGCAAGGTGTAGCTTTATGTAGGATCTCATTAGTTCAGGCAGGTGAGGTTGATGAAGGTGAAATCCAAGGTAAGTGGTTGGGGAGGCCACTTGTGGTGGAAAACTGGTATCGCAATAAAATAAAATAGAAGAAAAAGAAATATATTCCTGGTTTCAGTTCAATAAACTTTTCATTATTATTATTATTGGTAATTATATATCGCAAACAGATTCCGCAGCACATTACAATATTATTAAGGACTTTAAAAGGACTCTTCAGTGCCAGGAAAACATATCCATTTTCCTGGCACTGCAGGACCCCCTCCCACCCACCATCCCATGTTGCTGAAGTGGTTAAAACCCCTTCAGTGACTTACCTGAACCCAGCGCCGATGTCCCTGGGCGCTGGGTCAGGCGCCGGGTCAAGCTCTGCCCACTCTCCTCCCCTGACGTCCAGCGTCGTTTAAAAATACTTTTCTTGTTCTAAGAACACGGAAGTCCCTCTAGAGGCTGTCTGATGGGCAGCCACTAGAGAAGGACTTAACTCTGCAAGGTAATTATTGCACTTTTTTAAAAACAATAATTACACTTGCAGGGTTAAGGTTTGTGGGAGATGGCACCCAGACCACTCCAATGAGCAGAAGTGGTCTGGGTGCCTGGAGCAGGGCCGCCATCCGAAATTTTGGGGCCCCTGACAAAGCACAAGGTCTGGGGCCCCTCCCGGGCCCGCCCACGCCCTACCTAGTCCGCTGACAATGATGCAGGACTGAATGTGGTGTGTATAGTGGAAGTAAATTAGAATGTGTGTAATGGATGTAGTGTTTGTGTGTATTAGATACTGTTTGTGCAGTGAATGCAGAGGGTGTGTTTGTGTAGCGGATGCAGTGTGTATAGTGAACGCAGAGTGTGTTTGAGTAGTGGATGTAGTGTGTGTACAGTGATGTAGTGTGTGTTTGTGTAGTGGATGTAGTGTTTGTATGTACTAGATGAAATGTGTTTAGTGGATGCAGTGTCTGTAGTGGATGTAGTGTGTGTGTATTAGATGCAATGTCTGTGTATAGTGAATGCAGAGTGTTTCAATTTGTGGTGGATGTAGTGTGTGTACTGTGAATACAGGTTGTTTGTGTAGTGGATGCTGTGTGTACAGTTAATGCAGAGTGTATGTTAGTGTAGTGAATGCAGAGTGTGTGTCAGTATAGTGAATCCAGAGTGTGTGCATAGTTTAGTGAATGCAGAGTGTGTGTTAGTGTGTAATGAATGCAGAGTGTGTGTTAGTGTGTAGTGAATGCACAGTGTGTCAGTGTAATGAATGTAGTGTGTGTGTTAGTGCAGTGAATGCAGAGTGTGTTAATGTGTAGTGGATGCAGAGTGTGTTAGTGTAGTGAGTGCAGAATGTGTTAATGTGTAGTGAATGCACATAGTGTGTTAGTGTATAGCAGATGTGTGTGTTAGTGTAATGTGTAGTGAATGCAGAGAGTGTGTAAGTGTGCAGCGGATGCAGAGTGTGTGTTAGTGTAGTGAATGCAGAATGTGTTAATGTGTAGCGAATGCAGAGTGTGTGTCAGTGTAGTGGATGCAGTGAGTGTGTTAGTGTGTAGTGTATGCAGAGTGTATGTTGT
Organism: Pelobates cultripes; assembly: GCA_933207985.1. NCBI lineage: Eukaryota > Metazoa > Chordata > Amphibia > Anura > Pelobatidae > Pelobates > Pelobates cultripes. Next base: position 405,732,724 of record OW240912.1, on the reverse strand, counting down.
ATTAGTGTATGTAGTGTGTGTATTGTATTAGTGTATGCAGTGTGTGTTGTATTAGTGTATGCAGTGTGTGTGTTGTGTTAGTGTATGCAGAGTGTGTGTTGTATTAGTGTATGCAGAGTGTGTGCTGTATTAGTGTATGCAGTGTGTGTGTTGTATTAGTGTATGCAGTGTGTGTGTTGTGTTAGTGTATGCAGAGTGTGTGTTGTATTAGTGTATGCAGAGTGTGTGCTGTATTAGTGTATGCAGTGTGTGTTGTGTTAGTGTATGCAGTGTGTGTGTTGTATTAGTGTATGTAGAGTGTGTTGTATTAGTGTATGCAGAGTGTGTGTTGTATTAGTGTATGCAGTGTGTGTTGTGTTAGTGTATGCAGAGTGTGTGTTGTATTAGTGTATGCTGTGTGTGTTGTGTTAGTGTATGCAGAGCAGGGCCGGACTGGGAGAAAAATTCGGCCCGGGCATTTTTTTAACACAGCGGCCCACTAAAAAGGGGGCGGGGCAGAGGAGGTGTGTTTTGTCATCACCAATGACAAACACGCCTCCTCTCAAAGTGAGCATGTTGGTTCAATGCTCTTCCAGGGCAGACCATGCGCAGAGCTCTGCTGAAGAGCTCTAGCATGAGAAAAAAGTCCTGTATTTGTTCTGCACAGTGCAAGCAAATTTAATAACATGCTTGCACTGTGTTTCCTTGCAACTTGTCTCTGGTGTCTCTATAAATGGATACCAGGAGACAAAAGGCCAGGAAAGAGTATTGTGCATGTGTTTGGAGCCTGCTTGTGGTATTGCGTGTGTGTAGAGTGAGCTGGTCGTGGTGTGGTATTGTGTAATAAGGTCGGTTTTAGTCGTGTTGTGTTTGTGGTGTAATGTGATGCATATGTGGCTCAGGACCCCCCTCCCGCACGGCTCTGGAAAGGGGTTAAAACTTACCTTTTTCCAGCGCCGGGCGGGGAGCTCTCCTCCTCCGATCCGCCCCGTCGGCTGAATGCGCACGCGCGGCAAGAGCTGCGCGCGCATTCAGCCGGTCGCATAGGAAAGCATTTATAATGCTTTCCTATGGACGCTTGCGTGCTCTCACTGTGATTTTCACAGTGAAAAGCACGCAAGCGCCTCTAGCGGCTGTCAATGAGACAGCTGCTAGAGGCTTTGGGGGAAGGCTTAACCCATTGATAAACATAGCAGTTTCTCTGAAACTGCTATGTTTATAAAACAATGGGTTAACCCTAGAAGGACCTGGCACCAAGACCACTTCATTAAGCTGAAGTGGTCTGGGTGGCTAGAGTGGTCCTTTAAGAGTGTAGTGTGTGTATATATATATATATATATATATATATATATATTTGAAAGTATGTGTGTGGTGCAGTGTGTTGGGGGGGTTCTGTGTGTATGTGAGGGTGCGGTGTGTGTGTGAGGGGTGCGGTGTGAGTGATGGGTGTGAAAGTGCCGTGTGAGAGTGCGGTGTGAGCGTGCTGTGTGAGAGAGGGCTCTGTGAGAGTGCTGTGAGTGTGATGGGTGTGAGGGTGCTGTGAGAGAGTGCTGTGTGTGTGAAAGTGCTGTGTGTGTGAGAGTGCTGTGAGAGTGCTGAGAGTGTGATGGGTGTGAGAGTGTTGTGTGAGAGAGTGCTGTGTGTGTGTGAGAGTGCTGTGAGAGTGCGCTGTGTGTGATGGGTGTGAGAGTGCTGTGTGTGATGGGTGAGAGAGTGCTGTGTGAGAGAGTGCTGTGTGTAATGTGTGTGAGAGTGCTGTGTGTGATGGGTGAGAGTGCTGTGTGTAATGTGTGTGAGAGTGCTGTGTGTGATGGGTGAGAGTGCTGTGTGTGAGAGTGCTGTGTGAGAGTGCTGTGTGAGAGAGTGCTGTGTGTGATGTGTGAGAGAGTGCTGTGTGTGATGGGTGTGAGAGTGCTGTATAAATGTTATTGTGTGTGTGGGGGGGGTTAATTAAAAAAAAAAAAAACAGTAATTATTCCCCCCCCCTCCCTTCTTACCTTTAGCCTGGGAGGGGGGGACCGGCACGCTGGCACCTGGCAGGCGGGGTGGCGGGGTTCCCTGGTGGTCCTCGTGGGTGAGTGAACTCTCGCGAGATCCGGTCGTTGCCATGGCAACGCGCCGGATCTCGCGAGAGGAACCCGGCGGAGCTGCAAATTAGAGCTCCGCCGGGTCCTCTCTCCAGCCTGGCTGGCTGGCTCCCTACCTCCCCGCCGGCGGCCGCATGTGGGCCGGTCAGGGAGATCCTTGATCTCCCCACCGGCCCGTCGTGACAAACAGCGGGGCCGGCGCTAGGAGAGTGCCGGCCCTGCATAGACCGGCAGGGGAGATCCTGGGACCTCCCCTGCCGGCCTCGGCCCCACGGCCACCGCGGCCCACCGGGCATTTGCCCGGTGTGCCCGATGGCCAGTCCGGGCCTGATGCAGAGTGTGTGTTGTATTAGTCTCTGCACACTCTGCAGAGAGTAATGATTGTTATCCTTGGAGTCAATACGCTATTCTGAAAGGATCGGACATCTGAAAGGATCGGAGACTAGGGGAGAGTCCAATAGGGGGAGGCAGACTCTTCCATAAGAATGGAGTCGCCAGTGAGAAGTCTTGTAGAAGTCTAAGTTAGCAGTGAAGGTACAAGCAGCACATAGTGAAGGTCAATGGTGAAGCAGATTGGCTGAGCAGGAGCGTATCTATGAATTAATGAAGAAATGTAGCCGCGGGTAGAGTTGTTGAGAGCTTTGTACGTAAGAGTTAATATTTTGAATCGAATCCTATAGGGCGCAGAGATTTAATAGAACCATCGACAGAGGGGTGAGGTGTGAGAGGAGCGACAGGAGAGAGAAATCATCCTGGCGGCAGCATTCGTTACAGGCTGTAGAGATAAAGTACTGTTTCTTGCAGAGACCAATGATTAGCACGGTGGATGTGCTCAAACAAGCATCAGTATCTGTGAAGTCTCACAGTAACAAAGAAGACTGACATTTGAATGAAACCCTGATAGGATGTAAGTTCATACTCCCTGCAAACAGTGCTGCATTCACTACCAGCTGGGGACCTCTAGTGGACACAGCAGCAATAACCAAAGGGAAATGCAATATATGTTCCGTAAAGAAAATACCTCAGAAAATGATAATTGTATTGTGTGAGTGGGCACTGGGCTCTGACTGTTACTGTCATTAGTTATTTTTGGTGTTCTATTTCAAACGCCTGTAATGGTAAAGAATCGAGGAACAAGTGACGATTTGTGTTTAAAAGTAGTTTTAATGCAATGATTGAATTCATGGCCATCAGACATGTGTTAGGCAGAGTTTATCCCAGTGTGGGCGAGAGCCGCCTAGCTCCGAGTAACACAATTGACTGATTCAGATTTTCATAGCTTCCTTTATAAAAAATATAAATAAAAAAAAGCTTGACTCATCTATTTTGTCCGTTTTTCATGAATCCTGCAATTGTGTCTGGTATGGACGATTTGATTTATTACTGTATTTAATAGACATTCCAGTCTGTAGTCAATGCATTATGCAGGCAGTGCATTCAAATATGCAAAAAGAAAGTGAAAAAAAGAGAGAGACAAAGAACTGATTGGCGTGAAAAGTTTTTTAGTCTGCCAGCTATCTTCCTTGATGCTGCTCGTATAAGCATGAACTTGGATTTGGTAGTATGAGACTGCATACAGCAGTGATGTATTTTGGATTTGTGCTGCCCTAGGCACAACTAAATTCGGGCATCCCAAATTTAAATTTGCCACCCCAATTTGTGTCAAGGCCACTTTTTTGACTGATAGACACAGGCCCTCATTGATACATGCACAGACATACACTCGATTGCAGATACACAGTCATTGGCACACACATACAGTCATTGGCACACACACTGTTTAACCAACACACACTTTCACTGACAGACACACACTGACACACCCACTCACTGACAAACACACACTCTCAGATACACATAAAATGACAGACACACACTGACATACACTCACAGACATACCCATCCTCACTGATTTAACACACTCTGACAGACACACACACACTTTCACTCACTCACAGATACACACTGACAGATACACACGCACTGACAGCTACACTCACTCACAGACTCACAGAAGAGCGGAGGACAGCGCTTCCTTGCCGCCTGGCTATAATATTAGTAGTTTAACACCTCGGGGGGGGGACAGGGGGGTGAGGCCCTAAGAAGGACAGCCCAGGACATGAGGCAAACAAGGCATTTGTTTGGGAGCTTGGGGTACTGTTTTTTGACGCCCCCCTGAAAGTTCCGCTCTAGGCAAATGCCTTGTTTGCCTTGTGGTAAATACAGCCCTGGCATACAGACACCTATGCTTACCATGACTAAAAAAAATAAATGTTTTATATTTTTAATATGTTTCCTTTTGCTACATCAACAAGGAGCTGGATTTTGTTTGGGGCAGGTTGGGACGCTTGAGAAATACACCCCTACAGGTACTGAAAAGTAAATCAGCCTTGGCCAGCCAAATAGTAACCTCGCACACAAATATGGATCCATACCGAACTTGGCACACAGCACTTCGAATGCCACCAATATGGGCAATGTGGGCTTGTTAAATAGTACTATAAGAGTTAACTCTGACTGCAATGCAATAGTTACTGTCAGGCAGGGCCGGACTGGGGATACAAAGCAGCCCTGGAAAAAAAATTTGTGCCAGCCCCATAAGTCACTGCGCCATATATTGTCGCGTGTAATATGTAAGGCTATGTCTTGCCAGGACAGATGATTGAGTAATATATATATATTGGAGCTGTTAAGATCCTGATGAAAGCCATGTAGTTTGGCTGAAACGTCGATCACATCAAGTTTTAACCTATGGAATAAAGAATAATCTTTTAAAGAGACCAGAAAAGACCGTGAGTGCTTGCCTTTTGTACTTTATATTTTTGTATATATATATATATATATATATATATATATTTCTTTTTCTAATATAAAATATTGGTCCTTTCAGGGTAAAACGTTTAATTATACGCATAAGCACATGCAGACACAGGCAATTTCACTGACATTTCAGTGACACACACAAGCTCATTGATACACAGCCTCATAGACAAACAATCTTACTGATATACATCAGCTCATTGACATAAAAACACAAGCTCACTCACTAGCAGGCACACGCATGGAAGCAAGCTCACTCACTAGCAGACGCACACACACAGCTTAATGTGGTGGTACTGGTGTCTATAGCATGTCCCTACAGGCTTTTCAACGTAAACACTGACTTTTCAGACAAAAGGCAGTGTTTACATTGCTTCAAAGTGACACTGCTAGTGACAGTCACTCAGACGGTCCGCCAGCGGCCGCCAAAAGACCTCCCCAGCGGCCAGGGGAGGGCTGGCAGCCTTAGGCCTGGGGGGCAAAACCAGTCAAGTAGACTGGTGCACCTGCCCAGGATCAGAGCCGGTGCAAGGATTTTTGCCGCCCTAGACAAAATAAAAATTTGCTTCCCCCACATGTCACATCACAATGCCCCACCCGTATGATCTGCCATATGAACTAACGCCAGTGCTGCACACAGTGTGTGTTTACATTAAAAAGCCTACAGGGACCAGCTATAGACACCAGAACCACTTCAGTAAGCTATAGTGTCCCTTAAATGTTAGGTAAATTATAGATTCAGGGCCGTCTTTAAGGAGGGGCAAAAGGGGCAGCTGCCCCGGGCCCAGTTACTCCTGGGGGCCCTAAGGCAGCTGCCCCATGGGCCCCCTGCAGCACCTGAGGTAATCAGGGGCCACAGCCCTTTAATACTGCTCTGGACCGGGCCCTTGTAATATGGGGGTTGGCTGAATACAAACTGTAGAATATTGCATATTCTATGTTTCTATTGATTATATATGGATGTGTGGATTGACATAAGTAACAGATGGTATCAATAAGTCACAAGGCTTTCTTTGTCCGAGAGCTCTGGAATGTGGATGTGGGGGTTTTGTCCTTATATGGCTAGAGTTATATGCTGACGTTAGTATTAGCACTTCTATATAGTAACAGAGGGACACGAGGTCGCTCTCAGTCTTGGCTTGGCTCTTGGCTCTGTACAACGATGTAACTCTCCCATCAGAAGTCCAGCAATTACCATCTGCTGTTGAATGTCCATAATCCTGTAACATCCTTTTTTATGCTTTATTATGTATCCGTAACAAAGAATAAACCTGAAGAAACCGTAAGTCAGATTGCGTATTACTACTTTTCAATAATATATACATATATTATTGTGGCGAGCATTTGGCCCAAGAAATCACACACAGAAGAGAAAATAGCACAGACAGTAAAAAAGGGGGATAAAACATTTTTTAGATACATAAATGAAAAAAGAAAAGTAAAACAAGGATTAGTTAGATTAAAAACAAAAGAAGGAAGGTATGTAGAAGAGGATAAAGGTCAGGCTGACTGCCTCAATGAATATTTTTGTTCTGTATTTACAGAAGAAAATGAAGGAAAGGGACCTCAGTTGAGAAAAAGGATAAATGAGTCATTTATTACACGTGAGTTTACAGAGGAAGAGGTTCTATTTCAACTGTCAAAAGTAAAGACAAATAAGTCAATGGGACCTGATGGAATACACCCAAAGCTATTAAAAGAGCTTAGTGGTGTACTAGCAAAACCATTAACAGATTTATTTAACCAATCATTGTTAACAGGAGTAGTCCCAGAAGATTGGAAGTTAGCGAATGTTGTGCCCATTTACAAGAAAGGTAATAGGGAGGAGTCGGGCAACTATAGGCCAGTAAGCCTTACTTCAGTAGTGGGGAAAGTGATGGAAACCATGTTAAAGGATAGGATTGATGAACATCTAAAAACACATGGATTTCAAGATCAGAGACAACATGGGTTTACTTCAGGGAGATCATGCCAAACTAATCTTATTGATTTTTTTGATTGGGTAACTAAAATTATAGATCAGGGTGGTGCAGTAGACATTGCTTACCTAGATTTCAGTAAGGCTTTTGACACTGTTGCACATAGAAGGCTTATCAATAAACTGCAATCTTTAAGTTTGGATTCAAATATTGTTGAATGGGTAAGGCAGTGGCTGAGTGACAGGCAACAGAGGGTTGTAGTTAATGGAATATATTCGAAGCTTGGACTTGTCACCAGTGGGGTACCTCAGGGATCTGTACTTGGACCCATTCTCTTTAATATTTTTATTAGTGATATTGCAGAAGGTCTTGATGGTAAGGTATGTCTTTTTGCTGATGATACTAAGATATGTAACAGGGTTGATGTTCCAGGAGGGATAAGCCAAATGACAAATGATTTAGGTAAACTAGAAAAATGGTCAGAATTGTGGCAACTGACATTTAATGTGGATAAGTGCAAGATAATGCATCTTGGACGTAAAAACCCAAGGGCAGAGTACAGAATATTTGATAGAGTCCTAACCTCAACATATGAGGAAAGGGATTTAGGGGTGATTATTTCTGATGACTTAAAGGTAGGCAGACAATGTAATAGAGCAGCAGGAAATGCTAGCAGAATGCTTGGTTGTATAGGGAGAGGTATTAGCAGTAGAAAGAGGAAGTGCTCATGCCATTGTACAGAACACTGGTGAGACCTCACTTGGAGTATTGTACACAGTACTGGAGACCGTATCTTCAGAAGGATATTGATACCTTAGAGAGGGTTCAGAGAAGGGCTACTAAACTGGTTCATGGATTGCGGGATAAAACTTACCAGGAAAGGTTAAAGGATCTTAACATGTATAGCTTGGAGGAAAGACGAGACAGGGGGGATATGATAGAAACATTTAAATATATAAAGGGAATCAACACAGTAAAGGAGGAGACTATATTTAAAAGAAGAAAAACTACCACAACAAGAGGACATAGTCTTAAATTAGAGGGACAAAGGTTTAAAAATAATATCAGGAAGTATTACTTTACTGAGAGGGTAGTGGATGCATGGAATAGCCTTCCAGCTGAAGTGGTAGAGGTTAACACAGTAAAAGGAGTTTAAGCATGCGTGGGATAGGCATAAGGCTATCCTAACTATAAGATAAGGCTAGGGACTAATGAAAGTATTTAGAAAATTGGGCAGACTAGATGGGCCGAATGGTTCTTATCTGCCGTCACATTCTATGTTTCTATGTTTCTAATATATATACAAAATACGTATATATATCAATCAAGAAGAAATTAAGAAGATTCTACATGAACATCCATTCATCTACATTTTTTACACAAACACACAGCTAGCCCCTCACACACTGCCCTGTGATCCCTTTTCTTCTCCGTGGCATGCTGGGAGGCAGTGAGGTCAGATCACTTCCTCCTCAGTGCCGCTGGGGAGGAGGCACACACCACACAGAGGAGGATGCAAGCATTGTGGGGGAGAGGGACTGAGAAAGCTGATGGCAGACTCCCATCAGCCTGGGCCAATAAGCTCCCACTGGACCCCAGGGAAGCCACCTTTCTGTACCCAAAAGGTAAGGAGACAGGAGGGTGGCTAAATATGTTTTGTTTTTTTGTTTTGCTTATTTCTGATATCACTTTTATTCAAGTGTTGGTGTTTGTAATGTAACACACAGGGAATAAGTACATGTTAAAAATCCTAGAAGAACCTGACAGTTCCCTATTAAATATAAATTTTAAAAGTATTTATTTTAACATATTATTGCATCAAGTGTTATCAAAGGCTGTATACCATTTCCAAATGTCACTTTTGCCAAATTCTGGACCAGGGTATGTAAGAACAGAGTTGAGACATTATTATGGCCAAGGTTGCTGGGAGTTGCTGTCCAAGAGCTGCTAGAAGGCAGAGATTAAAATATGTAAATGTACACATATATGTGTGTGTATATCTGACTGTGTTTGTGTCAGTGTTTGTATCTGGCTGTGTTTGTCTGTGTGTATGTATACCTGTGTATGTGTACCTGTGTGTGTGTATGTATGTATGTATGTGTCAGTGTGTGTAAGTGTGCATCTGAGTGTTTGGTAATGCATACATCCCAGCATTTTAATGCCAACACAAATACACTCCATCTCTAGCACTGTACACATATACACCCCTGCATTTATACCTGGATGTGCCAGTGTGTGTGTGTATCAAAGTGCTTGTATCTGTGTGTCAAATGGTGTGTATCTGAGTGTGTGTGTGTATGTGCCATTATGTGTCAAGGTGTGAGCATGTGTCAGTGTGCCTATGTGAGTATCTGCGTGTTTATGTGTATATGTGTTATAGAAATCACACAACATGCAAACAGAGCCCTGCAAACACAAACATTACATACAAACACACCAGTTTGCTGAAACACCAATACTACACACAAATGTACACAACACTACATCCAAACAACCCCCTGCATGCAAATACAAACATTACAAACACATTCCTGTATTAAAACGCAAAAATTATATACAAACACCAACTCTACACACAAAAGTACACCTGCATTTAAAAGCCAACACTACAGACAATCACACATTACTGCATTCAAACGCAAACACTACACACAAGTACACCACTGCATTCCAATGGTAACAGTACATACAAATACACCCCTACATGCACAAATACACTCTATACAATAACATGCTGACATTCAATTGCACAAACACTGCTCAAAAATACAACCCTGCAAGGATGGTAGATCCCCACCTGG
>OW240912.1:405704012-405720131 GCA_933207985.1 Pelobates cultripes | reverse complement strand
AAAACCAATAAGTCACAGCTGTTAATTGCTTGATGAATAGAACCAGATACATACCCATTAACCCTTTCTGAGCATCTTCCGCCAGAACAGCGGAGTTAAACGCGGCTATTGTAATCACATGCATTGGATATGCTGAGATCAAGATTGATAATCTCAGCCAAAGATGAGGGACCGGCCACGGAACACTGCGGCGAGGGAGAAAAGATAAGTGAAATTACCTTTTCGCTTTGCACAGGGGATACCCCAAACATTGAGCAGGTCACTATAGGCTTGGGAATACATGTTTGTATGGTTTATTAAAACAATTTGAAGGTCAAAAGCAATACAGAAATATAAATGACAAAACAATGGTGTCAAATAGCAAGTGCATATAAAGATAAAAAATCCAAGCAGATAATTGGTCCATACATAGAAGCATTTCTTGACATTAGAAAATCCATCATGTAATAGTTTGTGGAGAATGACCCCCCAAAAAAGGTCAATAAATTATAGAAACATAGTTAGCCCAAGTAATAAAACCTGAAAATGTGGTGAAAAATAGAGAAATGGTAATGTTTTAAAAATTCTAAAACGAAAAAACTAGGAAGGGGTTAATGAGGTTAAACCGAGAGCATTGCGTTGCTCGGGAGATTTCAGGGCTGACACATTTTGTTATATTTAGGGAGTGATTCTTGAAGTCTAGCTTTTCGTTCATTCATGGTCTGAACAGAAGTAACTTTTTGAAAAATTGATCCAGTGAGTAAAGTCAGAATTCCACTTTTTGCAGTTTAAGTTCAGTATGCGTTCTCTGTATTCATTATTTTCACGCTCTTAGAAAGTTTTAGGTTTGTGGGTTTGCCATTCAAAAGGGCTTCTCTGGCTGTATGTTCTAAAGAAATATTGCAGACAACGTGGCCAAAAAGCTTTGATAAAGTCACACTCCCACCAAGTATGTTAATGTGTATCCAGATATTAGGCAGAGAGGTGAACCAGATGGATTGGCTTTGCTAGGTTATCTTTTTAATTTTTTTTAATGGTTCTATGTAGGAGTAAGTGAATTTCCATAGAGTAATTCTAGTAATTCGGTAGAAGAAAGAAGTCAGTCAAAGGAAAAAAAAAAAAACACACACACATGCGACAAACCACCAGTGCTTTTGCCTGCCCTCACATGTAGAAAATACATATTTTTGCATGTTTTTAAAGTGCTGTTTTCCCAATCTCAATTTAACTCCCTGCAAAAATACATCTGATAATCGCTTGTTTGGGGGTTTTTTTGGGTGGGGGTTATGATTAATGCCATAGCATTGGTTGGCATTTTAGAACCCACTTTCCTTATCTCTGTTTGTGCTGCTGTTTATTGAAAAGTACAGTAAAAATTGACAAAGTTGCTGCTAAATAAATGCCTCTGGTGTTCTAGGGGCCTGGGACCCTAGCTGGCTCGGTATCATTCAGACACTGAACTCTGCAAGTGCAATAACTTGCACACAGTTGACGTCTCCTTTACCGCTCTAGTGGGTACATAAGCATTCAAAGGTATTTAACATAGAGAGGATTATGTTATCACGGGGATTCCATCAGCATTCCAATCATCTTCATGACTTTTTTCCTTCACCCTGTGAACAATATGTAGACAAATGTTTAAAATAATTTTTTTTCTTTTATCTCCCTAGTTCCTCTTTGGGATGTGGCCAGTAATCATGGTGGAATCTCCTAAGAAACGCTGACCAAAATAATTCAACAGCACTACAGACATTCCGCAGTTGTACAGGCAGAATATGGCAAAAGGACTCTCCTCCGCCAAACCTTCTATGCAGTGAAAAGAACTTTGTTTGCAGTTTATATCTTTGTGGGTGTCTTTGTGTGTTCGCGCACGTTATTTATCCAGCTCCGCTCTGGTACTGCCAAACACAGCAAGAATGAAGAATGATGATTGAAACCTCACGAAGACCATGTTTGGAGATCTCGAAGATGCATCAACTGTCAAGAAAGCAGTGTGGTTGATCTTAGTCCATTTTGGCCAGTTACAAGGAAAGAAGTGCAACTTTTTGTCCCCCCATTGACCTAATTAATTATCACATTAACGTGACACCACTGCCTTGCTATAGGCCAAATGTAAAAGAAAAATTAAAGGCCAAATTAAATGACACGGCCGACTTTTAACTTTGCCCTCTGATGGGGCCATGTAAAACGCACAAGTTTCATTATTCTTCGTTTTTGGTCAGGTATTAATCAGTGAAATTTGGGAATTAAAAGTACAGCTGAAACTTAAATCGTTTTAACGACCTGATTCTCTACCCGTCCCGTGCTGCTGTTATTTTGTTTTGTTTTTTTAGGTGTCCGCAGATCTGTTTATTTCCAATGAAGGCGGCGCCACGAGAATGCGGTGGAAATGTTTGCAATCAGTACGACACATTATTGGGTCACTTGTATATTCCTACTAAGAACAGTATAACTCCAAACTAAAAAGTACACTATCAAATACTCCCTATGGAAACAGTGCCTAACTTATTTTCTTAATAAATTTGTGCCTCTCATATATCTATGCATTTTCTTTCTCACTTAAGTCAAATGGGGTGGACGTCTGCCAATGAGATGGTCTTTAGTGAAGACTTAAGTGTTTGGTAATGTTAGGGGGTAAACTGTTAAGCTAGGCCTGTTAATATGTGATACTTCCTAACTCATAGAATTCACCAGTGATCAATCGATGGTCCCAGGAATATCAAAAATATAAGAATCTGATACATTACTACTGGGAATATTAAATTACTATTTATCTAAATATTGTAGTTTGATTTCCAACTCACAGTTTAAGGAACAGTTAGATTCCTTGCTCTAGAGATACAAGTCCCATGATGTGCTGTGATCTTTGGGCTGGCAAAACCATAGTAACTTCAGTAAGAAATTAGCTCACGTAACAATCATTATCCTCTTTTCTTGGTAAAATCCTAACATTGCCTAATATTTAACAAACTAACCACATACTAAGTTGAATCTATATCAGAAACAAGCCCCCCCCCCATATAGCATGTTACAAGATAATGGACTATAATCACGCGCATGTTAAGTCTTTTATCAATTGAACTGAACAGTAGGCCTTACACAATAAGCGTCATTAATAGATTATTATGTCCTTATTGACATTTTTTATGTATGTGAATGTTTTGGTAGAATGGGTTTCTGGTATAGATATTTGATTTAATAAACTCCTTATATTTTTCTAATATCATGTAGTCTGGTATTATTGCATCGGAGATGAGTACAATTCGCAGCCGATATTTGCTTTTAGCATGAAATCATAAACAATAAGTGTGTACACATTTGTTTACTGTAGTGTTCTAAACCGCTCCAAGCACCGCAACCATGACGGCTTGCAGTAGTGGTTATGTTGAGATGGCCACTGACTATTTTAGAATGGCTTGACCTCTTAACTGGGATCCGCTGGGCACCACTCCATGCCTGCACTACTTCCCGTGGAGAGCTGGAAAGTCTCTATCCGAGCCAAGTTTAGCAGTGCAGGGCTTAGCCAATTAGCTTCCTATTAAATGAATAGAGAAATAATTTTACCAGATCACTGCCTCCCCATGTGCCAGGAGCCCCCTCCCTTTCACACATTCGGCAAGCTGTTACATAGAATAATCCGGTGTTTAATTGAGTTGGCAATTTCTTGTGCCTGGAAAGTAACTTTGGAGTACTTGACATTTCAACCACTGGCATAGACTAATGAGATGGGAATTGGTGTGAACCATAATATATTATAATGGCATAGTACATGGATGAGTAAATAGGGCATTTTAATTGTAAATAGAATAACATTGCATACAAGATGAAAAGTTGAATCCTTTTCATCTTTGAGATTAACCGATTTATACGGACCTCAATTTTTTCAAAACATGGATTAAGTAAAGCAAGTGGGTCATTTCAGGATTTCTCATGAATGATCGGATGTTTTTCCTATTCTCCTAAATTATTTATTGCAATAAAATCCTAAATACATCATGATACCACATACAGAATAAACACATTAACATTATTCCTACAGTGTTACTTGCAACTCCCACAATTGATTGGATCTCTCTCTACTCCATTTATAATTCGCTGACATGTTTGGCTTAGCAACGTGATGTGTAAAGAAGAAAAACACCGATTTTTAATATGACTCATTATATTGTCTGAATAAAGAAAAGTGACATTGTGGGGTTTCTACTGCCATGGCAGGTTTATATACAAACGTGTGAAGTTAAAGTAAATTAGAAACTTAAGCCCAGAATAGCCAAAGTGAAAGCATAGTTGAATTTTTCAGGCTTTTGTTTTTCTTAAATTTGAAATTCACTTTGAATTCTGTGAAGTAAAAGTGCAAAATAGACTAACACTGAGAGGGGCTTCTATGATAAAATACGTTTTATTCTGTGTGCAAAAACCAAATCGCTATAATATAGATATCCGCAATAAAACTTTGTAAGAAAACAACCAAATTTAAAGGACCACTATAGGCACCCAGACCACTTCAGCTCAAGTGGTCTGGGTGCCAGGTCCCCGTAGTTTTAACTCTGCAGCTGTAAACATAGCAGTTTCAGAGAAACGGTTGTTTATAGTGCAGGGTTAATCCAGCCTCTAGTGGCTGTCTCACTGATCGCCACTAGAGGCCCTCCAGCGTTTCTCAATTGAAAATTGCATTGAGCACGCAGAATTGAGTAATGCTTTCCTATGGGCAGTTTGAATGTGCATTTAGCTCAACTCGGGAGCTGCCGGCGCGGGAGGAGAGGTCACCAGTGCCGAGGGAGCCTTGCACTGGATAAAGGTAAGTGGCTGAAGGGGTTAAACCCCTTCAGCCCTGAGCGTGAGGGGGACCTAATAACCCTATGGTGCCAGGAAAACGAGTTTGTTTTCCTGTCACTATAGTGCTCCTTTAACTATAAAAACAAAGTGCATATTCCAATAAAAAAATATATCTAATTGGTCTTATAAGACTAGCCCCTCTGACATGAGCCCTCCCTGCTAAGTTCTAAATACCCGAATAAACAGAAGATCAAGGACCTGATGGGTGTAGGAGAAACTGCTACAAATGTGCAACTTCTCGACAGTCCTGTGTGGTCTGGGAAATATCAGTTGGAGGGAGTCCTCAGCTGTAGGGGTCATTCATGTTGCACTCTGAAATATGGTGCAGCTGTTTGGGGCGCCCTCTGCTCTGGGGACAGGCGGTCAGCAAATCGGTAATATTTCGCTCCTGCACGTTTCGTTAGTATGCACTCACTTCCTCAGGGAGCACGGAAGATTACCGATACTAGCAGTGTTCTATTATATACCCTAAGGGTAAAAGTAATTAATTGTCTTTAAAGAAATATTTATCTTTTTGAATATCGACAACATAAAACCTTTGCCTATTTTAAGATAAGGCTAAACCTCTTATACTCCATAAGGAAATAGTATTTTAGAAGATATAAAGATTCCAAATAATAAATATTTTTAATAGACGTAGTGATTCCGTTATAGTGAAACAAAACATACAGTGGATAATACAAAATAGCCTATCCACGCTAGGAACATTGTGATACATTGTATACTATTACTGAAGATGAAAATGCAACATTGTATCAAAACTCTATTATCGTAGCTGAAATAATATGAAGTGCAAAACCACAAGTACCTATAAATAGACTAAGGAATAAATTCCTAAAATAAGCTGCCCACTGAGATTTGAGTAAGTGGGAGGAAAATAGAATTAGGGGGAGAGTGAGAATTAAAAAAAATATATATATAAAAAGAGATACAAATAAATATAAATAAAAAAAAATTAAAATCGTGAAAATCACTCTCTCCGTTCCCTTTCCTTTTAAAAAAAAAAAATATATTGTTAAAAAGCTGCTAGGTCACGATCTTTATTAAGACCACCATTATAGATGGTTCCCAACTTAAAAATCCATTGTGATTCACTTTGAATTCTCACGTTCGTAAATAAATGGCTGTGACCAAAGTATCCAACGATTTAATCGCTGCTAATTCTCCTTGATCTTTCTGCTGCATTCTCTGTAATTTTGGTCTACAAGATACTGCTCTCTCCTGGTGCTCCTCCTACCTCTCCCAGCGCTCTTTCAGTGTTTCTTTCTGTGGCTCTGCCTCTTCCCCCCAACCACTCTGTCGGCGTCCCCCAAGGTTCTGTCCTTGGTCCACTACTGTTCTCCATCTATACTGCCTCCCTTGGTAAACTCATCAGTTCCTTTGGCTTCCGTTATCATTTCTATGCTGATGACACACAAATCTACTTGTCCTCCCCTGATCTCTCTCCACCCATCTTGACTTGTGTCTCTGACTGCCTCTCTTCGATTTCCAAATGGATGGCTGCTCACTTCCTTAAACTCAACCTGTCCAAAACAGAACTTCTGGTCTTTCCTCCCTCAAGTGTTAATACTCCTGTGTCTGTCTCGCTCCAGGTCAACAGGCTACCATCACCTCTACCTCGCAGGCTCGCTGCCTGGGTGTTCTTTTTGACTCCAACCTCTCCTTCACCCCTCACATCCAATCAATCGCCAAATCCTGTCGCTTCCATCTCAAAAACATAGCGCGCATCCGCCCCTATCTAACCCCGGATGCGGCTAAGGTGCTGGTCCATGCTCTTGTTCTCACTCGCCTGGACTACTGCAATACTCTTCTCAGTGGTCTTACATGTTCTCAGATTGCAACGTTGCAATCTATAATGAATGCAGCGGCAAGGCTCATTTTTCTATCCGCTCGCGCCTCCCCGCTCTGTCAGTCCCTGCCTTGGCTCCCAGTTAGATATAGGGCTCAATTTAAAATTCTGGTGCTTGCTTACAAGTCCCTACATAATGCTGCTCCAACCTACCTATCCTCCCTAATACACAAATATGTCCCATCGAGGCCCCTACGCTCTGCCAAAGACCTACGTATATCCTCTGTCTGTACTCCCACCTCTAACGCTTGCCTCCAAGACTTTTCCAGGGCTGCACCTCTTCTGTGGACCTCCCTTCCCTCCTCCATAAGAATTTCACCCAGTCTCCATTAAAAAAATCATTGAAAACTCACTTCTTCCATAAAGCGTATCAATTAAACTGTAAGCAGGTTTTTATCCCCCACCCCCATGACTCCTCTCCTGCAACTGTCAAAAATTACCTACTAAGCCCTCAACTTATATTTTTCTAACAACCTACTTCATACCCCTACTTTTACCCTCTGTGTCACTATACCCCACTCCCTCTAGCATGTAAGCTCATTGAGCAGGGCCCTCCACCTCTCTGTTCCTGCACGTGGAGTTGTCTGGTTACAATTAAATGTCTGTTATTCCTACCTTTGTACAGCGTTTGTTTGTTTTATCTGTTCAACATTTAACCATTAGAGGGAGCCAGAGTTGTTCTAATGTCAAGAAGCTTGTGACTATTCTTATTTAAAGGATAACTTTAGTGTTAGGAATATAAATCTATACTCTGAGCACTAAAGGGGTTATAAAACGTTCCTCTGCCCCTCCCCTCTCTCCCTTCTCCCCCACAGCACTCAAAGGGTTAACTAAATTTTAAAAAGTTGGAAATCCATTACTGTCAATGCAGTAACCTCTTGGCTATGTTGATCAAAATGTTCTACTTCTTGTTGCACTGAGCACAATACGCCGTATTTATAGATAGACTCCAAAATATTAAAAGGGAACTTTAATGGAATTTACACCATTGAATACAAACATAAAAATCATTCTAAGTCAAATCACTGGAGAACCAGTGATTTGAACATATACTGGAATTATGATGTAGAATAGTAAATTTTGATTGATAATACCAAGATATATACAACAAAACCTCTTATCCAGATTAGAAGATCATCCCAGTGTGAAAAAAAGTGAAAACAGCCTGTTAGGCAAAACCTCCCTTGTACTAATCCGTGACTACAATATACTATAGACTACTGACTTTATACTTGTTTGGTCAAAGTCTGATTATAGTATAAAATATTTGTCAAATAAATCACGGAAAAAAGTACCTAATTCCAAGCATACTGCCTGTTAACATTGTAAATAAACATTGTAACGATGTTGTATCAATTTCTAAATTAGAGAATGTCTAAATATCCATATGTAACTAAATAGCTTGTTTGGAGCCCTGTGCTCACTAAAATTGCTATAATAGCAATAACTAAATAGTTAAACTGAAAGGATAACTCTCAAACTAATATGATGAAAACAGATGAAAAGACTGTTATGGTAACTGTTATCTATAGTCAAATTCACATGGTACTTGATAGAAGAATGGAATTAGGACAGAGAAAGGAGGTTAGAAAAATATGAAAGTGCTAATGTGCAGAACCATACTTAGGATGTTGGTTGCCTGCACATAGTGAAAGTGCCCTGTGAAAGAGTGAATTATATAGAAAACGGAAAACCCGACTCGCGTTTCGGTGCTTGCGTGCACCTTCGTCAGGGGCCAGACTTGGAATGACTCTATCAAGTCTGGTTTATATACCAATTGATTCTTCCAGCTAAATTCGTGATAAACCAATAGCAAGTGAATAGTATTGCTGTTATATTCGCGCCAAAATTCTCAGTATTCAATTATGTAAATGAGGCTGTTCAAATGCCCCAATCATATTCCTAGTAGAGTGGAACAAACTATTTTACCAAAAAGTTAACTCCTTATTGTCCATGATATAACGTTTGAGTCAGGTTGGATGGTGTATGTCTAACTATGTACAATGTCGCAAGATGACTTAATTTGCACAAATTTAGTTTGATGTTAGATGTCTACGGAACAAACCCGAATCCCGTGGTTGGTATATATGTATTTATGAAGCCGCGTTTAACGCATACAAAGTAAACGTTAAATAATTACACAGATGTAACTTAATAAAGATTATAATTGTAGCAAAAGGCTCTATGTTTATTTACTACATAAACCTTGTACCATACCAAGTGCCATCAATATAAATCGAACAACAAAGAGTCATGCTAACTGTTGTCAACAAATTGTAAAAGAAGCGATACAATGATGGCAAACATTAAGTGTCGTTGAAGTTAACTACATACAAAAACCGTTATGACTGAATTGTCGTTTATACAGCCCATTTCCCATCACATATCCATTGAGGAGTTAAAATGCCGTTAGGAGGATCACTATACCGACGGCCAATAGAAGTTTATGCAACATATGTGATCGCAACATGCCACACCATCGTCTATTCACAATGGGTAGTTTAGAATATCAACGAAAAATATCGATCACAAGCAAAAAGAAGAGGGGAGGGATCCTTGTAACTTAGCAACAAACAACCTTAGGATACATGAAGCGGCTACAGTTATTCATAAGTATTGGTACTTATTACACTTCAGCCCTCCTAATTTCCCAGAAAAAAAGGTAGTAAAAAAATTACTCAGGGAAAATGTTATATTAGGGTCAAAATAAGTAGCCAATATTATGAAGTGCAGACCACAGCTAAAATTAGTACATCGGTGACACATATATGAGTAGGCGATATGAAGCCAATTCATGCCGGATCATTGTATCAAATAGTATAGATGTCTCTGAATTGTGATATATTAATTCAGCCGTAGACCTTCGCATGTAATCTATTATTGTGCTAAAACGTTTTGGATATACTGAATTAAATCAATATATAGAGAATTACTAGGAATTGTATAAAGTAAAGACAAATGATGTTAGAATGACAACATCTCTTCCCAACGACTACATTAATAGTGAATTATCAGGACTATAAAGGTCATAGCAAAGAGTAAATACTCACTAGACATATGAGGTCACTCCCTAAATAATACCGTGAGAGGTCATACAAAATTTAAAACCACCAGGTATAGGGGAGGACCGGATTAGAGTATCTGGCTGGTATGATAGGTATATAAAGCAGAAATCAAAATTAAATCAAGATTGAGAGAAAAGTGAAAATATATATCCATGTAATTATTTACATTATTAGTGTATAAAATACATCAAACAAAAATCAGCATTTGGAATAAGGGTTAGTTATGGTGACTAATCAGAAATGAAGGGTGTGTATGAAAACCTTTTTCGTTGAGGCCTTGGGGGGAAAGCGTCTTAAATTTGTAAATCCAGTAGCTTTCGCGTTGTAAAAGTGTCTTGTCAATGTCGCCCTTTCTAGGGCCCAATTTGACTTTCTCAATACCACTGAAGCGTAGACCCTGAGCAGATCCATTGTGTGTTATTTTAAGATGGCGAGATATGGGGGTATCGATATGCCTCGAGGGATTGACTGAGTTGACATGTTCTAAAATACGTGTTTTAAATGGTCTAAAGGTCTTACCCACGTATTTCATGTCGCAGCTACACGTCAAGAGGTAGATTAATCCAGCGGTTTTACAGTTGAAGAATGTTTTCACTGAGTAAGTCTCAGAGTTGGTAGAATTTGATAATATTTGTTTGTTTATGTGTTTGCACGCCTTACAGTGTCCACATTGAAAGGTACCTACTGCAAGAGATTTCAGCCAAGTGGGAGGTTTCATAATTGGAGAGAGATGGCTAGGTACCAAAATATCCTTAAGATTACGCCCTCTTCTAGCTGTCAATGAGACAAAGGGGGTCAAAACTTCTTTCAAATGTGGATCTTGGTATAAGAGTGGCCAATATCTCTCTAAAGTTTGTTTAACCAAAGGCCAGCCAGAATCAAAGGTCCCAATACAACGTATGATGTTTTGACTTTTTGACGGAGGATTATCTGATAGTAGATCTATTCTATCTGTAAAAAGAGCTCTTTGATATGCTCTTTTTAGACACTTATTTGGATATCCTTTCGTCTTAAACTGGGTCCTCAAAATTTGAGCTTTGAGTTTGAACTCCTCTGCTGTGGAGCAGTTCCTTCTCAGCCGTAAATACTGGCCTATTGGTATACCTCTCTTAAGCGCTGGAGGATGGTAACTCTCCCAGTATAAAAAGTTATTTGTGGCAGTAGGTTTTCTGTAAAGCGTGGTGGAGATTTGTTTGTCATTATTGATCTCCAATGTGACATCCAGAAAATGTAGTTTCTGGCCTCCAAATTCATGTGTGAACCCCAAGTTAATGTTGTTTTTATTGAGTTCAGCTACAAAGTTAGTGAATTGTTCTGATGTGCCTGTCCAAACTATTAACACATCGTCAATGTAGCGTTTCCAAATGCATACATATTTCATATGATGGGCTAGTTGTGGACTGAACACTATGTGGTGTTCCCACCACCCCAGGTGAAGGTTGGCATAAGAAGGGGCACAAGTCGTCCCCATCGCCGTCCCCCTCATCTGGTGGTAGTGTACCCCCTCGAATAGAAAATAGTTATGTGTGAGGATAAAACGTAGAAGTGTAAGGAGAAAGGCATTATGTTCTTTAGAATTAGGCCTTCGGTTCTCTAAAAACCACTTCACATGTTTAATGCCGATGTTGTGAGGGATGGAACTATAGAGTCCCTCCACGTCTAAACTGCATAGCTTAGCTTCTATGGGTAATATAGTATCTTTGAGTATGTTTAACGTCTGTTTCGTATCTCTCAAATGAGAGGGCAGTGTTTTCACTATGTCCCGAAGAACATAAAAATCACTTAGAACTTGTGTAAACTTTTTTATGAAATGCTCAAATTTCTTTTAAAATTATATTAATTTTAGCATATGGCATTATGATCCCGTTCAGCCAAGGCACAGCCAGGGCATACAATGCAAATGAAGAGGAGAACTAGAAACATTGTTTCATTTCTCCTCTTCTCTGTATTATTATTATTATTGGCAGTTATATAGCGCCAACTTACTCCGCAGCACTTTACAATATTATGATATGGGGAAATTTAACAATAAATGAGACAATTACAAAATTTTACAGGAACAATACATTGAAGACCCAGCTCAAACAAGCTTACAGTCTGGTGTACTCTCTCGATGCTGACAGCCAGGTGCAGAGGACAGAGCTTGTAACAATGACTGACGATGGATGCGTCCAGTCGCAGGATAAAAAAAAATGTGGATTGCTACATGTGATTTTATTTTTCACATCTTGTCAATACATATATGTTAAATATAAATAAATAGAGAATAATATAAATCCTTGGAAGAGACAGTTCTCCTTTCAGTTGAGAATTGAATTTGTAAAATATTGCTCAAATGAAAGAATAGTTTGAAAATTGAACTGTTCCAAATTCACTACTAAACGGTGAATTGGAAATGGATTTTTAGAACAGAATGTGAACTTAGCTAAGCCAAAAATAATTGATCAAGCTTCTCTATTTTATCCTATGCTTTTCAATTCAGGGTTCATTTTATTATGCAATGTTTAGTTAATAAAACAAAAAGCAACAAACAGTGCGCACAAACGAATGGAGGGAGCAGACTGCAAATCTTCCCATTTCAGGCACACTGTCTACAAGGGAGAGGCTCATTACATCTGTCACCAGTGTAATATTTGCATAAACTAATATTAGGCAGCCTGGAACACGTGTTCTATATGTGCAGCATTTGAAGCTGAAACACTTGTCCTCCCCCCAACAAAAGTTAAGAAGAAGTGGAGGGAGGACATATAACTGTTTTTTGTTTTTGTTTTTAAATAAAATTTATTTTTTTTCCCTTATCACCATTTACAGACGTAAACTGCACCCCTCACAGCATTCTATGTGTGTATTCAACACTTTGTATGTATTTAGCAGTCTGTCTGTGTGTGTATTCAGCAGTCTGTGTGTATTAATGTATGTATTGTATGCATGTATTTTATTTGTTGCAGGTACTAATAAATATAATCTTAATTTTATCGATAATTGCCATTTTTATTCCTGTGAGTGGGATCTCAGTATGTTACCATGTTTTTTGATACTTTTACCTGTATGCCAGGTCGCTTTGTACCCATAACTGACATATTTGATAATCTGTTTATTTCAATATTTCATCCAATGGCTTAGTTTTATACCTTGTATAGACACAAATTGGAAAAAAACTTAACTCAGGTAAGGGTGATCATTCTCTAACCTAGTTTCAATCATATGTATCGGATCGATCACAATATCTCACCTTGTCTTGAACCTTCCTTAACACATATCTTCAACTGCTCTCTCCCTTCTGGCATTGTCCCTGCTGACCTTAAACATGCTACTGTAGTACCTATCCTGAAAAAAACATCTATTGACCCACCCCCCTCTCTAACTATCATCCCATATCCCTGCTCCCTTTTCCCTCAAAGCTTCTGGAAAGCCTTGTCTTTACCCATATGTCTCACTTCTTCAATTCCAACTCTCTCCTTGACCCTCTTCAGTCTGGCATCCGCCCTCTCTACTCTACTGAGACTGCGCTTATCAAAGTCACTAACAACCTAATCGCAGCAAAATCCAAAGGCCACTACTCCATACTAATTCTTGACCTCTCTGCTGCCTTTGACACCGTTGATCATGTTCTCCTTCTTCAAACTCATCATTCACTCAGTCTCTGTGACTCTGTCCTCTCGTGGTTTTCATCTCATCTCTCCCAACACTTATTCAGTGTCTCCCTTTCTAATGATACCGCCTCCCATTGTCGTGTCTCGGTTGGAGTCCCCCAAGGCTCTCTCCTTGGTCCCCTTCTATTTTCTCTTTATACTGTCTCTCTTGGCAAACTTATTACCTCATTTGGATGCCACTACCACCTGTATGCTGATGACACCCAGATATACCTCTCCTCCCCGGACTTCTCCCCTGCTGTCCTGCAACGTGTCACTGCTTGCCTTTCCTCCACCTCTGATTGGATGTCCTCCCGCTTTCTAAAACTCAATCTCTCTAAAACTGCTTGTCTTTCCTCCTTCCAATACTGATCCTCCTCATTCATTCTCCCTTCAAGTTAGTTGTATCCACAAAAGTCCATCCTTGCAAGAGCGCTGTCTTGGCATCATACTTGATTCTGTCTTCACCTTTGAGCCTCACATCCAGTCTGTTACCAAATCCTTTAGATTCCATCTTAAAAACATAGCCCGCATCCACCCCTTTCTTACGCAGGATGCTACCAAGGAGCTTGTCCATGCTCTAGTAATTTCCCGCATGGATCACCCGTACGGTCAACTCACGCTTGCAGGATTTCTCGCGGGTGACTCCCTTCCTATGGAATAGTCTGCCAGCCGCCATCAGACTCTCCCCTAGTCTTCAATCGTTAAAAAAGTGCCTTAAAACCCATCTCTTTAGGAAAGCTTATGGCCTCCCAGAGTAACCTCTACCTCACAGTGTTCCTCCCGCGAGCAGGCTGCTTGGAGCATTCTCCCTTATCACTCCCCACACACAAACACTGCACCATTAACACACACAGCATCCCTCGAACACGCACTGCAACCCTCACACATATACTGTGTGTATTTAGCAGTCTAAGTATGTGTTCAGCAATCTGTGTGTATTCAGCAGTATGTGTGTGCGAGAATTCAGCACTCTGTATGTATTCAGGTGTCTGTGCGTGTATTTACTAGCAGTCTGTGTGTATTCAGTAGTCTATATGTGTGTGTACTCAGCAGTCCGTATGTATGTATTCAGCAGTGAGGCTGTGTGTATTCAGCAGCCTGAGTGTATATATTGTATGTATTGCATTTGTTGGAGGTATCAATAAATATAAACTTCATTTTATCGATAATTTCCATTTTTATTCCTGTGAGTGGTTGTGTAAGCAGGGCTCCAGTGCACTGCTTTGCCCCCTATAATGTTGTTAGGATGGCCCTGTTCCCACCTACGAAGGTATGTGAATGGATTTTTGGCTACACCAGTGAAGATGCATTTTTCCATCCTCCCCTTTTTCTCTTACACTCACCTTTGGTATATCTTATCCCCCATTGTTCCCTTTGTGGCTCTTTCACAATACCCTTTGTGTGTTGCTTACTTCCCTCCAGCCCCTTTCTGTGTCTCTTTCTAACCCCACCCCTTTGTGTGGCTTTTTCTCACCCCAGTCCCTATGTGTACCTTTCTTCCTCCAGTCCCTTTGTGTGTCTCTTTCTCCCCTTCTCAACTACTCTGTGTCTCTTTGTGTCCCCCCAGCACCTCTGGGTGTTTCTGCCCCTAAGCCCCTGTCTGTCTCTTTTGCCCTTTCCTCTGTCTATCTCTTTTATGCCTTCCCCAGGCCCTCTGTGGCTCTTTGCCCCCCACAGCCCTTCTGTGTGTTTCTTCCCCCCAGCCCCTCTGCCACTTTGTGTGTGTCCCAGCACCTCCATGTATCTCATCTCCCCCATGTGTTTCATTCCCACAGATCAACATGTGTCTCAGTTCCTCTCCCCGGACCTTCTATATGTCTCATTTCACCCGCAAGCCCCTCCATGTGCCTATTTTCTCCCTCCATTAGTCTAATTCTCCCAGGCCCCTCATGTGTCTCATTCCCCCAGCACCCATGTTTCTCATTTCCCCAGCCCCCCATGTATCTAATTTCCTCTCCCCCCTTTCCCATGTGTCTTGCCCACTCTCTTCCCCCCTCCATGTGTCAGCTCACCTCCCATATCCTGTGTAGCATGGTTGGGGATCTCAGTGAGCGCTTCCTGTCAGGGCCGGTGCAGGATTTCTGCCGCCCTTGCAAAGATCCATGTTGCCACCCCCTCATGTCACTCTCTCACTGACAGACACACACTGGCAGACACTCTCTCAGTGACACACACACACACACACACAGACACTCACTGACATACATACAATCACTCACTGACAGACAGACACACACACACGGACAGACACACACACACACAGGCAGACACTCACTGAGAGACACACACACTGACAGTCAAACACTCACACACTCGCTGACAGACACACACAGGCAGACACTCACTGACAGACACACACCCACAGGCAGACACTCACTAACAGACACACACACACTGACAGTCAAACACTCACACACTCACTGAGACACACACACAGGCAGACACTCACTGACATACATACACTCACTCACTGACAGACACACACACAAACACATTCACACTTACTGACACACAGACATCCAGCCTCCCTACCTCTTGGGGTCCAGTGTGGGGCAGCTCCTCACTCCTCTAGCGCACTGTTTAGTATGCTGGGGCTGGAATTATGTCATCACAGAGTGCATGCGAAGGAGGAGGAGTGGGAAGCTGCAAGAAGAGCCTCCCTCGCCGCCCACACTGCCGTCACCTGCCTCCTCTCCTCTGGCATTCATCAGCAGAGCAGGCACCTGCCATCAGGGTAAGCAGGTGCCTGCTCTGC
>OW240912.1:405683572-405699198 GCA_933207985.1 Pelobates cultripes | reverse complement strand
GACATCTGTCAGGAATTCAGAAACTGTTCTTGAGGACAGTTCAAATATAGATATTAAATCAAGTTTAATAAAACCGCTCATATCAGGTTGACGTCAGAGTTCACAGATGTGTTTCTCCGACTAACCTGAATTTCCTGGAGAAATTTTAGGTATTTAGAAACTCTGAAACCTTTTTCTATCCTCTTCACCCACATCACAAAAAACACATTGGGCAGCTTTCGTGTCAGTTTTTTTCCCCATGTATGATTGTTATTCAATGATTATACAGGGTATACATGGTACAGGAACGTATGTTAACAAAACGAACACATGTTAACAGTTTCAATCAGTACAGTGTTGTGTTCATGAGCGTAAAAATTAACATAACTAACCCAGTTGTCAATCACAATCATTACAATGCAGTATGTAAGACCAACATCACATTAGTTTGTCATATATTCAGCTTCAACATGTTGCACAATCTAATACATAACAATGAACAATAGGCATGCTTTGTACATACATTATATTCATTATACCCAGAAGAAGGTGGACATTCTGCATGCTGGTTTTACTTTTGTGTCAGTTTGATGGGAAAGTTTATATTATTCGAAAGCTACAGGTTTTGTACCGGTTAGCCAGGTAATGTTATAAGCAGCTTAAATGTCTAAAAGAGACTTCAAAGCATCCCTCAACTTACAGGTGTCTCCAAACATCAGACCTCCAAACTAAAACTCCCATGGATGCTTGCTAGATATAAGCTGCAGTTTGGCTGGGTGAGGTTGGAGTTCGTTATTTGAACACATGGCATACAATGTCATGGGCAGTCCTCCCGAAAATATTGCGGAAATCCCATAACATTTGTTTGGTTTTAGTTTTATGAAACTGTTTAAGTTAACTATTTAAAGAGCCGCCCACATTCTCTACATATCACATCTATATTTGTTATAAATCCACTGATTATAAAAGATTAGAGAGATGATATTAGAGATCATTTTATTTACTGAATTCCTTATCTTTCAGTTTGTATAATTTTTTAGCTTCACTGAGATTCTGAAATGTGAATGTAATGCATACACAAACAGGCATATCGAACATATGATTCATCCTAGATATCAAACACAAACAACGCCACGAACGAAATCCATTCGTTTTTGTCATTGTATCTGGTGTTTATGCAGGAAGGATTCTGTAACCTGGAGATGGCAAAGGGCATCACTGTCCCTGCTTCATATTAGCGGAAGTGATTCATCTGTTACAGGACATAACAAGTCACTGGGTTACCCTATGACTAAGTGACCCAGAAGGCAAATCAGATTGAAACTAATAGATATAATGTGCTGTATACAGGGTTTTAAAGGAATTTTTAAAACCTGTATTTTTATTTTTTTGTGCTTTTTATTTCTTTTTCTTTTTACACGTGTTCTAGATATAAATATTTTATATTTTGAGCAGTTGCCTATTATCATATATTTCCTGGCTTTCTCGACTATCTGCTCGTGTTGCTGGGAGTCCAGAATGTGCGAAAGACTAAACTTACTGAACTTCTGTCTTCTTTAAACATAAATTGCTGTGTTGCTGTGCTCATCAGCTGGCTCACATTGCTCTGTCAAATTCCCTTTCATTTTATCCCACTACACCATGTCTATGGAGGGATAGGGCGCCACAAGGTACACCACTCCCCCATCACTCGTTTTGCTTGGTGTAGGAGGGCTGGATGCCTGTTTATTATATATATTTCCTGAACCCATTGAATGGATTGACGTTGAAGACCTACCTGCTAAGGTGCAGTACTCACTCAGCCCCCAGGAACCTTCACCTAGAGACTTTAGTGAGTTCAGAGAGCCCATACTTTGATTAATTAACCCTGGGGTGCCCAAAAGGTAGATCCCCAGATGTTGTAGAACTGCAACCCCCATGATGCTTTGCATGCCTTTAGGATGATAGAGCATCATGGAAGCTTTTGGGCACCCCAGGGTTAATTAATCAAAGTAATGGGCTCTCTGAACTCACTAAAGTTTCTTAGGAAGAAACAAGAGGGCATTCCAGACCAGCAGTTTGCTAGTATTGTCCCTCAGTTCAGCACATATTTATTTAAAGGGTAACTCCAACCCTCTAAGAATGGTAACAATATGCCAACATTAACAACCAAGCATCATTTTTATACTCAAACAGTCAACATATTATAAATTATATGAGTATATAAAGAAACCGAGAAAGAGATCCATGCAGTAGATAAATTATATAATCGGTATGGAAGATGTGAGTAAGAGGTTGGGTGGGGACAGTCTAATTTTTAAAAAAAAATTTTTTTTTTAAATCCGTTGTCTCTCATCAGAGAAAGTCTGTAAAATATTCCATTATGACTCTAGTTCTGGCCTTTCCAGCAATGCTGGGGTTCCACAGCTTACTGCACATATTTAAGGCTTCTTTATCTGGAACCCCTTCTTCTGCGCATCGTCAATCATGCTCCGTGCAGCACAGGTATTCATACTGCCCCTCCTGTTTTTCAGGATTGGTATGTTTTTGGTTCGGGGTGAACCTACTCGAAGTATAGTCAAGACTTTTTTCTAATGGCCACATTCATTTAAAATGTCATTTTTGCAGACGTTCCATGTAGCATGTACATTGCAAGTAAATGGACTTAGTACTGACAGGTGACCCAAGAAAACACCAGCCACAAGGGTATTTCTAATAAAGTTCTGTATGGGCTATGTTACTATGCTAAATTATGTGTTTTATAATGTGTATATAGAATTAATTTGTCACAATGTTGGAAACACTGGAACCCTATCTTTGTTTCTTGTGCTTTTTAGTGAGCTACAATTGGATGAGCCCAAGAGGACATGTTGGTCAGGAATGTGTGGGTTCCCACAGGTCGTGTCGCAGGTCCATGTGGTTTCTGCTGCGGGACTCAAGAAGCAGGACTCTGATGGAGGTAATTAAAGATAGTTGATGCTGATTGCCAGACTAACCCATGTGGTGGTAGTTCGTTAGGTTAGTTGCGTGCTGGATATCAGACAGCTCAATGGGTTTTCACCCACGTGAATTGTGACTTGATTGAAAGAAGTATTGTTTGTACATTGTTACTATCGGTGAAGATCTCACAATAGAGATTAGTAGCTTGTGCTTTCAAACCACTTTGTGAATCTCTCTAAACCACTTTTTAAACACTACTGTACAATTAAAATGTGTATATACATGGGGAATGGGCTGAGGACCCACTACATGATACAGCACAATAGGTGGAGAGTAGACTGGTAGCCCGTAAT
Organism: Pelobates cultripes; assembly: GCA_933207985.1. Lineage (NCBI taxonomy): Eukaryota > Metazoa > Chordata > Amphibia > Anura > Pelobatidae > Pelobates > Pelobates cultripes. The sequence goes on along the minus strand of OW240912.1, from coordinate 405,695,947 downwards.
TTAGAAAGCCAAGTGATCAACGCTAGACAGAGGGCGAGCTGAATATCTATGCAAGAATGTAAAGTAATCTGATAGTTCTGTAAAAACCTATTTTGTTTATATATTTTCACTTTCCATAGGAGCCGATCCATACGTGATCATAAGCTGTGAAGGAAGCAAAGTGCAATCATCAGTGACCAAAGATACTTTAGACCCGAAGTTTGATGTCAAAGGGTTGTTTTATCGGAAGAAGCCAGGCCAACCCATCATAGTCCAGGTAAAGTAAAATATGTGTGTGTATTTATGCGATAAATGGCAATGCTAAATAAGCCAGTCGCCCACCAGTACCAAGGCAATCTCAGAGTGTCGCCTTCACGTTTTCTTTTTTTGGTGATATTTTTCTTTGGCAAATTTATGGTGCAATTTATTAAATCTGTTGGTTTTTTTTCATCTGTTCCTTTTTTCTTTTTTTTTTGTACCATATCCTCGTTTTTCTTTTTTGGATGTGCACCATTTCTCTGAATGTTTTTTTTTTTTTTTCAATATTTCGCCACGTCTATCAACAGAAAATATGCAGAATTTTTTGGCCATTATTAATTTAGTAGTTTCCTGAAAGCAAACTGTTGTTTTTTTTGTGGGTTTTTTTTGTGTACTGATGGAGTTGCTGTGACAGTGAAAATCCAAAGTGGTGATCTGTATCATGGGACCAGCGTGAGTAGATTGCAGACATTAAATGCCGGAGCGGGCCAGTATTCATTAGCTGCAGATTTTTTTCAGCTATTGTTATTAACAGTGCCTAACAACTGCTTTTTTATATACCTGTGTACAAACCAATTTAACAATGTTTGTCCAATTTCGTTCCCAGGTTTGGAACCACAATGTGATTAAAGACGAGTTCATGGGTCAAGTGGTTCTTTCTGGTGACCCCAATAATCACCCAACTCAGCACAGCCTCCAGCTCCAAGATAAGAGCAACAAGGAAAATGCAGAAGTCTCAGGAAGCCTTCAGCTTGTGCTTTTCACCAGCAGTAGCCTCACTGGGATCTAAGCGGCAGGGATCTCCCAGTCCATACCAAACTAACAGCAAACCGAGCTGTCTGGCAGGTGTGGTCCCAAACCGGTGCCTTTGGACATCCAAGGGCATTTTTCTAGCCCGGTAGATGACATTTCTAAGTTTCTATATTGCAGCCAATATGGTTAATATTTCACTATGCCAACAATGTATGCAAATGAAGTGACACCAAGTTATTAGCTGCAAGTATTGAATACCTTGCATGGAATTCTAAAATTATGATTTCATAGTATTCAACTTTATAAAGGGGAGACCACATTGTCCAGAGTTCGCAGTCAGTATGCGCAGAGGGTACGTGCTGCTTTCACCATAACTGCTCACAATCCCTGAATAGTACCCGCGGCACGCACAGCTGTAACTTCCCTTCTTGCATACCGAACAGCTTCTATGTTTTAACCTCTTGATACTCTACAGATTCAAATAATGGGGTTTATATATTTAAATGGGAATTAAATTGTACGTTCAGGGCAAAATAGCTGAACTGACAAATTGAGTTGAAGAATTTTTACAATTCAGTTACTTTGGCCTGAAACGCAGAGTTCCCTTGTCAGTTCTGCACAGTTTAGTGAATAAGCCAGTTCGATACATTGTTAAAACATTTTGATGGAGTATAAAAAGTTAGACATGTATAATATAGACAACTGCATTAATCTTACATGCATAATAACTGCAAAGCAATATTGATAAAGTGTTTCACAACAGCAGGCATGATCAGTCCTGAAAAAAATTAACGAACCTGTGCTTGCGTTTTGTCAGACTCCGTGAAATGGTTGCATCCTTAGAAAGGCAAACAGGATTGCTGAGTGGCTGATTGGTACATGTTGCTTTGTAGCTATTTAATGGAGTTTAACGACATTGCTTTGGTATATGGTTACTTATATTGAGATTTTTTTTATACTCCTATTAAAATAGTTTTTGCAATATATCTGACCATGGTATTTCATGCTGGGAGATTCATTTAGAATCACAACTGCTATGATGCTTGGCCAGCCTTAAGAATGCAAAACATCATGAGATTTGCATTTCTGCGGCAGCTAGGGATCTGCCCGATGTTTAGAGTCTGCGTGTAATTTGTTGATTTTGTGCTAGTGTGCTCACCCCCTCCCCACCCATCTTTTTGTTTATCTGAATACCAAAGCATTGTGTTGCTGGGACTTTGCAGCGTATTTTATTGTGTAAATAGTTGACATACATACAGGAATGCTCTTTACAATGTTAACTGCATGCCTACCAGAGCCAAACACTATCCCATATTGCAATTTAAAGCAAATCTCTATTTAAATGGCTGTGTGTAATTACCAATCTATTAGGAATACTTTTTATTTTCTTTCAATTACTTGCTCATTGGCATTCAAATGACTGGATGTTTTTGACATTAGGAGAGAGCCGCTGTTGGTGTAGTAATCATTATAGCAACCCCTAATTATAATATCCAGTATTTACTGGGAAATATCCAGCTATTGGACTACAATCCTCACAATCCTTTGCCAGCTTTAGATTCCTTTGAGCAATTTACTATCAAAGGACTGGAGTCAGTCTGGCCAAATAATGTTTTTTTGGGGGATATACTCCCATAACTCTCTGGCAGGCTGAAGGTGGCAGAACATCACGAGAGCAGTTGTCCTAACCTAGCAAGGTAGGTCACAACTCGAGGCCCCAATGATCATAATCACAGCGAGTTAAAATGCAGAAACTGAAACAACAAATATTAAAGGCTTGTGCTTGGAACTTGATGTCCACCATAATACTGTACATTGTGAAAAGATAACTCGCCAAAATCTGCAGTGCCAAAACTCCCTATCGTAATTACAGGAAAATTATACTGGATATCCTACATCTTTTAAAAAAGATCTTAAATAGTGGCTATATATATATATATATGTTTTTCCATATTTCTGCCAATGTGCAAAAAATATTATATATATATATATATATATATATATATATATATATATATATATAATTTTTTTTATTTTTGTCACCTTTCTGACTTTTTCTTAACCATATAATTACCATTCATTTGAAGTATAAAGATTTGCCAGAAGGAAAATCGCAGCTCGTATGGAGAACTTGATTATATGAAATGTAGGGAAACCTCACAATCGTATATATAGAGAAAGCATAATACCACTAATAATACAGCCAGTCTGCAGCCAGTGTTCTTAAAAGTGTCAAAAGGTTTTTGATGCATTCTAACTGCCAACTACAGAAACTTGGAAAATAGATTTTGCCATCTAATTAGTAAATTACACTTTCAACAGCATTTTAATCTTAAATCCCTTTGTCTGTACGTCAATGGAGTCTACGACTAGCGATGCAAAACATAAATTTGTGTGTACGGACACCTTCAAGGATATATAGATACAAGGATCCAGAGCGGCAAATTCACAAAATCCTGATTGCCACTGAATTGAACAAAAGTCCTGATTTGGAAATCATCAGCGTAAACTTTCCAATTCTGACCTCAATCCAAATAATTTAATACTGTTAGAAAATCTTTTCAATTTTGTTTATCTACAGACGTGATGTTAAAGTCCATGGGGATTTTTGTAGATAAATAATCTGGAAAGTTTTTGTATACAAATTGGTATTTAGCGAACATACCCCAATGTGAGCATATTCCGCATTATAAATAACAGTTCCGCTAATTGTAACCGTTCGGGAGTATTACATAATACATTTCTACAGATTTTAGGCTTCTGAGCAAAATTATTTTTATTTCGTACCTACTGACTTCTAGAATTTGTAGGGAACCATTTGAAATGACTTATTACTAATCAATGAGAATGGCAAATACTATCGATTTTATGCTAATGTATCACAGTTTACAGGAATTCAGGAGAATTCTCTAGAGCGTAATGCACTGATCTTGTAACTTTATTAAGAACCTGGGTCAACGTGGCACAATGGGCTTATCTTCAATTCAGGTTCTATGTCTGAGTTTTATTAAGTAACGAAAGAAAGTGATTTCTTCTGGCTAAGTAGATTTTAAATTTCAATGTTTTTCGGTTGATAAGTTCTGTTCGTTTAGCATGCTTTCTCTCCTTAAAATTAGACCTGAGGCACCTAAAAATGTAGCACTCCTATCCATTGCCGATATTTCTGTGAATGTCTGAAAGTGAAGCGTTATGGACAGAGGTCAGAGAGGGTTATATATGCGCGAACAGATTTGGATCTTGGAAGGATCTGAGGTTTTTAATAAATGTCAGAATTTAACATTTTTATTGCGTATCCGTCAAGAGACATGTCTGGAGTGCTCATAAATGTGTTTATTGAATGGATTGCAGCCTTGTTTTTAACTTCCTACTTTACCTGATTTAGAAAGGTCAAATGCAAAGCGCAGTAATTTTGTAAAAATCATTTGAAGCCATAAACGTGACATACAGGTTATACACCTCCTCGAACACAGGGGCCAAAATGCCATGACTTATATTTTTGTTTTCTCAATATTCTTTTAATTTCTACATGTTTTCATACATTATTAAACGTCAATTTGTGGCATTTTTTTTATTTTGTATTTTTTTAATACTGTGATTGCATAATTCTATGTTACGTTCTTGATTCAGGGTTTTGGGTGTTTATAGTTATGTTGATAATTGGTTACATTTTATATTTTTATGATTATTTTCTTTTTTAATTTTTGTATGTTTAATGAGCACTTTATAATCACCAAGATGTGTTATGGAGAAAACTTTGCATTAAACGTCTCTCTCCTTAGATACATTTGTTTCTTTATTCTTTGTTGCCATTCACCTTCTGATAATTTATTATACTTTATAAAGCACAACATACGCCACAGTGCTGTTCAGTAGATAAATAGAAAAACACACGTAATAGCAACAAGACCAGTTTGACATAGAGAGGTAGACTTATCAAGTAAACCTTTCAGGTTTAAAGGAGCACTACTACAGGGTCAGGAACACAAACATGTATTCCTGACCCTATAGGTTAACCACCATCTAGACCCCTGGTCTCCTCATGCCTCCCTAAATATAGTAAAATCTTACTTGTCTGGAGCTTCTTGCTTTGTCACTGTTTCCTTTGACCTGCTTGCTGACATCAGCAGAAGTGGTAGCCTGATCCAATCACAATATATATATATATATATATATATATATATATATATACACACACACACACACATACATACACTGTCTATGTGTATTTTACTATTAATATATATTAGATGTGTGTTATTTCGTTCTAACTGTATTGTGATATTAATATATATATTTATATCAAAATACACGTAGAACTAAATAATATATATATCTATATACGTAAATATTTACGTATATATAACTATATATATATATATATATATATATATATATATATACCTATATATAAATAAAAATATTTTAAAAAAATTATATATATATATATATATATTAATTCTACATATATATTTGTCATATTTTTACATAATTAGGTATTTTAATTACAATTAGCGGGACCTGCCTGACAACCCATGCCGAAAGTATAGGGAATTTAATTTGCTAGCACTATATTTACCCCTATAACTTTCCAAGACACCATAAAACCTGTACGTGGGGGGTACTGTTCTACTCGGGAGACTTCGCTGAACACAAATATTAGTGTTTCAAAACAGTAACATGTATTAAAACGATGATATCGCCAGTAAAAGTGACTCTTTTTTTTGCATTTTTCACACACAAACAGCACTTACACGGACGATATTATTGCTGTGATACTTTTTACTGTTTTGAAACACAAATATTTGTGTTCAGCGAAGTCTCCCGAGTACAACAGTACCCCTCATGTACAGGTTTTATGGTGTTTTCAAAAGTTACAGCATCAAATATAAGGCTTGTGTTTCATTTTTTTCACATTAAAATTCGCCAGATTGGTTACGTTGCCTTTGAGACTCTATGGTAGCCCAAGAATGAAAATTACCCCTATGATGGCATACCATTTGCAGTAGTAGACAACCCAAGGTTTTGCAAACTGGGTATGTCCAGTCTTTTTTAGTAGCCACTTAGTCACAAACACTGGCCAAAATTGGCGTTTTTTGCATTTTTCACATACAAACAAATACTAACGCTAACTTTGGCCAGTCTTTGTGACCAAATGGCTACTAAAAAAGACTGGACATACCCCATTTGCAATACCTTGGGTTGTCTACTATTGCAAATGGTATACCATTATGGGTGTAAATTTCATTCCTGGGCTACTATACAGTCTCAAAGGCAATGTAACCAATCTGGCGAATTTCAAATGTAACGTGCTATATTTGACCCTGTAACTTCCCAAAACACCATAAAACCTGTACATAGGGGGTATTGTTTTACACGTGAGACTTTGCTGAATACAAATATGTGTATTTTATTGCAGTAAAAATAACAAGTATTATCACATTGACAGTTAAAATGTCATGTAGAACTAAAAAAATAACAATTTCTTATTTTCTCCCATTTTTTTCATATTAAATTGTTTCATAGCTAAATATGATATTAAATAAAAGCCCTGTTTCCTCTGAATAAAATGATATATAATTAGGGTGGGTGCATTTACTATGAAAGAGGTGAATTACGGTTGGACAGACATGTAGCGCAAATGCCAGGTTTTGTTTACGTTTTGTTTTGTTCACAACGTGTACATTTGGCTCAGTCCTTAAGGGGTTAAACTGCAATAAATGTGTGCAGAAATCTGTCTGTGTAAATAAGATACATTGTTTTTGTTCTAAATTATATTTTAGTTCCAAAAATTATTAGTAAGTTACCTAATATTTCTCGAACAGCCATCCCTGACCACACCCTCACTCACAGCAAAAAATGATTGTCCCTTCTTGTCCATGAAATGTTGGGACATATGAATTTATAATAAAGTATAGTTATGTAACATTTGGGCTGTAGATGTGGTAAGGACCTAATTGGACACTATTAAACTTGTCTGGTGCTGTTTAAAACGGACTGCAGCCACTAAACCGCTTGTGGCAGTTTAAAGTATAGTAGGCTGGAGTAGGCAACGTTCAGCAAGCCATATGTTTTAGGTACATCCCCCTTGATGTTTTTCCAAAATTAGGGCTGAAAGCGCATCATGGGAGATGTAGTCTACACCATCTGGAGTGCTGCAGGTTGCCAAGTCCAGGCAGGGCTGCCATCAGAAATTTTGGGGGCCCTGACACAGCTCAAGGTCTGGGCCCCTCGGTGCCTGCACCCGAGTCCGCCCAAAGTGCTGCCCCCCCCCGAGTCCGCCCACAGGGATGCAGTGTCTGCAGGGCCGGTGCAAGGATATGATCTGCCATGTTAACTAACACCAGTGCTGCAGTGCCGCCGTGTTTACATTAAAAGGCCAGCAGGGACAGGCTAGACACCAGAACCACTACATTAAGCTGCAGTGGTTCTGGGGACTATAGTCTCCCTTTAATGTGAGGTAAATTAGAGATTAGTGCCATGAATAATATACTAGATTGCCTACTTACAACCAGATGAGGATGATGATGGGCTCTAGCTGCCGTCTGGCTCCACTGGTCTGGTGCACACCGGATGTCACCACTGGACCACAGGGCCTCTGGGGGGCCCTGAGGTGACCGGCTGCTGGGCCCCCCAGGAGAAGAGGCTGGCCCAGTGGGTACATACCGGGTCGCAGGGCCACCTGCGACCCGGTATGTATACCACTGAATGTGGGGCCCGGACGACCTGAGCAGTCCGGGCCCCCCAGGACCGCCGGGCCCATGACAACCGTTACGGTTGTCATGCCCTGATGGCGGCCCTGAGTCCAGGGTTAGAGCGTTAAACTCGAAAAAAAGAGGGCATTACTCTACACTAAGAATCACTGGTGTTTGTATCATTATTCGGGTGAGGCAACGTGCCTGTACAACATGGCTTCGTATATTCAGATCTGCTGTTTATGTAGATCCCTTCGATTAGTACCAGCACGAGCAAGACTTTACCAATTTGCTCCTTCGCCTCGCTAAATCCCCAGCTTGTAAAATGTATACAACTAAAACAATTGGGAGATAAGCACGCATCCAGTAGGTGTCGCTGTTGTATTAATTACAATACTTAATAAAACATTCACCAATAAAGTGCAGTGCTGAAATGGTATTTACCCCTTTCCAGTTACACAGCTTTGTAGATAAAAAGGAATTCTCTAAATCTCGATATAAAACCACACAGCAAAATATCTACAAAAAACATTATACAAATGCAAAGAAATAGTGTAATACTGTTAAAACGCCCAGAAATGTGCTATTGCTTCAAGGTTCAACTCACAAATGTAGGTGGACTATTGAGCTTGTCATAAGTATTGATGATAAAGTTGTATTAACATTGTGGAATATGTGAGAACTAATAAGGATGGTACTCCCCTAAAATTAGGGGGAAAGACCATCCCCACAAGGAGTACCTCTAGATAAAATACAATATAGGGTAATAAACGTTATTGATAAAAGCACATACTATACAATAAAAGGTGCTCGTGCAGCCGCAAATGTATAAAAGGTGATAATGAAATGACTGCTGCATCGTGCATTGTAGACTCCACAAGCTACAAATAGCATTTGGATAGTCGACTAGTTTGACACAAAGTAACACACTGCTTTCTAGGTGTCCTCAAGGTAAAGTGTAATGCACGCAGGATTAAGCCTGTATTATATATATATATATATATATATATATATCTAGGAGAGGGAGTAAACAGATGGGGAATCTATTTAGACTTGGAATTAGATCACCAATGGACCAGCGGTCTAAGTAATAAAGGAAGGAAATTGATTAGCATAAGCTAATAAATGTGCACACACTACATATATGGATCTCAAAAAAAATCCTTGGTAGTTTGATTATATAGGGGCAAAGGGTAAAGACATATAAAGGGACAAGGCAACTCCTAGTATAAACCCTCAGGCTGTCTACAACCCCCCACCACCCCAAGACAACCCCCCCCCCCCCATGAGCTAGTATACCAGAGAAATTCAGGAACCAGGTATACAGTGGCCGAGAGTGGAGAGCCAGCACACCGGTATAAGGTAAGTGGATCAATATCCCAATCTCTACTTAGGCACTACTACACTACAGACCTCAGAATCTATAAGGTGTCAGAGTCATATCACCGTGAACAAACTGAGTGAAAACAAAGAGGACGTGCATCGCTTTTCGGCAATAATACCGCCTTTGTCAAGAGCTGAAAGGGCATCCACGCAAGATCAGCTTTTTATAGGTAGGTAAGTACTACCTGAAGCAGGGATAGGCCAATCCCGTGCATTCTCCACTTGGTGTGGGCGAGGTTAGCTTCCGAGAGGAGGGGAGACATGAAGGTCTCAATTTTGCTTGCTCGGCTGTAGTGTGAGTTCCGAGAATAGGACATCACATTACTATGGTTCCTCTAAATTGCGCATGCACCTACAACCCATCAAGACTAATTGCTAAAATGATCCAGCTATTCAGTGGGAAAATATGTACTGAAATGCTGGCAGCTGCGTTTCTATGGTAACCAGGGCCGGTGAAAGTTTTTTTTGCTGCCCTAGTCAAAAGAAAAATTTGCCGCCCCCCATGTGACATCACAATGCCCCACCCATATGATCTGCCATATGAACTAACGCCAGTACTGCGGGGACAGGGTTTATACACCAGAACCACTTCATGAAGCTGAAGTGGTTCTAGGGACTACAGTGTCCCTTTAATGTGAGGTAAATTATAGATTAGTGTCACTAATAATATACTAGATTGCCTACTTACAATCAGTTGAGGATGGTTATGGGCTCTGGCTGCAGTCTGGCTTCACTGGTCTGGTGTAGAACAGGCTCTCTGGAGGCTGTTTGTAACTGTGGTCACAAAATTCAATGTTCTGGGAGAACGGGAAGCAGCTCCATTTTTTGGGGGCCCTTTTCACAACTCAAGGTCTGGGTCCCAAGGGCCTGACCGTGAGTATGCCCATAATTCCAACCCATAAGTCCACCTACATGTTCCACCCATGAGTTCGCTCACAGGAAGTGGAGTGTGTAGGGCACGCATGTCAAACTCAAAGTCTAGCATGGGCCAAATAAACAAGGTTTAAGTTTATGTGGGCCGGAATAAAAAACCAAAACTAAAATTTCCATAGAAACGTAGGATGTTTTTGAAAAGTACAGTATAAAAACAAAAAAAAACAGCACCACCCTCTACTAAATCCCAGTCCCCACTCTAGCCAACAAGCAGACTTTACTCACATTGCCGCTGCCCATATGTGACTCCGGTATCCGGCCTCTGGTATACCCCAAATGGCGCCATCCTCACCCTGCTACTTCTTGAAACCCTGTGAAGGTGTGCACCATGACTGCAGTGTACTCATCACTGTAATTCCCCATGTTCTCAGAATGTGTCAATATGCTCCAAACCCTTGTGCACAATGGTGATACTACACACTGTAAACATCAGCACTCTCACACTCTTAGGTTTTGCCTGATTAAGGATTATGAGGGTGTGACGAAAGCACCTTCATCACTGGAATTTGGAGAGGCCTGCTTGCCAGCCTCTTACACTATGGCCCCTGGGATGTATTGCCCTCTAAGTACACTATTTGGGCATATTGGGACTTGGTACAATGCCCTTTAAACATTTGAAGTGGTCGAAGTGGAACTTCAAACCACCAAACAGCCAGGCCACACACAAGTGGAGTGTGCAGCTCATTTACCTCCCAGGAGCTGTGGTTAACCGCAGCCAAATTGACGAATGGCTGGGTGGCCGCCGTTCGTATAGTCGAACACGTGGCGGCAGCCATCTTGTTTAGTCGAACTCGTTCAGCGGTGTTGGGTTGTTGAGTTCATGGAACTCAAATCGAACATGCGACGGCATGAACACCGCTGAACCCTACCTTCTCCAGAACTTTTACATTTCGACGGGAGTCGAATGGTGTTCAACAATTTGAACTCCACTTTGACTTTGGCTATTTGCATGAACGGCCCCGTTCGTGCATTCGAACTGATTTTAACATGGGAAATGGACCGGCCGCACAGCCAAATTCTGTGGAATTGTTTTGGGCAGGAAAGCCATGCTGCGGTCGGTCAAAAGAGACCTCCATAGACACTTGAAACCCATGGCGATTTGACTATGTTCATGGGATGAGAGCGCTGTTCGGATATATTGGGCGCTCAGATCCAAGCTATCTGGGGATATGTCACATGTGGGGGTCAGTTCTGTGAAACATAAGTTATGTATTTTAATGTGTTTTAATTTAGGAATATTTTCTGTACCTGGAGATAATTGAATTTACTACAGCCACTTAAGCCAATTATCTCCAGGATAGAGCGGAGGGATTTTACTGTATATGTGGGGGTGTTACTGTGTTAATTATTGTTCTCATTGGTTTGTGTCCCTTTTGTCCCAGTTTACCACTAGGTCCAGGTGGTGTGCCTCTGGCCTGAAAATGTGCATAATGAAATGCCTTTGTGCTCATTAAACAGATCATCTTGCACCTTCATGAAGTTTCGGCTCATGTTTGGGGGATTGGAGAACTACACTCTGGGGATTGCTATAATCACTATACTCCCCAGGGTATAATCACTAAGCTCTGGTAAGAGCTTGTTCCCGTTGCTGCTCTCTGGATTTAAGAGAGGTAGACCTACTGGAAGCTGGACCCTGGTCTTGGGTCCAGAGTGGGTGGAGACGGCGAGACCCCAACCAAGCTGCGGCGGTTTATGGGGTCTGCAGTGGTTATGGTGTCTGGTGGAGTACTTGGAGCCATCGGGAAGCACTAGGAGCATCCGTCAAATCGAGGTACCCAGTCGGGGTGGCAGGTGATCCGTTACAGGGGCTTTTTGTCAATGGGACCTTGCCAACCCTAAGCGTCCATGAGATGACATTTGTACGATTATAAACAGTGCGGTAATGTCCCTGGTCTTGAAGGTCTGTTATAGTGTCTATAGTTGATATTTTAAACACCCAGTTTTGGCAACAATCTTTTGAATGCTAATTATTAGCTGTCATGGTGACCGAATATTCAGAATATGTTGTTCGTTTACTAAACTTAGATTCTGAGGACATTAATTAAGCATTTTATTCATCAACACAATGCTGTGTGTTTAATTGGGTCACAAGTTAAGCTTAGTCTGGTTCAGAACTCTAATCATGTGTTATAATAGAGTGACTTTTCTAATTAGCCAGGCTAAGAACCAATTAGCACGTGATCTTCAGTCAGAACTTCCAGTGATTGCCTCTTAGCACCTGACTGAGAGTCACAAGGGGCAAGCAATAGAAGGCGACTACCCCGGACTCCAAACCGTCGCAGAACAACTGTGAGATGTGACGTCCCACACCAACTAAGCCGCTCTCCATGACTTGTAGTCAGGAGGTATAAAGCGGTGTTTATTAAACCGCTCCTAG